>CM061532.1:63595950-64195950 GCA_030545055.2 Neoaliturus tenellus
AATATACCTAGAGTGCACAAGGCCGGACAGTCAGTCGCTCGGTGTCTGTCGTAGGGTGCGCATCGCGGTTGCAGTAATGGTTAAAGTAAGGCAGCTGGGCTAGTTCAAGGTCACCCGAGCGGTGTCACATGACGGTTTAGGCAGTTGCAAACTTCAGGTTTCCTCAGCACTTTTGCTGTTTCTCATCTAATTTCGCTCCAAGTCGTCAAGGTCACGGTAACCTGACTGAAATTCGGAGCATAGTGTGAGAAACAGCAAAGGTGCCAAAAAATTTTAGGTTTCAGCGTGACCTTGACCTTTGTGACATCGATGACGTCATCTTGGTGACGTAAGGGGTGATGACGTCATCAGCACGTCATTTCTGTGACGTCATGGGTGTGACGTCATGGATGTGACGTCATTGGTGATGACGTCATCAATGATGCAATCGATGACGTCATCGATGAGGTCATTGACCTCGATGACGTCATCGATGACGTCATCGCTCGGGTGACCTTGAACTGGCCCAAAAGCCTTACTTTTGCACTACTTTCGTTATTTGCCAAATATATTGAGAAGTGTTTCGTTACAAATCTGTTATTATTTTTTAAGTAAGGAAAATATTATTTAAATCAGGTCATTCATTATTTATTTACTTTTTATACAGCGTAGGGTTCAAAAAGTTTAGAAATATTCATCGTGATAGACAAAATAAGCAATGAATAAAGAAACTGGCTTATACAAATCTGTTTAATATTAATGTGAACTAATTCAAGATAGGGAGAACCTTCCAAGTTTTATGGTGTACGTAAACTTTATCGTTGTAAAGTCGGTAAAGTGGTCATATCTTATAAATGCGCAATAAAAGTTAAACTTGTTTTGTGTCATAATTTCTTGATAAAGTAATCACAGAGGTTTTAGTAACTTTCTTTCTGAACAGATTTATTTCTTTGATCATTTCGTATTTTCATCATTTTTTACTATAAAGAACAAGAATCTATACGAAGAAGTTTGATAAAATTAACATCTAACATGAAATTCATAATATATAGGCAAAAGCAAAAACGAAATGTTAAGACAATTTAGACCGGAGTAGTAACAATTCCGTTGATTTTTATTTCGTAAGCTGACAAGTCGATTTTGCTCTAGCTCTAGAATAAAATAATGTAACTTCGATCTTTCCAACATAATGATATATTTCAAGGACTGAAAATGAATTGTTACGGTAATTTAATGATTATTTAGACATACTAAACTTACACACCATCAATGGGATCAAATTTGGCATACGTATGATATAACGTTAAAGATTCTGTGTTTAGCATGTTTAAAGTTAGGCCCTATTGGTTAAAATCGCAGCAGAGTTTATTCATAGATTTACGTTTTCTGACGACGTCCCGCCGTGTACCTAGCGACTAGTCGTGTCTACAATGCTCGCCGTCACTACGGAGTAGTAACACACGGTGTTGTGCGAGTGGACACAGCAGAATTGAGTCAAGTACCACTTCCTGGTTAGCATTCAAGTGTCTATCCGCTAGAGTCTGTCTGGCCACCGGTCAATCCTCGGCCGACTCCCCAGCGATACGATAGTCGAGATATGATCGAGGTATCGAACTGTGCCGAGGACTGTGGCTCTGGCCACCGGTCAATCCTCAGCCGACTCCCCCAGCCATACGATAGTCGAGATACAATCGAGGTATCGAACTGTGTCGAGGACTGTGGCTCTGGACACCGGTCAATCCTCGGCCGACTCCCCAGCGATACGATAGTCGAGATACAATCGATGTATCGAACTGTGCCGAGGACTGTGGCTCTGGCCACCGGTCAATTCTCAGCCGACTCCCCCAGCGATACGATAGTCGAGATACAATCGAGGTATCGAACTGTGTCGAGGACTGTGGCTCTGGCCACCGGTCAATCCTCAGCCGACTCCCCCAGCGATACGATAGTCGAGATACAATCGAGGTATCGAACTGTGTCGAGGACTGTGGCTCTGGCCACCGGTCAATCCTCAGCCGACTCCCCCAGCGATACGATAGTCGAGATACGATCGAGGTATCGAACTGTGCCGAGGACTGTGGCTCTGGCCACCGGTCAATCCTCAGCCGCCTCCCCCAGCGATACAGTCGAGATACAATCGAGGTATCGAACTGTGTCGAGGACTGTGGCTCTGGCCACCGGTCAATCCTCAGCCGACTCCCCCAGCGATACGATAGTCGAGATACGATCGAGGTATCGAACTGTGTCGAGGACTGTGGCTCAACTAGCAAATCACTGAGATTATATCATGAAGCGATACGATAGTCGAGATACGATCGATGTATCGAACTGTGCCGAGGACTGTGGCTCAACTAGCAAATCACTTAGATTATATCATGAAGCGATACGATAAGGTAAGGTATCCATATAGGAAACTGTAACAAGGGCTTTGCCGATTGTGATACACACGGATCTATCCTAGTTGGATATACCGTATAACAAATCTCTTACTGATACAATGATCAGATAAGTATCAATACCTAGTGGCATAGAAAACTAACCAGGTAAAAACTAACTAGCTTGTTATAGCTTTTCTATGCTATAAGAATCAAAGCTTGCCTTTGTCGGCCCTTATATTGTCAGAGCTTATCAATGTGAATATGTATCGAAAACTCTTTAATTATCTTGGATATATTGAAAACTTATTAGTATGTAACCAATTTTATTAATGTGGTGTTGTTTGGAACCAAAGATGTTCCTGAATAAGCTACCACACTGCCTAGCAAGATTAGTTAGTAATAATTTATCACGTAATTTATCATTCAAAGAGTAAAACAACATAAAATGGTAAAACTATCAATCTTTGAAAACATTTGTCTATACATCCAGAATCTAAACCGTGTGATGGCCTGTAACGCATTCACGCGAGTCACACGGATAAAAAGGTTTACTTTTATCTTCCCTTACCAATACACAAATTTAAAAGTAACCAAGTGTAAGTAAATGCAATTAGACAGTCCGGAATAGAAACCATTTCCCTGAAATAAAAAAAATACGTTTATAAATAGTTATTCTAATTCAATCGAATAGTTATAATTTTTGTCAAAGAATCGATAGTACATTTCAGCCACCAACTTTCGAAAATTGTATCAAGAAAGGAAGAGTCTCAATAGTATCAATAATGACTCCCAACCCCCAGCGGGAGGTTTCCATCCAGTAATGTCAAGCAACGGAAGTCGTCCCGCCGTAGGAGGCGGGTGACGCGAAGTCGAAAAGTCGAACAAACAAGAAAGTTATCCGTACAATGGAGCCACAATGAGGCGGCCCGGGTGGCGAATGTAGCGAGTAATTCGATATAACAAACGCTGAATGCCTCTTTCACACTCAACACTCGCTGTGATCCGACATCACCGAGACAGGTGGATTTAATCAACACACGCCACCGGTAATAAGGCTGCCTTTCACGCTTTATTCGTCATTCCGAGTTATAAGCTTCGACGGTTTATATGCTCGCTTTCATAGCAAAGCGGTTTAAAATGTTAGATTAAAAGAGAATGTTCTTTGATGGAATGGAATATTCAAAGGACAGTTTATGGGGTCGTTGTAGGGTAAAAGGTTTTAATAAAGACGCTTGATGAAATTGGTTGGCTTGATTTCATAGTGTAACAAACAAACCGCCAAAATTAGTATATTTATCATTTAATGAGACATTTTGTGCTAGAGACAAAAATCAATACTGTGCGGTCATTATGAAAAATGTCTTTTATAAAGAGGTATACACCGTCAACCAAATATTCTTAGAAATATTTGTGTTGGGATTTTTTTCTTGCGTCATTGAATTTACTTTTGCAACTTACCTTTCTTTAGTATTGATATTTTTTGTCGGGCTTTTTGTAGACTACGGTTTCAATCTTTAATATCGAAAAATAAAATCGTTTCAAAAAAAGTAAATTAAAAAAATTAAACTGAAACTGGTATTCTTACTTATGTATCAAGAATATTGAATCAAGTCATTACTTACATTTCAAATTTTCTTTGTAAAGGGTAACATCGTTAAGTATGTTGTTAAACCTCATCATTAAAATGTTTATATACTTTAGACAAGTTTAACCGCCATGACATGTACCATGTACTGAAGGCCCCACATAATACGACTCCAGTGACCAAAGATGTAGGTATTTAGAACAGAGAATCTGAAAGAAAGTGTCATGAACTGGCACGAGTTCAGACGGCAAATGATGACGAAGCGAAGGCATAACGGAAATGCTTTCTATAACAGTTTCGCGCAGAGATGCGTGTTTAATGCGCCGCTTTCACTGAATCAGCGCAGTGGCTTAGCAGCAGCGACGGCGCGTGGCGTGGCGTCAGCAACGGCAGCAGAGATGGGGCAGCAATGTAATCTGTGGATAATAGTTGGTGCCATCCAAACGGCGTTAGGAAACCGCCGACATGCTTTCCCGTCAGTTCCGCGGTTTAGAAGTTTCACTAAAGGAAATTTCAAATTTTGGATCCCCCGATTGCATTTTGGGCTCGACATTTTTGTTATTTCTATTACTACCCAAAAAGATCTTCGATTACAATATACTTAAAAATTTTATAAATTAATACGGTTATGGCTGTTTAATAGCCACTGAACGAAAAACAACAATGTTTTCAAGTTACTGGTGTGAAAATGTGCGAACAATATAAGACACAGCTTAAGTAATAATGAATTTCTATAGTCTAACTTTTGCGTTAAACATTTCAGTATCAAATAGGCAATTTATAT
Source organism: Neoaliturus tenellus (assembly GCA_030545055.2). Taxonomy (NCBI): domain Eukaryota; kingdom Metazoa; phylum Arthropoda; class Insecta; order Hemiptera; family Cicadellidae; genus Neoaliturus; species Neoaliturus tenellus. Next base: position 63,600,677 of record CM061532.1, read on the forward strand.
TGCACCCGAATCACTTGATAATATTGCACAGTAGCAAGCCTATTTGAAGGTTAAAATATCCATCGTAAAATTAACTGTAAAAGATGAAGACTATACTCATGTTGGGATTTATATTTCACTTTTAGTATATATAAAAATCACCATAAGATTATCGTGAAGTGTTTAAGCAAAATTATAATCAGTCTGAACTGCAGAAAGGGGATTTTATGTACAACAATAACCAACACAAAATTTCTTCACTCGCATGGCATATTCACAATCACAATTATTACTTTGCTCGTTGTGAGCTGTATTTATCATAGTGGCCTGATGAGGATAGCACTTTTAGTTCAGATTTTCAGTGATAGTGTAGTGATAAAGTATTTCAATTAGTTGCCTTTGTTCACTATTATTAAGTCCTTAGCACCACGTTTGCGTTTATTTATTACTATTTAAACAACGAGTGCGATCCGCTAAAACAGTTCCGACAAAAGACAGTGCATCAAGACCGTAAATTACGTAACGATTTACATAGTTCGTGCCCGCACTGGTGACTGTACTCGGTCCGTCCCCTATCACGTTCTGACCTTAAGAATTAGTTCGGGTCAAGTTGAATAGGTTTGACGTGTGATTTAGACTCTACGACCTTTGAGGCCTACCCTGTTGCCAAGTTAGTACCTAAATAAAAACTTCCAAACTCCAAAAATGGTTATGTAACAGATTGGCTTTTCGTCATATTACTTTATAAACGAGTTTTAGCACTATCCTGGACTAACATTTAAGTGCGAAACCTCAGCAATGGAGAAGAAAGACAAAAATTAAACGTTGTCGAGACCATTAACTATTGCTAAATTAATAAACTACTATACTGTAAATACATATCCAAACGAACCAACTATAGCGTGATATTAAACTGAATACTTCTGTATTAGCTGCACGTATTAATAGCAAGAGGAGGATAGAGGCAATGTTTGAAGGGAACTTTTAAAAGTAAACATATTTTAAAGTTTTTGCTACGTGAAAAGCTCCATTGTATGTTATGTGGTGAAGAATAGCGTTCCAAACTAGCTTTAGATCCTGGATAATGTGTCAGCCTGGCGTATTTTTACACTTCATCTCATTTATAAAACCTTCACTCTCTGCCCTAGTGATAAAAAATCATGCAAGACCTTATGCCTACAATGTATTGAAAAAGGATTTCTTCGCTGACTTATTTCTGACTCATTGAAATAATTGTAGAATTTAATTGTCTAATAAACATATTTAGTACTCCGACTTTAACGATTAGCAGTAGGGCTTCACCCGGCGCGGCGGTCACCGATTGGGGGGGGGGGGGCTATAACAGCACCAATCATGCTTCATTATCATCCAGCCGTGGCTTATCATTGTCCCCCACAGAGTCTCAGTGACCCAAATAAAAATTGAAAACAATAACGAATTGAACACTCCACCACCACGAGACTGGTTGGGATACACCCAAACGAGTTTGAACTAGATATAGAATACTAAAAAGATAGGGAAGTTTGTCCCGTGCATTGACGCCATTTTACCAACGATTCCAGCCGTTTCCTTGGTAACTAGTCCTTTGTTTACACTTTCCCATCAGTTATTTGCAACTTTATCCACACCTATCCGACGTTTATATGGTAACCAATACCAATAGCCTGTTCAAAGAACATCAAAGTGGTTTTAAAAACAAACAAAACAACAAATAATCAGATGTTTTGTGATTTTTTAAGCTTGTTGCGACCAATCAGAATAACTAAAGGAGGTAACCAAGGAAACGAGGGTAACGTATGCGATGGTTTCTAAGGAAACGGCATGAATCTATACTTATTTAATGCGCTAAGGGGTTTTTTGTGTAGAGAACTCCTCCTCCTCCGATTTTCTAGTTTTTGCTGTCGTTAGATATGGCTTTGTCTGTAGTTGTTTCCGCCAAAAACTTAAGAGAATCGGACTGAAAATGAAGGAGCTATTCACCATTGAAATCTCATAATTTCCCACTAAAATAGCATTGGGATTGAATAAAGCATTTCAAACATCTGTAGATGTACAGCTGTAAATACGTGTAGTTTTTGGTGATTACAGATATTCACAATATTGGATTGGTCGAATGTCATTGATTTAGAACTAACAGTAACTTTTGTAGTGTATAAAAATAAATTGCTCGATTTCGAGCAACACGTGTACTAGTTGTGGATAAAATGATACAAATCAACAGGGCACAAAAATTTAATATGTGTTTATCACTCTATACAGTATAGTTTAACCTTGTTATGATACACAAACCGGCCTTCGAAACCACCTCAACAATAAGTTATCGGCTATTTTCGGTCGTCGGTCGCCATTTCACATCCCCAGAGCCAGCGCCGGCTCCAGCACCTTGACCCCCGGTGATCCTGGTCCCGTGCCAAGTTGTGCCGGTGCGGCTCATGGTACGTCCCACTTTCGCGGTATAAAGCTCAAGGCTGGCAATCCTGATGTTCAACGCTATCTAGCCCACTAGCCTCCTGTTGTTGCCACCTTGTTACACAATTGCAATAAACTTTCTCCAAGATGTTATCAAAACTCCACACACTGTTCATAACTTGTCATCTATTGTTGCACTATCACAAACTTTTAAGTCTACGAGCTTGAAACTTAATTACTGTGTATAATATTTTCATTCTCGAGAAGCCTGTTAATACTTAAGCGTCTGTGTACTTAATTGTCTTTTGCTTGCGTCTTGTTTGTTATTAATCTCAAATTGGTGTTGTACCGTTGGAAGAAGAAGAAGAAATAAATAAATAACGATTTTAAGTATTTTAAATACTGTATTAGGAAAAGAAATATATAATTTGTCAATATAAGCGATGAATTAGGTCAATGAACCTGTTTTCGTAGTTGAGCAAAACTTAATAAGGGATCTATTAAAATCACAAACAAAAGAGAAATAAAATAAAGTTCTGTGTCGAAAATCATTACAGCTATGTTTAAATTATTTACCTTAATTTTCTAAATGATTTGTTTCTTTTTTTATTGTCATTCACAGCACTACAGTCAGCTTACTTATAAAAGTCACCTCAAGTACCTTAGACTTTGCTGCGTCATTTATCTTGAGACAAGTTAACATAACAAACAAATACCCCCGTCGCAGCAGACCTGCGTACTCAGCGAATTTCCAATGGAATTTTAGATTATTTACTTTCCCCATAAAAACACCATAGGATCGAGTATGTAGGTTTGCTACCATGGGGTTTTGTTAGAAAATCTAAGTTAATCAATAATTAGTGAATGTAAACACAAAATTGTATCAAGCTATGGCAATTTTTTATTTTCCCCATAAACCCCATGGGGGTGAGTATGTAGGTTTGCCGCCATATGGGTTTTCAAAGCAAGTATAAGTTAAACCCTATCTAGATAATGTACATACCAAATTTGATTAAGTTATGTCAATAAATAAGCAAGGTATAGGGTTTTCTTGATTTCCCATAAGGATAACATGGAAAACATATTTTTGGATTTTCCCCGTAACCAGTTATGCTAAGATAAAAATTCAAAATACCTAATTGTTTGTTTTTTTGAGCTCTTTTAAATGGTTTTAGTTAAAATTGATAAATTTTGAAAAATGAGGTCCAAAAATGCCAAAAACCCATTTTTGACCCCTTTGAAACCCCATAAAACCCCGTTCCCATAACCCGATCACGCTGGTTCGCGAACTCATGAAAATAGACCTGGTCTTACACCTTCATACCAAATTTCATCAAAATCGGAGGTCGCTGTCAAAAGTTATCAGTACCACGGACACATAGATATATATATATATAGATATATATATATATAGATATATATATACATATATATGAAAATGAACTAATGGTGTTTTTGGCTTCTGGGGACCTTAAAACGAAAAAGTATCATGGTCCCGGGCTTAGGTCTTACCATGGCTACTACCGTAATAGCGTATTCCCTATAGGGAAATTCGCTAAAAAGAGTGATTCCCTTATTAACGCAGAAGAAGTGGGCCTATCAGGTTAAAAATAAAACTTCAAATGAAACATGTTAATGCACAACGGAAAAACTTTTTGACCAAACAAGGAATTGTAATAGAATTCGATATTACAATCCATTATGCAATATAGACGGGTCAAAAGAAAACTATCCTAGAAAGGAAATGATGCATGAGTTTTATTATTGAATCCGGGTCTAATGAGGCATGCCGCTTCTTAAGCTCTCTATAACTGTAAGCCGACAAATCTATGATCTTTGATTAAAAATAGTTTTTGCCTGGAACAAATTTCTTGTGGCAATTTGGTTTACAATTCATCACATGATTATGATAACTAAAAGCAATTACACTTAATTTAATTACTATTTATTCCTTCACTGCATTTTTGTTGAATTGTTTCAAAAGATTTTTTCTTTTAAAAGTAGTGATGATTTGGGGCTTCCAGCACAGACCCCCTATTGTATAGGGTACATAGTATACCCTATTATATAGACTACATGGTATACCCTATTGTATAGACTACATGGTGTCTCCTATTGTATAGACTACATGGTGTCTCCTATTGTATAGACCACATGGTGTCTCCTATTATATAGGGGACACAGTATGTCCTATTGTATAGACTACATGATGTACTTGTGCTGGAAACCCTGGGGCTTCCAGCACATGACGTCATCACTAGGCTATGACGTCATCATCTAAAAATAGACTATGACGTCATCGTGTGACCTTGAAATCTCAACTTATTGAACTATTGATTGGTTATTAATTTATTGATTGATTATCGATGTATTGATTTATCGATCTATTGATTGATTATCGATCTATTGATTGATTATCGATCTATTGATTGATTATCGATTTATTGATTGATTATCGATTTATTGATTGACTATCGATCTATCGATTTATTATCGATTTATTGATTGATTATAGATCTAATGATTGATCTGTTTGGACATATTGATTTATTAAATTTAAAACCGATAGGATTCCAGCAAAAGCCTTAACGTGTATAGTACACTATTTAGACATATTATCTACATCCTGTACTCTATATGAAACCAGTGGTGATATTTAGAACATGATGTTATTGTATTAACCTAGAAAATATCTGATTGGCTATGTAATCAGGGTTGCAAACTTAATTTTTTTCTGTAAATATTTTCAATAGTGTTTTCTAAAAAGGAACATTTTATCAAATAATCTTGGCGATTGATCAATGGGTTAGTTAAGGGACTTAATCATTTTATAACTTCTTATTTCATTATTTACACTTTTTGTACATCGTGGCATATATTAAGTTTCTCAATCTTAAGAACGTGTATTAAAAACGCAATGTATTGCTAGGTATTTCCCCTCTGTGCTTTGATATCACATCCTTTTATATTAATTAAACTATTTTTTATGATATTCAAAATTCTTGGAAATATTGGTTCTGGTATATGTTTATAAAACTAATTTTTTTAATAAATTAAGTTTTAATGCTATGATGAGAACCTTTGAATTGACGGATAAAATGAAATAATTAAAATGTGTTGTTGTTATAAAATTACAATCTTTTGGTTTTTTATAAATAATTTTGCAATATAACATATAAAACACTTTGTGAAATTTTATGATAAATGGTATTTCCTACCTTGACTATGGGGGAATAAACAGTTAGAAAGTAGCGAACCGGCAATTGAGCTTAACTAGTTGAATCACATCCTCAATAAACGGAATGCAAGAACCACGGACAATAATCAAGCCGCGAGTTTAAACAAATTCATCAAGCAACTTGTTCATTTAGTACTCTCATATTCAAAACAACTATATACTGACAGGATAGTTGTCAAATATATAAAATAAAAGTATATTATCTAAGTATTATAGTTTGAATCATGGTCTATAAGACAAATATGAATGGTATCTAATTTAGTTTTGATTTTTAACTAGTTTTGATTATTATATTTAAAACACATATTTTTTAAAAAATATGTGTTTTGAAATTAGTTAAAAATCATCGTTGTCGTAAAAAGTCTGAATAGTTTAAGGATGAGCCCACAATTGTTTTACAATTATTATTTAAATATTTTTACAAATACTTAAGTAATATTTCTCAGCCTATACCCATAAAAGGAGTCTGGAGTGATGGGTCATCATAATTTTTCACTTAAGTTCGGTTATTACTTTTCATTTAATTTATAAACTAAAATATGGATAAAAAGTGATAAATAATGTTAAAGAATATTTATTGCCATTATAGCTTTGACTAAGCGTTTTAGAAGAAAATCTATAGAATAAAATTATTAAGTTTGATAATTTATCAACAAGTTTCCTGATCAATAAATAAAATATTTACAACTTTATACACTTACTTTCTTAGACCCAGCCCAATTTAATTTTCTATTGTTGTTTTGTAGTGTGTATTTTTAGTTAATTTTGTGAGTGTTTGATTTATTGTCTAAGATTATATTGCTAATTTATTTGTCAATTTTTTTTCGTGCTCGTCAATTATTATTTTGCAAATAAATATATGATATTTCATTATATATATTTAATATTGTCCCATGTAGAAGTTATCAAATAAATGTAAGTGTTTATATCAGTATCATCATTATGTTAAGCATATTTATGTATGTAAAAAAAGTAGTCAGACATACATTATGTATGTTAAATTTATATATGTACTCCCACACAAGTTTTATAACTTCTGGGCTTTATTGTAAAAAAAAACATGATGGTTTTGTAAAGTGTAAAATAGTTTAGAAATAATTATGATTAGTATTTGTATTTTGCTTTAAAATTGTAAATTGTATTAATATTATAAACTGTATATATTGTAAATTTGTTGTGTGAACAATAAAAAATTTTTTTAATTCAATTCAATTATAATTATAATTTTGAGCCCGTGATCTCACATGGAGGGTATTTTAACCTAATATAAATAAGAGATGAGTGTAGAATGATTGTGATATGATCTTGTAGTATTTTTACTGACTAAGGCCGATATTCTCCTTGGATTGTTAATTAATATTCCAACGGCCAATGGTATCTAGGGACCTACAGTTTAATGTGGGCTCCGAACCACAGTTGTATATAACTAAATATACGACTTTAACTATTTATTTATTATATTTTGCCCACTTACATTTTCTATATATTACTATTTCCTATTGCTTAAAAGAAGTATTCAGCAAATTTCCCTGTAGGGAATATGCTACAACAGTAATAGCTTTGACTATATACACTAACATGAGTTGTGCTGAAATGTTTTTTTCAGCACTGAAAATCCAGCTGAATATAATAACAACATTGATGGCAGCGACTGTGGCACAAGACCATGAATCTTAAAAATTTTTGCCTCAAACTAAATGCATTGAATGAGAGGTCTATTGACATTAGTGTACATAGTCAATGGTAATAGTTACAATAAAACATAAGCCAGAAACCATGTTATTTTTATTATTATTAATTATTACAAAATAATAATAATTATTATTTTTATTGTTATTTTTTTTCAATTTTTATGTGTGATATGCATAGAGGCTAAAAATTCAGTTCGTTAAAATTCATATGTATAAACATTTATATATATGAACATTTATATAAATCCATGAATAAAATAACTTTTGATGGGATCCTCCATTTTTTGTAAAATTTGGTGCAAAGGTGTAGGAGGATTTCATAATGTTAAGTTCGCAAATCAACAGGATAATCAAACTTGGGAACTTTATTTATCGGATTAAAAGTGTTAAGTACAAGCATTTAGTATTTTTGTCCTTAAGCAGTAATAATTGACTGTTTTAAATAAAAATAATTATATTCATTAATTTAGTATTTTTAATCCTTAAAATACCATAATAGGACATTGAGAACATTGTTATCATGTTAAGGTATTCTTAAAGGAAAATACTAGGAAATTTATATACTGATTATTTATCAACAAATCTTCATACAATTTTGTATGAATCTTCCCTAGGTGGGGATTAACTAATATTTGATCTAAGACCCGCATGTCAGTAAAACTACATATTAAATCCCGTGATATAAGATTCATAATCCCTTCAAAGAATATAAAATATTAAATGTGACTATAGCCCCAAGTCAATTGTTTTACTGTTACTTAAATATTGTAATAAAACATTTTTTATAGTAATAATAGTGCATTTTAAAAGCTGTCATAGTAAGAGAATAATAAGGTTATGTATTCCAAAATATAAATTTGACCAATGCACAAGACGGTTGATCAAGTAATTCAGAATAGACATATCATCTCCATCTTATTATATCCCATGCACTTCCACAAGAATGGTTAAAATTTCTTTGATGATGAAACTTAAATATCCATTGGAAATTCGCTTAGTATGCAGGTCTGAAGAGGTTATTGTGTGTTTTAATTTTAATAAGAAATTGTATTTGTGTGAATTAATAGTTACACACAGTCAGAATTAACAGCCTTAATAATTATTTTATGTTGTAGTTATTACCTTAGTTAAACCATATATGTTTGTTTATTGGGTAGGTTTTGATTGAGGTTTATTTTATATGAAAACACTTACAGAATTCATTTTTTTTTTTAAACAAATATCCTATATTTAATAGGATTAATAGGATTAAATTTCCTTATTTAATTATATTCTTAAGAAAAGAAATTCATTTCTTTACAACCACAATCATATTTATCTAATGTTTTTTTTCTAATTATAAAAATATTTTGATTTTATTAAATAAGGTTTCTCAAGTTTGAATAACATTTTGCTTTTTATAGTACTGTAGATTTAATCCATCTAAGGTGATAAAGCATCGTTAACAACTACAAACATGATTCATAAACAAACATAAATGCTATATAGGCAAAATCTAAAAGAATTAACAAATACATCAATACAACTTTTGAGTATGATAACTCATTTGTACATCTTAGAAAAAAATGTATTTAAAATAAATTATATTTAATCTTATTTATATTTCAATAATTACATGAGATATTTTTTCATTACAGACACATTTATTCAACAAGTGTATTTATTACTTGTGTTAGATAATTATAAATTTTTATATTTTAAATCTTATATATTTAAAAACATTTAATAAAATTACTTTAATTAACATGCCTAATCAAAATGACTAAGATTATTAATTGTTTAATTTAACTTATTGTTCATATAAAGATTTGGTTATTATTGTCACTTTACTTGTTCAATATACTACTTTTTAATATAATACTATTTCAATAAACATATTTAGGTTTGTTGGTGTAAGCCTTCTTTCTAAAATAAAATTAAAAATATTCATACATAGCTATATGTTTTAATAAATTTGTTAATGTTAGTTGGTGTTAAATATTTTGTTATCATAGTTTATGTGCTTTGTATGGAGGTAATTCTCGTTGTAAACCTTTTTCGTTTTAGTAGGTATGGTTTAGATGAATATGACGACTTTAAATTTTTTAACATTTAAATTGCTGTGTCATGTAAAATAATTCATAGTTATTGTATTTATCTTGGCCTGTTTATTGTCACCATATTAAAACTTTCCTATATACCTATTATATTATTATAAATGTAACAAAGTTTGATTTTAGATATATGTTGTAAAATTCATTCAGTTACATTTATATACATTTTCCGTGGTACTGATATCTTTTGAAAGGGACTTCCGATTTTGATGAAATTTTGTATGGGGGTTTAAGACCCCCCTATTTTCATGAGTTCACGAACCAGCATAATCGGGTTTTTTGAGGTTTAAAGGAGTTAGAAATAAGGGGTTTTGGCCTTTTTCAACCGCAATTTTAAAACTTCACAAATTTTATTCCAAACCATTTAAAAGAATACCAAAAAATGTAGTATTTGGAAATTTTAATTTAACTTAACGGGCTAAGAAAAAAATTCAAAAATATTTTCCCCATGTTGTTCTAATGGGAAATCAACAAAACCCCATATCTTGCTTATTTATTGACATAATTTGATCAAATTTACCAAGTACCTTCACTACATGGAGCTTGATACTTGCTTACAACATCCATATGGTGGTAAACCTGCATATTCACCCCCATGGGGTCAATGATGAAAATTAAAAAGTTCCGAGCATTGATATAATATTTAATTTTGACCTTTAAAACAACTAATATTTTTTTAACAACATCCCATTGCTGTAAACCTACATTCTCATTCCTATGGTGTTTATGGGAAAAATACAAAATATTAAATTCCTTTAGAAATTGGAAGGTCAGCTGCTGCAACCGCCAATCTTCTGAATTCATGGGTAATCTTCTGTTTAATTTATTTAAAAACATAGGTATTTAGGTTAGCAAAGTGAAATTAAATCGAAAAATGTATTGACAAATTTTAAATACTTAATAAATCATACAAAATTTCCTACCATGGATGGTTAAAAGTGATTATTATAAGAAAAAAATCTGGTAGATGATCAATAAAAATTATTTATCATTAGTCTTGTTGTTGCTTTCAACACCCATTATGTCTACCTTACTTAAAAATTACCCCAAAATTTAAAGTTTTGTAGGCCATATTTATATTATTGTTAGCTACTAATTAAAAAAAATTGGTAAATTAAGATATGAATTTTATTATTTATTTATGTTATTTTCATATTGATAAATTCAGAACCTTTTTAAAGTTATATATTGACAATAATGAATTGCACTGTATATACCATTTTAGTAATTTTTCTCTAAATAAGTTATATATCTTGCTTTGGGTGAATTTTTTTCTAGTTCTCTTTTTACAGCTTAATTCCTATTACCATTATTATAACACCTTCACTGTGGCTTTTTGTATTTATTAAAATAGTTTTAATATTATCAAACATTTGTTATGTTTTATAATTAGTATAGGGGTGAAATTAATAAAAGAGTCCAATAAATGAATTCTGTACAAAATGGTTGTTTCTATGTAAATAGCATGCTTGTTTTATCCTAAAAATGTAAACCTCTTATAACTATGTGGCAAAAGTTTGATAGTAAAGTGTTATAGTTTTTCTCTTATGTGGCTTGAAAAACTGAACAATTAACTAGTAATATCTATATGTATATGCAACACAGCCAACAAACAAATAACATATTCCATTAACTCATGGAGTTTCTGTATCATGTTCAAATGTTATGCTATTCTACAAAACATAAATGATTAAATAAATAATAAATAAATGTAAAATAACTTTAACCACTTCCTATAAAAAGTAGAGTGTAACAACAAACAACAACAATTAAATATCATTTATTCTATGAAAATAACGAATATATAACAATTATAAAGCCTGTGTTAGTTGTTAATCTATCACTCGCAAATTTTGAAACTTTAGCTGCTCTTCCAAATTTTAATATGGTATGTTCTGTATTTAAAGTTTATAATTAAATTTGTATTGTGATTCTGAACACAATAGATCCGTAATAATCGGTTTTTAAATGTTGCGGTAGTTTAGTGGCTTGATGAAGTTAATTGCGGTGAGGACTCAATTGTCACTATGTGTTTGTTTGCTCCACTCGCTGATGATACAACAACTAATTCCATATATATATATTAATAGGCAAGAATGTTTCTTTTCCTCCTTTTTTCTCAGCTTGTGTATATCGTAGGAGAAATCCGTGCATACTTTTGGAAAGGTATTGTGCTGTTGATGAGAAAATCGTGTTTTAATTCACATCGGCCCCCAGGGTTACGCCTTAAAGGCTCTAAAAGTTTCAATGTTAATCTTATGGGACAAAATAATTGACTGAATCATTAGACAGCTGTTGTATTAAAAAGGGATAGCAATTCAGTAAGAACATATGTTTCAGTTATATCGTATTGTTTTAACTAATTTGGTCCAGACAGTCCAGATGAACTGCAAAAATGTTGGTTGAATTTTAACCAGGAGGCGATCTCTAGTTTTAATAAAACTCCTTAAACATCTGCTTAAAAAAGCTGAAAAAAGTTATTCCAGAAGTTTCAAAACCAACTCACAAAAGACAAAAGAGTCTAGATAATTTTAAACAAATATAATATTTAACCTTTAGATTTTAAGCTTCTAGATGAGACATAATGTTCCAAACTCAACATATTTCTTATAGGCATCAGAAAACGTATTGCAATTAAACATTAAACAGTGAATTTACTAACACTTTATGCATGCTAACACTACATATTACTGCAATATTATAAGAAACATTATTCTACAGTATAACTTAAAAATAAAAATAAAATGTATGTAATTTATATTTAAAGAAACTCTTACATTTGTTATTTTTAACAATGGACTATATTCAATCTTAAACATTATATAATTTATTAATAATTTTAAGCCAGATATTTCATAAAAATATTATCAGAAGGGTTATACTAAAAAGTTTATAACTGTGACAAAATATGATCAAATTAAAATTTACATAAATGTTATTAAAATACTTAACAAAACTATCAACATACAAATAAAGCTAAAAATCTAAAATTTTAAAATATTATATTCCTATATTGCACTCTTATTCTTTTAGTAATAGAAAATAATCTGTATACTTATTTAATACGCTAAGGGTTTGTTTGTCTTGAGAACTCCTCCTACAATTTTCAACCGATTTTCAAGTGTTTGGTGTCATTGGATAGGGCTTGGTCTGTAGTTGTTTCCTCCAAAAATTGATGAGAATCGGACTGAAAATAAAGGCGCTATCCACCATTAAAATCTCAAAGTTTCCCATTAAAATAACATTGGGATTGAATAAATCATTTTAAACATATGTTAATAATCAACTGTAAGTACGTGTAGTTTTGGTGATTAAAGAGATTCACAATACTGGATTGGTCGGATGTCATTGATTTAGAGCTAAAAGTAACTTTTGTATTGTATTAAAATAAATTGCTCGATTTCGAGCAACACGTATACTAGTGTTAAATAAAATTGATAATACATTGGCATCAACACTAAAATTACATCTTGAATACACAATTGTCTTTATTAAATAAGAATTGTAAATGATAAATAGTAAAGTGAAAAGTGGTATTTTAACCCAAACAAGCGTTAAGAATATTACTATACGTAATAATAAAATTTATTTAAATATTGTTTTAGCTATTTTAATCAACTACCTTTAATATTGTTTGTAATTTAACTGGCGATGTGATATATGCATAGCTAATCTTTTGTTTAAATTGACAACATAGGTATTTAGGTTAGCAAGGGGAAATTTAAGCATAATACATTTAAAATGGTTTTGTACAACATTATTGCCACAGGTTTAAAAAATTGTTATTACAAGAAACAATTTACTAGACAATCAATAAAATTATATAGCTTTAATTTTGTAATTGCTTACAAAACTTGGTATCTAAAAACAATCTCATATTTGTCAACAATTATTGTACACAACAATAATAAATTTTATAAATTTTAATTTACCGGTAAATTTGTTTTAAAATCATTCCAAATATATAGATCCAAAATTCATTCCTACCATAGTAATGTGAATTTATAAAAATAATAGTCAATATTGAACGAACAACTAACATGATTACTAAAAAGATTTTATTGATTTGAAAAATATTGTATATTTATTAAATATTTAAAATGCCATTAAAACATGTTAATTTACCTCTGAACACATTAATACCCTATTGTAGAAAACCTGCGTGCTACGCAAATTTCCAAAGGAATTTGATATTTTTTATTTTTCCCATAAACACCATAGTAATGAGAATGTAGGTTTACAGCAATGGGATGTTGTTAAAAAATATTATTTGTTTTAAAGGTCAAAATAAATATTATATCAATGCTCGGAACTTTTTAATTTTCATCATTGACCCCATGGGGGTGAATATGCAGGTTTACCACCATATGGATGTTGTAAGCAAGTATCAGTTAAGCTCCATGTAGTGAAAGTACTTGGTAAATTTGGTCAAATTATGTCAATAAATAAGCAAGATATGGGGTTTTGTTGATTTCCCATTAGAACAACATGGGGAAAATATTTTTGAATTTTTTTCTTAGCCCGTTAAGTTAAATTAAAATTTCCAAATACTACATTTTTGTGGTATTCTTTTAAATGGTTTGGAATAAAATTTGTGAAGTTTTAAAATTGCGTTTGAAAAAGGTCAAAACTCCTTATTTCTAACTCCTTTAAACCTCATAAAACCCGATTATGCTGGTTCGTGAACTCATGAAAATAGGGGGTCTTAAACCCCCATACAAAATTTCATCAAAATCGGAAGTCCCTTTCAAACGTTATCAGTACCACGGAAAATGTATATAAATGTAACTGAACGAATTTTACAACATATATCTAAAATCAAACTTTGTTACATTTATAATAATATAATAGGTATATAGGAAAGTTTTAATATGGTGACAATAAACAGGCCAAGATAAATACAATAACTATGAATTATTTTACATGACACAGCAATTTAAATGTTAAAAAATTTAAAGTCGTCATATTCATCTAAACCATACCTACTAAAACGAAAAAGGTTTACAACGAGAATTACCTCCATACAAAGCACATAAACTATGATAACAAAATATTTAACACCAACTAACATTAACAAATTTATTAAAACATATAGCTATGTATGAATATTTTTAATTTTATTTTAGAAAGAAGGCTTACACCAACAAACCTAAATATGTTTATTGAAATAGTATTATATTAAAAAGTAGTATATTGAACAAGTAAAGTGACAATAATAACCAAATCTTTATATGAACAATAAGTTAAACAATTAATAATCTTAGTCATTTTGATTAGGCATGTTAATTAAAGTAATTTTATTAAATGTTTTTAAATATATAAGATTTAAAATATAAAAATTTATAATTATCTAACACAAGTAATAAATACACTTGTTGAATAAATGTGTCTGTAATGAAAAAATATCTCATGTAATTATTGAAATATAAATAAGATTAAATATAATTTATTTTAAATAAATTTTTTTTCTAAGATGTACAAATGAGTTATCATACGCAAAAGTTGTATTGATGTATTTGTTAATTCTTTTAGATTTTGCCTATATAGCATTTATGTTTGTTTATGAATCATGTTTGTAGTTGTTAACGATGCTTTATCAACTTAGATGGATTAAATCTACAGTACTATAAAAAGCAAAATGTTATTCAAACTTGAGAAACCTTATTTAATAAAATCAAAATATTTTTATAATAAGCAAAAAAAACATTAGATAAATATGATTGTGGTTGTAAAGAAATGAGTTTCTTTTCTTAAGAATATAATTAAATAAGGAAATTTAATCCTATTAATCCTATTAAATATAGGATATTTGTTTAAAAAAAAATGAATTCTGTAAGTGTTTTCATATAAAATAAACCTCAATCAAAACCTACCCAATAAACAAACATATATGGTTTAACTAAGGTAATAACTACAACATAAAATAATTATTAAGTCTGTTAATTCTGGCTGTGTGTAACTATTAATTCACACAAATACAATTTCTTATTAAAATTAAAACACACAATAACCTCTTCAGACCTGCATACTAAGCGAATTTCCAATGGATATTTAAGTTTCATCATCAAAGAAATTTTAACCATTCTTGTGGAAGTGCATGGGATATAATAAGATGGAGATGATATGTCTATTCTGAATTACTTGATCAACCGTCTTGTGCATTGGTCAAATTTATATTTTGGAATACATAACCTTATTATTCTCTTACTATGACAGCTTTTAAAATGCACTATTATTACTATAAAAAATGTTTTATTACAATATTTAAGTAACAGTAAAACAATTGACTTGGGGCTATAGTCAAATTTAATATTTTATATTCTTTGAAGGGATTATGAATCTTATATCACGGGATTTAATATGTAGTTTTACTGACATGCGGGTCTTAGATCAAATATTAGTTATTCCCCACCTAGGGAAGATTCATACAAAATTGTATGAAGATTTGTTGATAAATAATCAGTATATAAATTTCCTAGTATTTTCCTTTAAGAATACCTTAACATGATAACAATGTTCTCAATGTCCTATTATGGTATTTTAAGGATTAAAAATACTAAATTAATGAATATAATTATTTTTATTTAAAACAGTCAATTATTACTGCTTAAGGACAAAAATACTAAATGCTTGTACTTAACACTTTTAATCCGATAA
This sequence comes from Neoaliturus tenellus, assembly GCA_030545055.2. NCBI lineage: Eukaryota > Metazoa > Arthropoda > Insecta > Hemiptera > Cicadellidae > Neoaliturus > Neoaliturus tenellus. The sequence continues at coordinate 63,616,744 of CM061532.1, forward strand.
ATAAAGTTCCCAAGTTTGATTATCCTGTTGATTTGCGAACTTAACATTATGAAATCCTCCTACACCTTTGCACCAAATTTTACAAAAAATGGAGGATCCCATCAAAAGTTATTTTATTCATGGATTTATATAAATGTTCATATATATAAATGTTTATACATATGAATTTTAACGAACTGAGTTTTTAGCCTCTATGCATATCACACATAAAAATTGAAAAAAAAATAACAATAAAAATAATAATTATTATTATTTTGTAATAATTAATAATAATAAAAATAACATGGTTTCTGGCTTATGTTTTATTGTAACTATTACCATTGACTATGTACACTAATGTCAATAGACCTCTCATTCAATGCATTTAGTTTGAGGCAAAAATTTTTAAGATTCATGGTCTTGTGCCACAGTCGCTGCCATCAATGTTGTTATTATATTCAGCTGGATTTTCAGTGCTGAAAAAAACATTTCAGCACAACTCATGTTAGTGTATATAGTCAAAGCTATTACTGTTGTAGCATATTCCCTACAGGGAAATTTGCTGAATACTTCTTTTAAGCAATAGGAAATAGTAATATATAGAAAATGTAAGTGGGCAAAATATAATAAATAAATAGTTAAAGTCGTATATTTAGTTATATACAACTGTGGTTCGGAGCCCACATTAAACTGTAGGTCCCTAGATACCATTGGCCGTTGGAATATTAATTAACAATCCAAGGAGAATATCGGCCTTAGTCAGTAAAAATACTACAAGATCATATCACAATCATTCTACACTCATCTCTTATTTATATTAGGTTAAAATACCCTCCATGTGAGATCACGGGCTCAAAATTATAATTATAATTGAATTCAATTAAAAAAATTTTTTATTGTTCACACAACAAATTTACAATATATACAGTTTATAATATTAATACAATTTACAATTTTAAAGCACAATACAAATACTAATCATAATTATTTCTAAACTATTTTACACTTTACAAAACCATCATGTTTTTTTTACAATAAAGCCCAGAAGTTATAAAACTTGTGTGGGAGTACATATATAAATTTAACATACATAATGTATGTCTGACTACTTTTTTTACATACATAAATATGCTTAACATAATGATGATACTGATATAAACACTTACATTTATTTGATAACTTCTACATGGGACAATATTAAATATATATAATGAAATATCATATATTTATTTGCAAAATAATAATTGACGAGCACGAAAAAAAATTGACAAATAAATTAGCAATATAATCTTAGACAATAAATCAAACACTCACAAAATTAACTAAAAATACACACTACAAAACAACAATAGAAAATTAAATTGGGCTGGGTCTAAGAAAGTAAGTGTATAAAGTTGTAAATATTTTATTTATTGATCAGGAAACTTGTTGATAAATTATCAAACTTAATAATTTTATTCTATAGATTTTCTTCTAAAACGCTTAGTCAAAGCTATAATGGCAATAAATATTCTTTAACATTATTTATCACTTTTTATCCATATTTTAGTTTATAAATTAAATGAAAAGTAATAACCGAACTTAAGTGAAAAATTATGATGACCCATCACTCCAGACTCCTTTTATGGGTATAGGCTGAGAAATATTACTTAAGTATTTGTAAAAATATTTAAATAATAATTGTAAAACAATTGTGGGCTCATCCTTAAACTATTCAGACTTTTTACGACAACGATGATTTTTAACTAATTTCAAAACACATATTTTTTAAAAAATATGTGTTTTAAATATAATAATCAAAACTAGTTAAAAATCAAAACTAAATTAGATACCATTCATATTTGTCTTATAGACCATGATTCAAACTATAATACTTAGATAATATACTTTTATTTTATATATTTGACAACTATCCTGTCAGTATATAGTTGTTTTGAATATGAGAGTACTAAATGAACAAGTTGCTTGATGAATTTGTTTAAACTCGCGGCTTGATTATTGTCCGTGGTTCTTGCATTCCGTTTATTGAGGATGTGATTCAACTAGTTAAGCTCAATTGCCGGTTCGCTACTTTCTAACTGTTTATTCCCCCATAGTCAAGGTAGGAAATACCATTTATCATAAAATTTCACAAAGTGTTTTATATGTTATATTGCAAAATTATTTATAAAAAACCAAAAGATTGTAATTTTATAACAACAACACATTTTAATTATTTCATTTTATCCGTCAATTCAAAGGTTCTCATCATAGCATTAAAACTTAATTTATTAAAAAAATTAGTTTTATAAACTTATACCAGAACCAATATTTCCAAGAATTTTGAATATCATAAAAAATAGTTTAATTAATATAAAAGGATGTGATATCAAAGCACAGAGGGGAAATACCTAGCAATACATTGCGTTTTTAATACACGTTCTTAAGATTGAGAAACTTAATATATGCCACGATGTACAAAAAGTGTAAATAATGAAATAAGAAGTTATAAAATGATTAAGTCCCTTAACTAACCCATTGATCAATCGCCAAGATTATTTGATAAAATGTTCCTTTTTAGAAAACACTATTGAAAATATTTACAGAAAAAAATTAAGTTTGCAACCCTGATTACATAGCCAATCAGATATTTTCTAGGTTAATACAATAACATCATGTTCTAAATATCACCACTGGTTTCATATAGAGTACAGGATGTAGATAATATGTCTAAATAGTGTACTATACACGTTAAGGCTTTTGCTGGAATCCTATCGGTTTTAAATTTAATAAATCAATATGTCCAAACAGATCAATCATTAGATCTATAATCAATCAATAAATCGATAATAAATCGATAGATCGATAGTCAATCAATAAATCGATAATCAATCAATAAATCGATAATCAATCAATAGATCGATAATCAATCAATAGATCGATAATCAATCAATAGATCGATAAATCAATACATCGATAATCAATCAATAAATTAATAACCAATCAATAGTTCAATAAGTTGAGATTTCAAGGTCACACGATGACGTCATAGTCTATTTTTAGATGATGACGTCATAGCCTAGTGATGACGTCATGTGCTGGAAGCCCCAGGGTTTCCAGCACAAGTACATCATGTAGTCTATACAATAGGACATACTGTGTCCCCTATATAATAGGAGACACCATGTGGTCTATACAATAGGAGACACCATGTAGTCTATACAATAGGAGACACCATGTAGTCTATACAATAGGGTATACCATGTAGTCTATATAATAGGGTATACTATGTACCCTATACAATAGGGGGTCTGTGCTGGAAGCCCCAAATCATCACTACTTTTAAATTCTTTTGGTTTGACTCAACTTTGCATCTGTTAATTTACTCAACTAGTATTTATCAACTAAGATTAGTAACCATTACTAATGCTAAAATATTTTTATTGGTATTGTAGATAATTAACATCTATATATGTTATTAGCATGTAGGCCTAACCAACTACCCTATTCCATTCCAATGTGATTACTGTACTATCATGCTTGATTTTCTTAATACAAGTTATTGTTCATGAAAATGACTATGCTTCGCCCTTTTCTCAACATATGGTCTCAGCAAGCAGAATTAACAATAATTAACATTTAATTTACTAGCAATTGACAAATCAAGACAAACACTTTTTATGCACCGAATATTTATAACACACAGTGTACTCCCTATTTGATAACCCGTCATTTGAGGTCCGTACCTTCTTTATTTTGTAATCTAGATAGGGTCCGTTTGAAAAAAAAAATATTTCTGATACCAAAACTAAAATTGCCTTTTGAAAATACAGTATAGCAATAAATACACTTTAGGGTAAAGTGCAAAATAATTGGAAGTATACAAGCTGTTTTAATGAATACCAATTAAGTGGAGTAATATTATAATTTAATATTCCTTGAGAGGGGTTAAAAGTTAATTAATAAGAAGGATAACTAAAAGGGGTTTAGGATGATTATTAACTAATGTTTCACCAAAAAATTACTGCAAGGACGTGCATACCAATACTACAAGATATTGTACGTCAAACATGCCCCCTCACGGGGCTGTGGTGTTGGTGGTGCGGGGGGGGGAGGTGCTTATGTTGGGGGGGGGGGGGGCATAGCAGCTGCGGCTTATGCAAATCTCCATGTGAGGTTTTTGGTTCGCCGAAACCACTTAGACATGGTAAACAAAAGTCTTCCAACCCATTTGATTGCAAAACACGATAATTGGGAAAATGTGCACGTACCATAAAAATGTTCTCGGGGTCTTATACGGATTACCTCGGTTCACTGCGGACTCTTTGGGCACTTACAAAAGCAAACAGAAACGCTTTCTTTGAAAAAGAAACTCGCATACGCTTCTACAATCCTTTTAACTTATATATTTTTCAAGATTTTAAACTAAACGTTTACTGATTGACAGTAACATATTTTAAATAAATAACTTCTCTACAAGAAAATATAATCGTAATGAAGTCTGTCTCAACACCTTGAACGTCAACGGAAATTTCATTCTTAGAAACGAGTTGTTTCTCGCTTAATGTAAACGACGTTGAACCAATTGATTCAACTCTTGCTATTCTTTTCGCAACCTCCCGTTTGGATATTTGTTTATTCTCCAATTTTTCCCGATTTTTTCTGACGGCATTTTTAACTGGTTTATTTTCCCTATTTTTTCTGACGATCTTAAATAACTGGTTTATTTTATGAGTATTGCCCTACATAACCAATAAATCCTATTTGGAGTGGTTTACAGATTATGTATGTAATCTGACGGCATTTTTAACTGGTTTATTTTCCCTATTTTTTCTAACGATCTCTTTAACTGGTTTATTTCATATCTGTTGCCCTACATAACCAATAAATACTCTTTGGAGTGGTTTACAGATTATGTATGTAATCGCAAGAAACACTTGGGCTTATGTGAGGTTGGTTGATTAAGTAGATATTCCGTATTCAAAGCATGTGATTGGAGACGCCCAACATTACCGCCACCCCCGCTCTAATGAACGGGATATTTGCAACAGCACCACTGTGTAACATTCATTTGCATTTGTTTGTGGTTGCGGTCCAGGATTAGAGTGGTGCAGAGAATGTCATTGGATGAAGTGCCAAAGAATCAATGTACCGCGGGAAGTATTTGAACTAGAGCGAAAGTTTCAACATAGTGAAAAAATACTCGTTTTTGTGTGCATTTTCAGAGACATTTTAAGCGATATAGCTCAACAATGTTCTTGCAGGATTTCAATTATTTTTTAATTACTTTAAAGGACATATAAACTACAAACAATATATGTAAAATAAGGTTGATCTAGTTCTCAAAACCAATTTTATCAAAGTTGAGAAAAACAACTAAAATTTTAAGACTTTTCAAATTATTTCTCTTTTTTGACCCATGAAAGTTACAGGCATAAATCTGCCTAACTGTTTAGCTGCATCTGTCAAGATTAAGTGGTCAAAACTTCAAAAAAAAAAAATCCACCTGGTATAGTCTCTGAGATATATCAGTTTCAATCCGAAAAAAACAGAAAAACTTTAAACTTTCGTAAAACAACACTTACACAAAAAAATACTGCCTTAAAAAATAAGGCTAAATTTAAGGATTTTTAAAAGTATCTATATAGTTTTATTATACATGCATTTACACAGTTTTGTGCCATAAAATTATTAGCCTTTACAACAGTAAAAAATATACATAACCAAAAATCAAACTTAGACCCTAGAAGTACTGTATGTTAGTTTTTTTCAATCAATAGCAAAAAATCTTTTTTTACACTCATAAGTTTGAAAAGTAGTTTCTCTTGCATTTTTCTTACGTATTCAGACCTAAGTAATATAACAATACATATTTTAAAACAAATAATCGTTGACCATATTTCGTCTTTATTATTAGCAAAAATCCTCCTTATATTAAGAAAAGTAGGCATGACACACAATTTCTCTTTAAATTGATAACACAGTACCGGACGTTATGCAACCCGTGTGTTCAGCGTGTGTCGTGTGCGCGTGCGTATAACTGCGGCGGCGGCGGCGGCAGCGGCGGCGGCAGCGGCGGCGGCAGCGGCGTATTGAACCAGCAGCAGAGCGTGTATCCGCGGTGCAGCTGAAGGTCGCTCACGTCATGCTATGAGTCTATACTCTGTCTCACTGACAACAACTCGTCTGACACTGCGTTGAGCAACCGGTAGACAGAAGAACTAAAAACAGGCTTACGCAAAGTTTTAACTATAAGATAATAGGTTGATATTTTACAAATTGCGAGAATTGATGTCAATGTTGATGTGGTTTAGATTTTAGATTAAGAACATAATGTACTGGAGACAAATACATGGGGTTCTTAAAGGCATTCAGTTTAATTAAAGGCATTAAACTGTAAAGGTGTTTTTTGTCAAGAAATAATTTATCTGCGTAAATGATTGATTATTAATTATCATTTGTTTGTGTTAGAATTGAAAATGTCCTTCACCAGGGCTTGTAACAGTTCTTGAGGTAAAAAAAAAAATAACCAAAATGATAGAAAAAATAACATTGAATAAACCCAAAATGTCAATAAAAGTTCCTAAAACTATGGTGTTTTATCGGGATATGAAAATTATGTGGGCAATAAAAATTATGTAGTATAATTTTGAACTAGGTAAGTAATAATCTGCTAAAACAATAATAATAATAATAATTTTTTTAAATAGAAAAAAATCCTCCCCGATCCATTTTTATTTTTATTTTATTTTTTCCTTTTTAAACATTTTTAATTTTATGAACTTCGTCCAAATTTATCAATGAAAATCTAATTTCCCTAAAAAAATAACCAAATTCAAAAAATAACAAAAATAGACAAGAGCAAACAAAATAACAAACAAAAATAACCTGTTACAAGCCCTGCCTTTAATAGTTCCTTTTTTTTTTTGTAAACTGCATTGGTTAAACTCATAACTCATAAGTATATATATATATATATATATATATTCTTTAATATTTTAACCTATTTTAATATATTAACTAAGTTGAGTCAAAGTCCTAACCCCACTAAATCCCCGGTAAACGTGGAGAGAGCAGAGGTGGCTGGTTTATGAATTAAACAATATGACTCTTAGCCGTCTCCTAACTTGATAACAATACAATGAAAAGCACTGGATTTAATTTGTCTTTTCAAAGATTCAATTATTCACTTTATCTAAACACAAAAACCCCAGTAATCGAGTAACCAGTTGGCCTACTTTTAACCAAACCTTCATTTATGGTAAAAACATTCCTTAAAAAAGTAAGAAAGTGATAAAATAGTAATTTTTATAAACAAAAAAAATATTTTACTTTTAGAATATGTTTAATCCTTTTGTTTTAAAGATTTATTTAAAGTGGATTGTGGATATTTTATGGATAGATCGAGTGACTTTTATGGATTATTTTCAAAATACCCGTGAACTCGCTGCGTTGTAACATAACTCCAGGCTCGTTTGGTTTGGTAAAGATTGTTAATTTTAAAAACTTATCTCACTCTCCACTGATTTGTTCAGTTTCAAATAGTAAAATTATGAAATGCAAGGATGAATGTCGTCTTCCAATACTACTTTACAGTAGGGCTTCCTTCCGCCTACTGTATTTCCATTTCTTACCGTTTACCACTTACTTAGGTATCACTCATTTACACTTGTTTACAAGTCGACAAATACAGGGTGGAAAAAAGTCTGCAAACGGTCTAACATCTTTAAAAGTATTTAAGCATTAAAACAAAAAGATTTGCAAATTGATTTGGAGTGACAAAGGCTACTTCCTAAAACACTTTTTGCATTCCTAGACCTCCATGGGGAGCGGCCCACAAGGAGTCAGAAGAAAATCCTAAATGTAAGCATATGTCAATATGAACATTAAATGAAAGAATAAAGAACAATGCCGCAAAACCGACCTCAAAAGGATGATCGAGTCAAAAATGGCTAGGCGATCAAACTTTGTATTAAAATCATATGGCTTAAAACAAAAAATTCAATAACTTCCGATCCACTCGACCTTTTGTCGTCGGTTTTGCGGCAAATTGCTCAGAATGCAAGGCCCTTGAAAATGATGTATCATATGACGTAGGTCAATGAATTTTTTCTTAAGACTTCCTTTAGAGACGTCCCTTTGTGGAAGTCGTGAGAGAAACTGATTTGGCCAACGTCAAGTGATACATCATTTTAAAGGGCCTTGCATTCTGAGCAATTTGCTACAAAACCCACCTCAAAAGGTCGAGTGGATCAGAAGTTATTGCATTTCGTGTTTTCAGCAATATGATTTTGATCTAAAGTTTGATTGCCTGCCATTTTTGATTCGGTCATCCGTTTGAGGTCGGGTTAGCGGGACTGTTCTATTCTTAGAGTCCTTACATATTGATGTACATATTGACCTAAGCTTAAATTCAAGATTTCATTTTAGAGTGCTTGTTGGCCCTCCCCCTTGGAGGTCTAAGAACAAAGAGTACTTTGAGAAGTAGACTTTGTCACTCCAAATCAATTTGCAAAGTTTCAGTTTTATTACTTAATTACTTTTAAAGATATTGGACTTTTTCCAGACTTTTTCCCACACTTTATGTAGGCTACAAACTGCAATGTTGCAATATTTATTCTACCATTGGATCCGCTATTATTTCACCATTGGCCATATCAAAGGGTTACAACAACGATAGACTTGCTGGCTTTATCGGAGAGAAGGCTAGTGTTGTACAGTAAGTACTGTACAGATTTTTTGCTTAGCTTCAACTTTGATTGTTCAGTAAATTATTTTCGTTGTTAAATCCGATCCTCTTCAAATAATATTTTTCAAAGCCAAGAATGTTCTTCTTTTTTAAAGACGATTTTATTTACGACTAGATTAATGTGTCTATGTTTCTAAGAACACAAAGTTTCCTAGTACAGACTGTTTCCATATAAAAATTATCTATTTTTTACTTTTACAAGGAGATTTAATTATTTTTTTAAAATAACAAATCTTACGTCTATATTCATATAATGAAGAAATGAGTTTGTTTTCTCATTTATCATTATTTGTTTCATAGTATAACAACTTATTGCTATTTTATTGTTAAATTAATTTATTTCATCATTGTTGACTTAAGTACAGCTAGTGTTTTTTTTCTTTTTTTCCTTTTTTTTACATATACTTAAAAAGTTTCTTTACCTGATACAGAACTTAAGAACAGTGACAAATAATGTTTATTCTGCTGATTTAAAGATATATAATTTTTACACTTAAATTCACAAACAATTATTCTAATAACTATACAGCAGTAATATTCATACGATATTAGACGATAATCCTTTACTTAGTGTTATGTACAAATGTACAATACTTTGAGACAAAAATGAAACTAAAAAGATAATAGATTCATATTTGCACAAGTTTTCAACGGCAAAGCATTCTGATTCATGGTGAAATACATCTCGGCCAGGTTGTATTTTCGAACAGAAGCTATAAACCTAACCGTCTCGTAAAGCAAGTAGAGCCCGGAAAAATAGCGAGCAGATGCGACGGAAATTACGACTGTTGCCGAGCTCGACGTAAACTACGGAATATCCGCTGGAACGTTACCGGTGCGGTGGTGAGGGGACAACGTTGTTGGCCGCAGCAGCAACCACACTTGCACCTGCAGTGGGGCTTAGAGATGTTGAAACTACTGAGGCCTAATACAAATAAATTATACAGAATCACAGAGAAATCACAATCATTCTGGTAGCACAAGTGCAATATATAGGGTGTCCGTCTCCAAACTTCATATTATGGCTATTTGGGTCAAAATAAGCAAAACAGTTCATATGAAAGTATCTAATTGTATGCATATTTACCAGGAAATCAGCCATTTTGTTTTATATATACCGTTTTCCACTTTTTTTTATTATTATTATTTTTTTGTGCACATGAATATATTAATAGAGACCTAAAATACGAATGATAAACAATAAATAAATTAATATAACTAAGACTATACCAAAAATTTAATACACTATTTATACTTTTTATAGTGCTATGCGAATCAGGGTTAAAACGCTCTAACGTTTTGTTTATGTAACTAAAGATTTTACGTTGCCCTTTATAAGAAATTTTTAAAAAAGTAAAACAAACACAAAATATTAAACAGAACTAGCTACTTTTCCGTTCATTAATAAATTTAAAAATAAAGTTCAAATTAAAAGTTTACACAAATATTTATCGATTACGTTATATAGGCTGGAACCTCAACATACTATGCGAAACCGCAATATTGATAATAATTTAAGAGCTCCAGGGCCGAAAGGAAAATGAATTTTGATGAGCCTAACTTTAATATTAAACACCGAGGCTTGTTTGCTTTCAGGCAATATTAAACATAGATTTTTGTAGAAAGTATAACAAAATATAAGTTTCTGGTTTTTTTTCTCATGAACATATAAAAACATTTACCTGATACAGAACTTAAGAATAGTGACAAATAATGTTTATTCTGTTGATTTAAAGTAGGATTATCCTTCAGAAAAATAACATCACGATGGATGCACAGCCGTTTCTGAGAAACTATGGTTGAAAACTTTACATAAGCACGGGTTGTTTTACAGATAGAAACTTATGCAACGTTATTTAGAGACATAACTTCAAGGATGTACCTACCCTGCTTAAGATTGTATTATATAAGAAACACTTTAACCTTGTTTCTGTCGCATAAATAAATAAGGCTGATGCTTTACCTGTAATCAAGTGTATGTTTGTTGAGTGGAATCGGGAAATTTATAAATATAATGTCAAATGTCAACCGTTCAACACATTTACTAACGCCAAGTACATCTGTAAAAAAATAAAATCATATTTATGTAATAATGTTTAACATAATTCCAATACGGTAATCTCTCTAAATCATGTAAGATTTTGACTGGAGATGGATTCGAGGCTAAAGTACATGTTATATAATATTTGTTTATTCTGAAATACACGTTCAGCATGTTTATATTTCTTATATAAAATGGGTTTGTTGCGAGAATTTTTATTTAATTAATTTATTGAATTTAATTTATTAAAATAGATAGATAATTAGCAATACCATTTACTCATATTATTGAGTGAAAGTAAATTACATTATTCAGATTGTAATGAATGCATTTATCTTTTAAACACTGTAGTCCGTGCATTTTTATTTCCAGCCCACAACTACAGTAGCCCGCCACGCGTCGCGGACCGCAGTCCCGTATAATCCGCCGCGCCGTCGCCCAACGGTCGTCCGCAAACGACCCAGTCATTGGCGCTAAACTGGGCTGCAAGAAGACCTCAATGACCCGGTTACCGGACAAAACCGCGCCGTGTCGAAATCCGAGAGCAGCGAGTGAAAAAACCCGCGGTCGGCCGAGCCGGGGGCTGCTTAGTCGAGCTGTCATCAGAGTCCGCATCATCAGATGGCGAGGAAGCTGTGCCGATGACATGTACTTCGGTGAAATGTGGGGAATGGAAATGGACTTTTACAAGTCACCTGCAATGCAACAGGCCTACAAATGCAACAGGTGAATACTCCTACAGGCAAGGTAGGTATCAATACTGCCGAGCACTGAAAACCACAGTCCACCCACAAGTAACTACTTCCAAAAATTACAACTTTCATTGTTTTTACATTAAATTTAATTTTTTGATTAAGAAAATATGTACTGTTGTATTCAACCGAAGTAAAAAAATTTGATGTAAACTATGGTCAAATGTACCTATATTACTGTTTTTTAAATAGCATAAACCTTTGATTTATGATCGATACAATAATGCTTTGTTTTGATCAAATTAAATATTGCTCTTACATTAGTAAGGATATGACAGAAGTAATTATTGCATTTTAATTACTTATCCAAGGCTTAGTGTTTATTTATAACCAACGAAGTATTCCAGTTTGACTTTATCTGAAGAAGATATTATACGCCATCAGATCCAAAACTGAATTAGTGAAAGTAGTTCTTTTTTATTAATCGTAAATATTTTATTGATACTATGATGATAAAAATCAACTGTATAACCTGTATGTAAATGGTATCTATATTTAAAAAACGGACGAACTCTCTTCTTCTTACAAATCAAGAAGAAATGACGCTGTATCTGGAGTTTCCCTTTTCCGCCGGATTAGGTTGTGGTTTAATTCCGGCTGAGCCAAGCTTCAGGAGCTAATTTTGATACAATTTACATACGTGAGCCCCCTTCCACCTTCCCCCCGCCACCAATGCCAACTTTTACTGCTGGGGGCAAATTGCTTCACGAAAATTCCCTTCTGATTCATAATTAATTGGCTCAAATTAAACAATTTTCTCAATTCGCATTTTTAGTCGGTTTGATGTTTTTAGGTTATATCTTGCACTGTTATTTTAAGAAAAAGTGACCATATGTGTTATAGCAATTAGTATATTACATGAAGTTTCCAAAAGATCTTTATTTTTTAAGAATTTGATCAATATAATGATAAAAATTATGTCTGCCTTGATTGAAAGTTATTAATGGTAATATTTTTACTTAGGCCTACGCGTAATTTTTAAACCAGCTTGATCGGCATACCTGAAAAAGTACAATCCATATTATTAAATGTTGTAAGTATGATAATTATAATACATTGTAATCGATACAATTTGTAACATACCAGAGGGAAGCCCAAGGATGTCTGTTTACATTTTAAATAGTGATGAAATACTGTCAAACATGTTTACATATTTTTCGCCCTGAATCAATGACGTCACTGATTCATTGTAGTGAATGTTTCATACAAATCTTAAATTAAGGTATGAATGGGATGCCTTCTGCCTGGCACATTTTCTTGACGGTAACCTGTCTAAATGTTATTAATTAAATTTTTTTTTAAATTAGGTTAAGTTTAGATTGTCTGTTGCTACAGAGAAGAATTACCTTAGAAATGAATTGCCAAATCCATATTTCTAATAACTTAGTGAAAATTTACCCGAAGGCATCCCTTCCCTGATAATAATTCACATGTAGTGGCACCCTATTTAAGCCAGTGGGCCTATATGCTGCTGTGATTCAGCATCCCATATATTTTCCACCGTATCAATATATCTTGAGTAAAATTAGTTAGGCATTATTTCAAATATTATTGTAACTCACTTTTACAGGCACCCTGTAACGAGGGTTTCACTGCCACCCTATTTAAGCCAGCGGGCCTATATGCTGCTGTATTACAACTACAGTAACCTCTAACAACTATTGTTAAGTAGTAATAAAGCGTTGGTTCAGCCGAAGGAGAGCTGCAGTCGTCACGTCATCACGTGACGTGACGTAACATCTGCACCGTGACGTAGTTGAGTCGCTGAGTGGCCGGTTGCCGTGTATAGGCCGCGCCGGACGCGGTGAAACCTCCGTCGATGGCTGATGTGTTCCCAAGCTTTCTCCGCCGCCGCGCTGATCTGATGCATTTCCGTTCGATAAACTAACAGTTCCGGTCCGCTTACGGGACGACCGCCTCACCTCGCCCCGCGCTCCCCGACCACTGACCAGGTCGATCTATCGATTATTATTATTGGCTGGCGTGGGCCGGCAAATATTGTAGGGAAACTATATTGTATTCTGGTAAATACACAAAATATGTGTAGTCTGCAAAACCATTTAATTATTTCTTAAAAATTGAAAATAATACATTAATCTATCAACAAATATGTATTGCTTACAAATAATCTTAAATTAAAAAACATTGGAGATGGGTTGTCCGTCTGGTGGTTGTAGAGTCCCAGGAGCGCTTTCGCGTCCATGGATATTGAATTCATATCATTCATTATTTTTATCATCACACAATTGGGGTCATTTAATTTTGCTGAGTAGTTTTATTGGTAAATTAAACAAACCCATACATTTTAAAATTTAAACTTTCACGTCAGTTTGTTTACCTTTCACGGAGTTGGATAAACATCTTTAGTGCTGCATGTTCAATATTGCTTTTAAATATCTTTTTTATCTATTTTTGCTCTTGTTAGAATATAATTAAAATAATATTTCGTACAAACTCTTTTAACTTAGACGTGATATAGTGAACAACTCGTACAATATAATACAGTATATTGCCATTAAAGATACCTCCGAAGTTAAAACTCGATTAAGGCAAGTAGTGGGGTTTGGTTACTTTCAAAACGGAAGTCGTGCCAATTGCCAGCCGCTGCCGGCCAGCTGCCATCGGCCAGCTGCCAAATCAGTCGCTGCCGCCATATGCCATGCCATATAGCTTCCGGTGGGGGAGGAGATGTTATTTGAAATTTGAAATTCAACTTGACAATTGGGTTATGGAAAGTATGTCAAGGTCATCCAGAGTAAGTTTTAAAAAACCCTATCCCGCTACCACCGGAGTAATAGTTCGGAGAGTGGAACTAACTCCGGTGATAGCGGGATAGGTATAGAATTAGGTTTGTGAATTTTATTTGTGAAAAACATACAATCAATGTGTGACAGCAGTGTTTAAACAAGTTGAAGTTTTGTTATGAACTACAGAGTTGTAAACACAAACACCGACGACGATGAGAAGGTAAACGCAGAGTCCCCAGATGATGTATTTAAAAAGTTTGAACAAACGTAACATCTCGAGTTGGTTTTCCCGTTCCATTTCCAATCGTTTGATTTCCAATTTCAATTTATCCTCTTCCATCCTTGTTACAAATGGAACTTCATCCATCATATCCATCATGTTTGTGTTTTTTTGAAATTTTGAAAGAAGCGATGTTGATAGTTGAAGAGTCGAGGATGGAATGAGAGTTAAAAGAGGGAAATGTCGGTTAAATAAAGAAGTGGTGGGGGGAAAGAGCGTTGTTACATAGAAGCGGTGGGGGAAAGATGCTGCTCATCATTTGCCTCAGAAGTTGTGTCCGACTGTAGAGGGGTAAGAGGAGTAGTATTTAGTAAACTGTCTTCATCAGAACTTTCAACCTTATTACAAATAGGACAAGCGTAAGTTATTTCCAAATTCATTGTAATAGCGTTAAATTTATCTATAATTTCATTTAAAGCATTAAATATTTCTTGTAAATCATCTTTTGAGTTTGTTTCAAAACTAGCATTCATTCGTGCCAATGGAGAAGTGTTCATCGTTAGAGAGTTGGCAATCGAATGAGGATTAGCGCCTAGGGAAGGGGGCTTATATAATGGCGACCTTGAGCAGGTGTTTAGGGAGGGGGGCTTTCTAGGGAGGGGGCTTCTATATAGGGGACCTTGAGCTTATGATTGAATAAAACGTTTAGTTCTTCTTCTTCTTCGTCTTTTAATTCAATTATTTGAACCGAAGTAGTTGTTTCATCCTCTTCACTCGATGAAGAAAACAATTCACCAGGATTTAAATATTGAACTACAATTCTGAACCATCTTATAGGATATTCGTCAATGACAGAAAGTAAGTTTTGAAACAATTCTTCCATCTCCTCCCTGTCAGTTATTATATGTTCAAACTTGATAAATTTTCCTTCCATGTTGTTAGTTAGAGTGTTGGAAGTGGAATGATTTAATATTATATAAAAATTAGAACTAATGGTGGGGGAAATCTCAAGGTCATCCAATTGAAGTTTTAAAAAAGAGTGTAAAACTGAAATTATACATTTGATGGTTCTACAGGATCGGAATACCAATCTGATCTGTATTTACATCTTTTTATCATATGTGTACAAAAATCATGTTGATGAGACTTGGTGCGTTGACAATGAGCAAGATCTAGAGGGTGAAATTTGAAACATCTTTGAGGACAACATGTATGAAAATATCTTGATTTGTAAAATTTGAAAGTTCGCAATTCCGGTGGCGGTAGTTGTTTTGTTTTACATTTGCAATAACAAGATCCGAAGAATTCACATTTAGTACAAGCTAACCCATCCACCATCATTGGTCCTAAATCTGTACACTGTTGTTCACAACAGTAACGAGGTTTGTACTTGTATTTTTGCTCTTCCATGTTGACGCTGCGGAGTCTAGTGAAAGAATAAGATTGTATAGTGATGAATAGCGAGTTTTATGTACTATGAAAAGTGGTAGGGGTAATTTCAAGGTCATTCAAATGGAGTTTTAAAAAATTATACCTTACAAGTGTAAGGATTATTGAAATTTAGGAAGTTTGTTTCTGTTTGTTTTCTTCAGACTTTTTTTCTCTCTCCGCCTTAGCCATAGCAATAAGTTCTTCTGTTGATAGTGGATGTACTTCAGGAAATTTTAAAATTAATTTAGCTTGATATCCTTCTTTAGTTAATACATCTAAATCTTGAGTCATTTGTTCAACAGTGTTATAATCCTTTCCATAGATTTTCCCATCAAGTTCAATCATCATTCTGTATAACATTTTGTAGAATAGATCTTGTTGTGGCGAGAGCTGAGAAGCGAATGATTATTTATCAAACTGTTACATCCTTTTTATGAACTTGATATTGATCACGTGATTCCTTAGTTGTAATTTTTATTTATTAAAAGTTATTCAACATTGGTAATACTTCTGGAACTTGACGTTATGTTGACCAGCTGGCGATGAAGAAGTTGTAGGTTGTGTAGAAAAAAATATTTCATCATCGCAATATTTTGTTTTAGTGAACATCCTTGTATTAGTAGCACTAACATCAACAGTTAAGTGATAACCACCGGTAAGTAAAACTCGCATTTCGTTAGTTAAATCTTCAAGTTGTTCAAAAGTAGTTATGGTGTTGGTATCATAAGATGCACACTTAACCTTTAGGGACATGTTGAAGTTTTGTATTTAGTGATAGAGAGTGAGATGTGTACGGTACGAAAGGTAGTCGTAGACTGATGAATTTAACAAGTTGATTTTCACTTTTATTATCACACAAAATTGGGTCAAGGTCATCCCATGGAATTTTTAAAAAAAGCAACATATTGTAATGTACAAACACATTACAATATGTTGCTTTTTTATTTTTTTTTTTTTTTAGGTTTATATCATATTTATTGAGAAACAAATACAAAGAAATATTTACAATCTTATGTACAAACTAATCAGTAGTAGGTGTTACATGAATTGTAAGTTCAGTAGAGTTGTTTCCACTTGGTCCATGTGATACCAAATAGAGTGCGCCGGGTTGAATTATACGAAGATCTTCATTTTGTAGTAGTTGTACGAAGCGCTTTGGTAGGAAGATTTGAAATTTTGCTTCATCACCAATTGTATAAGGTGCCTCGCTTAATGTGCAATTTATAGCATCACCTACTGAAGTTTCCATCTTCTTTATTGTATGAATGATGTAGTGTTTTTCTTCTTTCAGCTCGGAACATTTCTTTGTAGGTAGGATTGTTGATTTTGAATGAGCGTTGAATTGTTCAACTAAATTTTGAAGTAAGTTGTTTGATGCCATCTTAATGTTTTTGCTGATGCTAATCTTCTTGTTAATAAGAATATCCGTTGGAGATGTTGTCTCTTCGGAGGTTCGAGTAATACTCATGCTGTGTCATGGTAGCGCTCTCACTTTTATTATCGAGACTACCCCCACCACTGACACTACCCCCACCACTGATGCTACCCCCACCACTTTGTTGAAGGAAATTATTCAAGCGGTAGGCATTCTTCAAAGCACACTGTGACCTTCGATGTTTAAAACTTTTTGATGAAATACAAAGTTCATTAAAGTAGCATTGGAAATCTCTATCTATTATTGCATTTATCACTTCATTGCTTGTAAATGATTGTATCCAATTTGCTTTTTCCAATCCTCTTGTGTAGATAGTTTTAAACTCTTTACAATAATGATTCATAATATGCGGCATCATGTTATAATGAATAAAACCTTCATCCCATTTTAAGTTATGAAAATGTTTGTTTAACCATTTGTTTGTAACTTTCGCTTTAGTTGTTAGTTTATTGAATGGAAATGGAGGTTTGAACAAGTAATGATAAATTACAGATGTGTTCATATCCAAAATTACTAATTCTTTAATAATGAAATTTCCATCATTCCCTCGAAAAGCTTGAAATTCAATTATACCTCTTTTAACTTCCATTAACTGTGATGCAGTAGAAAACGAAACCCGTTTGTTCATGATGAAGTCTCATCCACAACTGACTGTTATTACAAACACGATTGTTCTTCTTTTATTTCTTGCGCTTCTTCGTTTATATTAAAATTGGTGTGATAGTTGTTTAATTGTCTCCACATATCCACTTCTTGAGGTATTCGATTAAAAATTGAAGTATCCACAGGACCATATAAAATTGGAATGAATGGTTGTCTGTCCAATGTATCGATTAGATAATCTTTAATTATTGTACTTGAAAATACTAGTTGTTTTAAGTATCTAGTGACAGGACCGGTAGTACAACTTAAAGTGTAAAATTCTTCTTTAGTGAAATGTAATTTTACATCATGTCTAGTTAAATCTTTGAAGCGAACAACTTGTCCCCCACGATGTTTGATTATATCAACTTCAATATTTGATTCTAATAAACTTAATCTTGTTCTTTTTCCAAATGTGTTGTTAGTTAAATAACATTCCAAAAGATGTAAATGTTTCATTAGAGAATCCCAAGAAGTTTCAGTAAAGATAACCATTTTACTTCCTTGATTTAACATAACAATTGGTGAATAATCCAATGATTTTACAATTCCAACAGATATACTTTTTGTCATGCATGAAGAAATAGGGTAGAAAATTCGAAGAAATACTTCTGTTAAAATATTTGTTGTAATGTTAACTTCAACCTTTTTTCTTTTTACTTCTTTTTCATCTTCTCCTTCTCCTTCTTTCTTCTTATGTTTGTTAAACTTGAGGAATTCATCCATTTCTTGTTCAACTTGCTTTTCTATATCAGAACTATTTTCATCCATTAGAGGTGTATTTTCTTCTCCGTTAGTAGAATTCATCTTGCGAACGATGTTTCCCAAACGACGGTTGAAGATAGAATGAAGTTTCTACTAGTTAATTTCCTGCTTTTATATTTTTTGTAAAATTCTTGAAATTTATACAATTACATAATTGTTTATTTTCAACTTGTGTTTTATAAACAAAATTCTAACCTTAAAAATTGAGGAAGATAATTCTAACCTCAATATTTTGCAGTAGTTGTACTAATTCTTCTTAAAGTACATTCTTCACTATTCCGGTCAGTGGTGTGTAAGTAACTATTTTATCATGTAGAATTAGACAGTATGCCGAAGTTCCATCCGCTACTGGTTCTTCAAATTCCATTTCAATTTTTATATCCACACTTGATGATTTTACTGATTCATTTTGTTTTGAACAATCGATTACAATTATTGGAGCTTTGGAATAATACTGATCAGGTGATAATAGTGGTGTATTAGTCTTTCCATAATATGATGATTGAAATCTTGCATACATATCATATAAAATGGAAAAACGTTTTTTGCTAAACATGACATTTAAATTGTCATATGGAAAGAATTGAGAGTTTAAGAAAACTTTACAATTCTTTATTTTACAGTGATCAAATTGACCAGCATTTGCAGTAATAACATCTTTTCGCTTAGTTTGAAAACCGAGTATTATGTACCTTGCACGTTCCAAGTAAGTTGATGTTTTGACGGTCCATGTTTGTCGTTCTGTTTGAGGTAATGTAGGGTATTCATGAAATTCCCAACTTCGGAATGGCATTACAATGTCACGGTCAGATTTTAACTTTCTTAACAATACGATTCTATGTTCATCAGCCAATCTTACATGAGGTACTCTCCAAACAACTTTATCCAATTGTAGTTGCCATTCCAGTTTATCTTCCGTAGTTGCAGGGTCTGCAAGTATTAAGTCCTTATTAGTTGAAGATCTGAGTAATACTAATTCTTGTTTAACATTTATTATAACCCTTTTGTAATCTTCAGCAAATCCTAAAAGCAATCGTAAAGGTACATGAAAATCAAAATGACCGTTGGAAGCAGGTGTTATAGTGTCTTTATCAGGAGCAACCCATCCGGCAGTGACTATTGAATTCTTCTCATGTGGTGTTAATGATGTTAATCCTTTTAATGTAGTTGTTATACCAACCTTTTTTGTTGAATCAACTGTCACCCCTAATATTTCATATCTTATTTCATCAAAAAGATATGCCATTGGGTTATTTATAAAAGGAACTGTTGAAGCAGTTTTTCCATCCAATTTTAATACCCTTCCTTCGATGTACAAATAACTTTCACATGGTAATGTGTAAATATCTTGTTGTTGAATGGGAATTCTTATTTCATCATTATTGTTTAATTTTGATGAAGTGTAAGGGTTGTGTGTGTGATATTCCTTCTCCCATAGTGTTTCGTCGAATGTCGGTCCTTGAGATATATCCAGGATATCCATCGTTGTTAAGTTTCAATCCAATCTTTTGTAGAAAACGAATGTTGTCTGATGTTAACTCTTCCAATGTCGAGGAGCTACTGAGCTCCCGACTCTTCCGTTGTGGTTTAAATGATAATCCCATGTTGATTTTTATGTCGCCGCTCTGATGTGTATTCGTATAGTAATTGTTTCTCCTCTAAAGTCAACACTATGACCGTCTTGATCCAATATGTTCAGTACGATGTCTGAAATGAAACTGGTGTTTAACGGTAGGTATATCAAGTTTTGTGGCTTCTCAACAATTTTAAAACCTGGAGCAACTGTTGGATAAAATGTATGTAAAATATGCTGATTTACTCCTTCTCTATATGATCCATGTATAATATTACATGTTACATCAATACTATTTACTTTTAATATTGTAACAGTTGTATTACCTGAATGAGTAGTTCCAGGAGTTAAGATTTTCTTTTTTGTATCTGTAAATCCAAGTAAACTGCCAATAGAGTTTTTCGTTCCGACATCTATATAATATTTTGAAGTTATTTCTGCTTTTAAAGTATTATTATTTCCTTTGATTGTGATATTATCTTCTCCGAGTTTTTTCTGCAATAATTGGTTTATATCATCAATTTCATAAGCTCCAGTAGGAAATGTAATTATTTTCAATTCTGAGTATTTTCCTGCAGCATCCTTAGTTTCATAATAATGTAGTAAATTGTTTTTTCCTTCTGTAACATTAGGAATTGAATTGTAGGTAGTCAAATCAAGTAATGCCGCTTCCCATAATCTTTCCTTGGATAAACGCAATGCTGGGAATAGAGTACTTTTTAATGTGGATGAATTTCCACTCAGTGACACTGTATACGATGACATCTTAAAGGTGACTGACACTTTTCGCTAGAAACTCCAAACATAAATGTCCACATATTTCAGTATTGTTAGGTTGTTCTCTTTTGTAATTGTAAAAAATGTTTTTGGAGTTTTGAAAATAATGTTGAAGTTCTTTAGGCGGTGGTAGATTGCCAAAACTGTCAAAGTAGTAAACGGTTTGTCCGAGCTTTTTATAGCATACCCAATGAGTGCCTGGACCATAGGTGGAATCCAAATTTACTATTCCAGTTTCATTTTTCCATATTTTAGTTGGTAATGCATCTTTCATAAAAACTCCTCGAAAGAATGGTATTTTCAAACATTTTACATAATCATTTAACTGATGATTAGTTAAGGCTTTATTTGGAATTATCAATTGATTTTTTTTATTTAGTACACACGGTACGGTCTTAGGTATAAACCTGCTCCGTTTTTTACCATTGACCAAACAGAAGCCTTTTTTACTTTTGCTTTACGAGTTCTACGACGTCTCTTTCTAATATTTCCACCTTTTTTGGGAGCTCTTCTTTTTGCAGGTCTTCCTCTGCGACGTCGTCTTCCACCACCAAACTTAGCTTTTGTCTTCATGGCTGTTGTTACTGCCCAAGCCGCTGCTTTTTCTGCAATACTTGCGTCACTTGATTTTACTCTTTGCCAAGCTTTTTCTGCTAGAATTTTATCTGCTATTGATCTATTTGTTGAATCTTTAAACTTTGAATATGCTATATCGTGTTGTTTGCAAGCTTGATCTAATTTATTAATTCCAGGATCTCCTCTTGCTAAACGTTTTGCCAACTTAGTTCCAGGTCCACAATATTGATAACCTCCAGGAATATGTAATTCGTATGGTAAAGCGTCTATTGCTCGATTTACAACAGCACCAATAGGTATCCGTCTAAGCAGGGATAACGCAGTTGAAGTTATACCACGTCCTCTCTTGTTGCTGTCTTGATGATGACTGAGTGATACGGCCTTCATTATGTAGTCTTATATAAACTGGTGTGTTTACTCCACAAGATACATTACATAAATGAATAAGTTATGTATAATTTTTTATATTTAAACACTTAGTTATTCAAATTAATTATATATTGATTTATAATTCTATTTTTAATCCAAGCTTCCCGTTCATCGGGTTGAATTATCACATGACTCGTTGTACTAGCTATATGATTATGGGTATCAATAAGTAAATTGCCCACTATTCTTATTAAACAATCTAAATTTACAGCATCTTTTGGATGTTGAGGATCATGTAATTGCATAATACGTTTATCATTACATGTGTAAGCTGTTGAATCACTTTTTGATGTTTTTATGACTTGTCCAATAGTAGCAGCATCATTTGAATCTTCACCTGGTAAAATATTAATTATTTTCTTCATCTTTGCATCATATTGGGTCCCAAAGTGTTTATCCCAAGTTATTGTTTGTTTCATTGTAACACAATCATTTTCTTCGTAACCAGGATAAATATCTTTTATTCTTCTATTACGACCATTGTATGTACCTAATGTACCACCAGTAGCAATTAATGTTTGCACCATTAGAGGTACATCTGTATCTTTTATACCAAATCTTCCATTTGTTATTGTTTTATGTCCTGCATCCCATTCATCATTATTTCCTTGCATTAAATTAAACTTTTCATTTCCATGTATAAATTTATCTCCCCGCTTTAACACGGCATCTTCATGTTTTACAAAATTGGATGTTTCCTTTTTTAATTCTTTAGATAATTGTTCCATAGTAACAGCATCTTTTGGTTGAGAACCAAACTTTACATTTGTCAATGTTTTACCATGACAATCGATTTCATTAACATCTTGTAAAATACAGTTGTCCTTGATGTATTTTAGGTTTACAGCATCACCGTCTTCCTTTGGGTATCCAATGTCATTTATAATAAATTTATAAAAAGAATATCCATGTTCAGTTTTTTCCGGTATTATAGAATGTAAATATTCTTTATTAACTGAATCTTTATCATTTTTGGGATTTCCCACGTTGGTTATTCTATAATTTCCAGCATCATATGTTTGTCCATCTTTTAAGTTGTTACCCCATTGCAATTTTAAAGTATTTGAAAGTTCAGATGATAAGTACTCTTTAGTAATTGCATCAGAACCTTCAGTTGGTTTACCAACATTAATTAATCTATGTGATTTAACATCATAAATATTCTTATGTAATTTCAATGATGTTGAAGTAGCTTCTTTTACTGTCTTTAAATTTGCTCCATCAGTATCTTCTTCTGGATCTTTAACTAATTTTAAACGTTTATTACTTATGTTATAGTCACCTTCAGGTGTTTGCGGTAATCCGCTTCTTTTTCTGTCTTCTCCAACTTGCACTCCTAATGCGGAGTAGCGTCCGAACTT
Organism: Neoaliturus tenellus; assembly: GCA_030545055.2. Taxonomy (NCBI): domain Eukaryota; kingdom Metazoa; phylum Arthropoda; class Insecta; order Hemiptera; family Cicadellidae; genus Neoaliturus; species Neoaliturus tenellus. The sequence continues at coordinate 63,640,200 of CM061532.1, forward strand.
GTCGACGCTCATGTTAGAACTGATACATCTTATACTTGTAACTTCTTTATATTTGCGGACAATTATACAATTATACCACGATTTTTAAGTTCATCAACTAGAGCCACCCATTCATTATTTAAACCAGTATGACCGGCTTCCATAGCTTCATGCAATAGTCTCATTCTGTTAACTAATTTATTGATGTCGTTGTAATAGATAACATTTGTATTGTATAGATTTTTCATTAATCCTTTACCAGATGTTGAAGTATCTCCTTTACTCTTTTTACCATGTTGTTCAAGAAGTGATAAATCCATAAGTGATAAAGATTTTCTTTTTAAAGGTTGTCTCACAGCCGGTGTGGTACGTAATGTTGGTAATTTTCGTGGGGGAAACAATTTTTTTATAACAATACTATATTTTGTTGCACGTGAACGATTAATCATTGCATCCTTTGAGTAGTTTCTTTTATGAGCGTTAGTATTTTGTAAAATTTCTTTAAAAGTATTTAAATCTTTTGCTGAATATTTTATTGGTATATTTTTAAAAATTAATTCATATAATCCTTTTGTTCCTTTATATCTATGGTCACCAATAATGATATAATCGTCTTGAGTTACTTCAAGCTTAGAGTTACCAATTTTCAATTCATTTCCATCAATTCTTGCTCCATATACATGTGATTTACTTAAATTTGGATTTGATTTCATGTCATGTAGCATTTTCATTATATATTTTCGTCCAAGAGGTCCATGTTGTAATATATCACTACTCAATTGAGTTAAATTTGGAATAGATTGTTCTGCTTCAGGTATTGGCTGTTCTTCTTTTTCAACAATTGATTCTTCTTCATTTTTTGTTTCTTCTTGTTCACTAGCACTTGTATATGAATCATCATCATCATCTTCTTTTTTTAATGCTTGTACTTCTTGTTTAGAAACTGGTAGTAAAACATCTCCTTCATAACGAGGTTTACCAATAGTTTCTGATATCTGTTTTAAAGGTTCCGTGATAGGTTTAAATGTATTCTCTAAAAATTCTTCTCTTTCACTTAAACCCATCCTTAATGCACGATTCTTTATCCTAATAGAATCACTGAGTGATTTTATTTCTTTTAATAGTTTTTCTTGATTCACCATGTTTACACTGTGAAGTTCAACGTGTTACTAGATGTAGCATAGGTAGTTCAACGTATTAATACAAATTTATCCAATCCTATACGATATCTACCATTTTTAATATCTTCTTCTTTCATAATAACGAGAAATCCATATTTTTCATTCCATGCTTTACCACACATTTCTTTAAATTTATCAAATGGCATATCCGCATTAACATGATCATTATATATATGCTTTAAATTTGTCTCATCTTGCTTAAAGATGATCAACATATTTGCATTGTCTCTTATAAGTTGTTTTGGAATTTTACTGTATGTTTGACCAATATAAATGCTATCAATATTATTATGTCTTCCCATAGCAAAATAATTTCTTATAGTATCATGATTTTCACAAGAAACATCGTCAAATATAAAAATGGAAAATGGTTTTGCTTCACCTGGTTGCATTATTGTTTCACTAGCATTAAACTTGTAGAAATTCACTTCAGGTACACTTGCAAGTATTTTATCTAATAATTGATATTTTGGTTGTTGCAATGATTTTGAAAAAATATATATATTGTTAAAGCGTAAACCTTTAGGATTAGTTATAAGGTTAAAGACAACATTAGTTTTTCCACAATTTGAAGGACCAGTTATTAAACATCTTATAGTATTTGGTAGTAATTCACCATGTTTACCATGATTTAACTTATTATTGTCAACTGTCAATTCATCAATATTATTAATATTAAATCGATCTTTTTGTTGTACAATCTCCATCTTGTTTAAAGGTTAAACACATAATGAGCTATTTAATAACTATACCAAGTCTTTTGAAGGAATCCAAGAGTCTTCACTTTTATCAAATCCTAACCACCTAACTTTAACCATATCCTTTTTCCTTTGTAAAACCTTTTCAACAAGATATACATCACCAACTGTTGATTTTAACAACTCATGTCCATAGAATCCACCTTGAAGTAATTCACCCTTATTATCCTTTAAAATGTAAGTTTCAGGTATAGTTGGTTGCACTTTATAAATTGTAAATACTTCATTAGTCCAATTTGGCAGATATCTTTTACTAAATACACCTTTGTCTTTGCTTATACGAACTTTATCATTAACCTTAAACTTTTTTGGTTGTAACTTTTCTATTTTTGATGTTGTATTATTTTTGATGCGTTGTAATACAATTTTAGCATTAGCACTGTTTACTTGGATAGGTTTCATTCCAATGGTGCGATGATATTTGTTGTTATACTCTTTTATAAGTTGTGGTAATATGTCATACCACACATATGATCCTCGTTTTGAAAATTGTTTATACATAGCTCCTTTTAATGTTCTATTAAATCTTTCAATTATTGAAGCTTTAACTTCAGAATTTGTAGAATAATGATTTATTTTATATTTTTTCATCAAAGCTCCAAAATCTTTATTAAAATATTCTTTTCCATCATCCGTTTGTAAATGTTTAATTTTAAATTTATTTCTTTGTATTGTTGTCTCCATAGCTTTGGTAACACTTTTACCAGTCTTGTCCTTCAAGGGTAAAGCATCAGCTATTTTAGTAAAACAGTCTATAATTGTTAAAATATATTTAAATCCTTTGTTTAATTTACTGTGTGGTATCATTTCAATAAGATCAGCTTGGTAAAGATCATTCATTCCTTTAATGATTGTACTTCTTCTTGGAAATCTTCTTCTTGCTGGTTTATGTAGTTCATTTACAATCTTATCCTTTACACTTTCCATCTTAAAGTGTTGCTTGCACACTGTTTGTAGAAATACTGATCCATACAATGGTTTATTCTCTTATATATAGTTGAAATATAGGTCAAGGTCATTTAATATTAGTGTAAAAAAGAGGGAACATGGCATTGGGCTTGCCATGTCCCCTCTTTTTTACGGAAAGGAAAAAGGAAGAAGGTAAAGGACGAAGAATAGGTTTACTGGTCGATAGGGTTTAAGGAATAGTGGCCAAATGGTAGAGTATTAATTTTATCTTCTAAAATATGTCGCTTGTCGTCTTTGTAGCTTAATGCCCACTTTGTTTGTTTGACACTAAAAAGTTGGTGGTTATAACTTCTAATAGTGTTAAATGTTGCAGTTGTTTCAACATTTTCAAACAAACATCTTTTATAATGTTGAAACTGTACGTTCTTCTTTAGGAAAGATGTCTTTATTCCTTTAGCTTTTTTTGTGACTTGATATTCGTTCCTTTCATTTATGTACAGTTGAAATGAATAGAGTTTAGACATTAATGCTACAATTTCCATCATCGGCACACCATTTGTTTCATCTTTAAATTTTCCCAATACTTTTTTGTTTTTGTCATAGTCGTAATTTGGATGGTCCTTAGGATAATCGGAAAAATCAAAATCATCTTTATATACAAAGGTCCGTAAATCCTCATACATGTCATTTGTTTTAATCCAGTAAATAAGTGCATCCGTATCCATATATGCAATACCAATGTTATCTCTTCCATAATAATTAACCATCTTCTTATAATGAAACTCGTACATGTGTGTTTTAGAAATATCCAATATTGACATTCCAAGATATAAAGGACGATCCAATAGAACTGATTTTTTGTTCATAGAAATGACGACAAGATTTTCATTTATAATTACGGATGAACCAAAGTTTGGTTGTTGCACTAGTTTCTGTAATTTTACTGGATCAGTTACTAATTTGATATTCTTATGTTTCCTTTTGTTTTCTAAAGTCTTGCCAAATATTGCATTGTTCATCAGTTTGAAGAAATCTTTTTGAAAACTTGATGTAGCAGCAGCTCTTCTTCTTGTGTTGTTGTCGATGTACGGTTTCAGCCAACAAGATTGAGAGAATTGTAGTATTCGATTAATTTTTGTAATTTTTAATCCCAAGTCTAAAGCCTGTTGTATCATCCAATAATGTCCAACATACCTAGACTTATTGTTTAAAGTCATTAATAATTTTGGCCATCTTCCAGTAGGGGAAATTTCAGTCTTTGGAAGAAGTGGTAAATCGTAATGATGATCATGAAGATGTTCAGGATATTCAAAATCGACGTCAAAAATGTAACCAGTTTCACCATGCTTTGGTATATCCATTATGTTTCCAATTGATTCTGGATCTATCCATTTAAAATTATCATATGGAAGGGGATTTGACATTGCCCATCCGTATAAGTTATTTGCATCGAAATAACCTAGAAATGTTGTTGGTTTTGATGCATCATAATCGGGCAGATACTTATTATTAGCCTTAACATGTCTGGTTACACTTTGTGTCAATCCCCCTCGAACTCCTGATTCTAACATTAAAACCATATCTATATCAGTAAGAAGTTGTAATTTACAATTTGTTTCTTTCAACATGGCTTGCCATGCTAGTCCAGGTGAAGTGTATGAATGAAGAGGGTCCAATCCATATGCTGCAAAACACGTATTTCTAAATTCTTCCATTATATCACATAATAAAGTTACATCTAATTTAACATAAAAATCTGAATATTCTCCCAATGTTGTAAATCCTAATTCATTCCATACTTTACATGCATGATCATAATCCTCTTGAGATATGTCCATGTCGTATAGTTTACTTTTAAATTCTTCTTTTGGCGGAAGTGATGTTTCATTAAACTTTTCTAAACTGTCTATATAATCATATGGGAAAACACCTTTCCGAAGTACGAGATCCAATTTGTCGTTACTTACAATCTTCTTTGTTTCAATAAAATCTTGTTTCCTTAAATTTTCAGAAAGTTTAGACAAACTCGACGGCATAAATCGGTAGGAGTCTAAGAATCTTAATTTGACATTTCCAACTGTTTTAGAAAAACTTATAAATTTTTCTGAAGTTTCAGCCAACACATCTATCGAACCATCGTCTCTTCCTAATTCAGGTATTATAAAATGAGCATCATACCCACTGAGGTTATGCAGAACCACAGGAATAAATAGTGGTAAACGATAGCTCAAATTACATTTATTACAAGCAGCATCCCTGTAATAACCTGTAAGGTGGTCATGATCTTTAACTTTATAATTGTCAATGGTAAATTCATTTTTACATAAGAAACAATGAGTTGCATTTTCATGTTGAATTTCCTCTTCTTCCTCCATCGGTTTCATTGGTATGATATTTGTATATAATCTTTGTACATTTTCAGCTATTAAATATAAATGGTCAAGAAATATTGTTTCCACATTTTCACCACGATATACTAGAGGTTCTGAAGTTAATCCATATTGGTTTAAATGTTCTTCTGATAATGTTGATTTAACCATTAAACAAAAACTATTTGGTTTATGCATTTGATATTTGACACTTTTTCTAGCTTCACAATTTTCATCTTCTATAGGAATTAGTGTTGATTCAAAATCAGCATATACAACTATAGGGATACGATATTGATGATAAACTTTTTGAAATGTAACAAATGCTCTGCTTTCTGAAGGTAAAATAATTTTTGCTTCATAATTATTGTTACATAATCTTTTGTGCTCTTGTAACCATTCCATTCCTTGTCTTCCTTCTCGTTGGAAATTAAAACATCTTTTGCAGATCAGCTTTTTGTTTCGATTTTTTGAAAGTTGTTTATTAACAAGAGAGTCAAATTTCTTTATATACACATAATGAGATACATCTCCTTGTGTTAGTAGTAGTAAATCTGTATGATCTGCTAGTTCTTCTTTAGCAATACGTAAAGGATAAACTTTATTTGAACTATCTAATCCAAAAACATTAATAGATGTGCCGGGATTTTTCTTCTCAAATTTTGATATATCTTTTAGTGATACAGGATAACTAATTCCTTGAAAGTTATATCTATATCTTTGATTTTCATAGTGCTGGTTTGGTTCATTACAATGATTTGGTACAAATTTACATGTCATCGCATATCTAAAACATTCGTTATCTTGATTTTTCACATTAACACATGATCTTGTATCCTCAATTATTTTTGGTAAACGAATATAACTAGATCCCATTAGTCCATATCCATGTTTATGAACTCTTATATTTAATCCTTCAATACTTATAAGACTCCACCCTGATCCTCGTCCTTCATGTTCCTGAATTTTAGTTAATATTTCTTCTATACATTTTTCAACTATTGAATCAATGTCTGAACTTCCTATGATAGTTTGATTTTTAGTTATAAATCCTCTTGGTGATAATTCTTCTTGTACATTTATAAACATAGCTTCTAGTAGTAATCCAAATTTGAGAAAATTCAATCTTTTTAATTCTTCTTTTAAAGTTCTACTGATGATTGGTTTTGCTTCTCTAATAAATTCTTCTAAGTTTAAATCTTCATTTTGAATCTTATGATGCATTACTACCTTTCCGGGTAAAGCTGATACTTGTAAATTTGGTAAAGTTGTTGTAGGTCTTGCTGTTATTTCATTTTGTTCTTCTTGTTCTTCTTGTTCTTCTATGTTGTTGTGAATTAGTTCCTTATGTATTTCTAACAGAATATCATCATTAAACGATTCCAAACATTTATCGCAATGATACATGTTTGGTGGTGTTCACTCTTCAAAATTTCGCCAAGAAATGAAATGAGCTCTCCCTTTCCTTCTTTTATAATAGTTCCCCCACTACTATTTCATCTTCTTCTTCTTCTTCTTCACTTTCAGAAGAAAACAAACGTCTTGGACAAAATATTAATCTTCTACAAACAGATTCTTCATTAGTATTCTCTATATGAATTGGAGTTTCAATATGTATTTCTTCATATTCAAATGATGACGAAGACTCTGATATTACTACATCCATATCCAAATTTTCATTCTCCACATCATTGGCATTTTCTTCTTCTGATGTTGTTACATCCACATCCATATCATTTATAGTTTCTACTTCTGAAGTTTCGCTATTATTTTCATCTTCTTCCATATTTAAATCCTCTAATTGAATTTTATACAATATTTCAATCATAGATTTCCTTGGATAATCGGTGTTGTCCACAGGAGCCATTTCCAGTAAATGAGGAATAACTGTTTTTGATCCGGCTTATATGATATTTTGCTAAGTATGTCAAGGTCATTTTTGATTAAGCGAGAACTGGGAATAGATCACTAAGCAGCATGATGATTCATTACTACAAAGTGATCTATTCCCCATTCTCTAAGAAGTGTCCAATCAATAACCAAAGTCCAAGTTCATTTTTTTGTTTTGTTTAATTTAAGTCTTTTACATCTTCTTCTTTTATTACACAATTTATAGGTTCATTGTTCGATGTTTCAATATGTTGTTTTATCTTGTGCTCCAGCTCTTCTATTCTTGCTTCCTTTATCATTAATTCCGATTGTAAGTAACTGATGTAATCAGCCGCCATGTCTACCGTTCTTGATCTTATTTCTCCTAACTTAACACCAGGAATCAATCTCTGTAGTTTGTAAAATCTCAACCTTATTCTTGACTCTCTTACTTTAGCCATTTCTCGAAATCTTTGTTTTCTATCTTCTTCTTTGCTTGTGGTCAAGTCCATACTTCTGACAAGTTTACTTTCAGAGTGATTCCTCTACAGTAGGCTTCTCCTTTATACACTTTCCCCCACCATTTTCAATTTCCCCCACCCTACTAATGTAGGTCAAGGTCATCCAATATAACGCGAGAACGAGGAATAGAGCACTAAGTGGCATGTTAGTCCATTACCACAAAGTGATCTATTCCTCGCTCTCTATTCTACATCTACTTTTTTTTCATTTTACTATTTTATTATTTTTTTTTGTTTTTCTTAGGGGGAATGAGTGTTTACTTTTTACAATGTTCATTCTTCTTCTCCAACTTTTCAATTCTTTCTAACAATTCCAACAAATATGCATTGGTTGCTTGCAAAGTTTGTATTCTAGTACATCCCACTTTAATAGAGGGAACTGTTAACTGTAATTTTGTAAATTCTATCCTTTCTTTCTTGCACCTTTCTCTCATGTATGTGTTTTTCCTGATTCTTCCTGATTGAGCTGATATTAACTTATTACAATCCAAATGGGGTTTTGATACTTTAAATACTGATGTACAAAAATTAGTTGATGTTGTCGGCTGTTGATTTTCATAGAAATTTTGTGTTGAAGTAATAGTTTGCTGATTTCCATAACAATTTATACTTGAAGTGGCCGGTTGCTGATTTTCATACCAAATTGAACTTGAAGTACTAGGCAGCTGATTTTCATACCAATTTGAATTTGAAGTGCTAGGCTGATGATTTTCATAACAATTTGAACTTGAAGTATTTGGTTGATAATTTTGATGCCAATCCACAGATGCCAATACAGGTGTTGTGGAAGGATGCTCCATCGTTGTATAGAGTGAATTCTGTTCTACAATTTTGCTGGTTTTATCTCATTTCCCCCACCAATAACTTCTACATTTCCCCCACCACAATAATTTAAATTAGATACCAAACTTCTAGGGTCACATCCAAATCTTCTTCTTTTAAATATTTTATAAATGCAGAGCTTTCTGATGTTACATTAGGTGTGTTTAAATATGCCATTATTTTGTCATGACTTTCTTCATTGTGAATATAGCAATGTACATTTAGCAACTTTTGATTATCTTCTTTAGACTTGACAAATCCTGCAACAGAGCTCCAATCTTCATATTTAATTTTAAAATGGCAAACTTCGAACTGCATGTTGTTTCAACAAATGCTGCAACAATATTAAAAGTCTCTTCAAACAGCCTACATTTATACAAGTTCTCCCACCACTTTATAATCCCCACTCTTTTTCTTCCCCACCTTCTTCATATGTAGAAGGGATATCATGATTTTAATGCACTATACTTAATAAATTCAAACAAGTTTTGTGCACAAATGTTACATTTTTTCTTGACTGTTTCAAATTTCATCACTTGGCCTTTTACAAGGTGAACTAATTTACCTCCATCATCTTCAAATTGTTCAAAGTCTAAAACAGATGCTTTTCCACAATCATGACACATTTTTGTTCCATCTTCAAAAATAAAAGCAAGATAAATACCAAATCCACTATTGTCCTTCTTAAATTTCATGACCATTTCACGAATTGGTTGAGGTATTTCACATTTATTTGATGTTATTATATAACGGTAAAGAAACCCATTATTGATAATTTGTTGTAAACACAAAACTAACAAGCTGTCCATAGTGTTAGACTTGTACTGAAAGTTATATCCATAACTATCTCTTTATATGCTCTTACCCCCACCACTTTTATGTAGGTCAAGGTCATCGGATATTAAGCGAGAACTGGGAATAGATCACTAAGCGGCATGTTATTACATTACCACAAAGTGATCTATTCCCTATTCTCTAAAAGGGGTGCTGATAATTTAGATTCCTAAAATTTCTTTTCCTTCTTCTTCACCTTCTTGAACAGTTGTATTACCAGACATGTGTGATATTAATTTCTTCAATTCTCGATTTTCCATTTCTAATCTTTTCAATTTTAGATCTCTTGCTTCAACTTGTACTTTCAAAAATTTGATATAACTTCCAGCCCAGTGGAGAGTTTTCAATCTTGGTGCTCCAAGTTCAATTCCTGGTATTTGAAATTGTAGTCTATTGAATTCCATCTTCATATCTTCTCGGTCTTGTCTTTCTTTTTCTAGTCGTTTTAATCTTTGTTTTTCCCTGAAGGAAGAAGTCGGTACATGATGAAACATTTTGATCAACAATTTCTTGAAGAGTGAGCTTCTACACAGATAGTCAACACATTTATCCATCAAATTTAAGTCAGTAGTGGGGAAATGCCAATGGTGGGGAGACGTCAATGGTAGGGAGAGTTATACTAATGTAATGGTTATTTCTACCGTTACACTCGCTCCATTCTCGAAAAGATATTTGTAATATGGTTCGGGATACTGTTCTCTTTCAGATCCCGCATGTTCTTGAATAAAGTTGAAAGCCAATTTTTTTGAATAATCATTGTGAAATACTTCCCTCACACAAACAAGAATTTTTTCTTCCAAAAATTTGACTTGAACTAATGGTATTTTGCTTACATCGTCCTTGTCCATGATAGGTAGCTTGTAGGTAAAAGTATTAGGTGGTAGTTTTTGTGGTTTATCCAGTAGAGAACAACATTTCTTGTACAATTTCTCCTCAATGTCTGGAAAACGATGTATATCAAACAGATTGTAGTATGAAGGATCAAAAGGTATTTTACGAAACATCTTCGGTCACTAGTCTCTTTAAGACTGATCTCCTGCACAAATATTTAACACATTTATAAACATTCCCCCACCAACTTTTAACTTGTGGTGGGGATATTTTCCCTCCACTACTTCTTCAAAATAGTGGGGGTACCTTAGTCCAATTCAGATTCAGATTCAGAAGACAGTAAAGGTGATATGGGTGATTCCAATGATGAATCCAATATAAATATTTCAATAGCTTCCTTAATTATATCTTCATCACTATCATTTATCATTTCTTCAAATAGTTCTTGTTCAATCTGTACCATTTCTTCCTCTTCCATCATAGAATCATTATCAGTTTCGTCATAATTTTCCTCTATGTTTTCTTCCTGTATTTCATTTGTGCTTTCAAAAACATCTTTAACTTGAGAATAATTAATAAATGGAGTATCTCTAGACAACATGTTTCTTTACTACTTCTTTTACTTCAAATAACAAACTATGCATTGCTTACTTAGTCTTATATATACTCCTACCCCCACTATTTTTGCAAAACCAAGTAATAGGAGGGGGTTTATATCTATTCTTCTCTATCTAGGTTATATTTCATTGCTGTCACATCTACTATAATTTTCTGCTCTTCAACTTTATTGCGAATAAAAATTGTCCAAGGAAATAGTTCATTAATATTGTTAATTGTTACTTTTATACTATACAAAATTTCAAAATGTTCTACTAATGAAACAAAAACTATAACTCCTAGCTCATTGTTTGCCATAATTTTTTCTTCAATTTTCATCCGTAAGTTTGTTATCAAACTCCATATATTAATATCATTGGCTATAAAACCATCAATTCTGGTAAGCATCTTCATGCCGCAAGGTGTAGGTACAGACTAGAAACTTGGAGGTTCATAGCCCGCCTTTTTATTAATTTTAAAAATGGGGAGGGGGAAGGAATAAGGATTAGGAAGGGATAGGGTGTATGGTGGGGGAAAGGTAATTTTTGTTATTACACTACTTGTGCAAGAAAATAGCCACCAGTGTCCACACCTTGTTCATAGCACTCCATCATAGATTGTGCCCACTGCAACATGCGGTCTCTGTCATTTGGTGTGACAAGTAAAGAATGACTATCACCATACAATATAAAAGAGTCAATTCGTATATAACATCCTAAATTTAACCATTTATTAGCTTCAACCATAAACTTTTCTATTGTATCAAATGGAAATTGTGGATCAATTGCTATAACTTTACGTTCTTCACTAAGTTCAACACTATAATCATCATCGTCTTCACTCTCACTCTCACTACCATTATTTAAAATGTCTTCAGGTTGTACAAAAACATCGGAAATTTCGGAAGAATTAAAATGGTAATTCACATTAGGAGGCATTTTTTCAAACAAATAATATTTTAAAAGGTGGAGAAAAAAATACAAGAGATGTACTTCAAGGCACAAAGTGCGAGTACAGACTAGAAACCTGAAGGTTCATAGCCCCACTTTTATAAATTTTAAATATGGGGAGGGGGAAGGAATAAGGATTGGGAAGGGATAGGGTGGAGGTGGGGGAAGGGTAATGTGGTTATTAAGCCACTCTTGCAACAAAGTACCCAACACCAATGTTCAGTTCGTATGATCTCATCACATCGTCCTGCCAAGTAAGAATTTGTTCTCGATCATTTGGAGTTACAAGGAAGAAGTTACTGTTATTGTAGACAATAGGTGAACCAATTATAATGTTGAATCCTAAATTTAGCCATCTATGTGCTTCAAAAATAAATCTTTCAACTACATCAAAAGGAAATTGTGTTTCTATAAAATATACTTTGAATTGTTCATTAATTTCAATTTCATCTTCACTGTCATCTTCACTTTCATCTTCACTGCTATTATCCATGTCTTCTATCACATCTTCTTCATGTTCTTGGAAAGCATCTTCTTCATGATGTTGGAAACCATCTTCAGGTGGTTGAAAAACATCTGCATTTTCTGAAGGATTAAAATTTTCATTAAAGTAAGGAAGCATTTTAAAAATAAAGATATTAAGACTGGCAGAAACAAAGCAACAAGAGCGGCGAAGCAACAAGAGTGGTGGAAGAAACCAGAATGAAACACTAGCCATAGCCGGCGCGTCTTTTATAACGGTATGCAAATGAGAGGGGTTAGCAGCCGGCCATGACCGGTCATTGGCCCGGGAGGTGGGGGAAGGAGTAGGGGAAGGAGTAGGGGAAGGAGTGGGGGGGGGCTCCATTTTTTCGGGGGGGGGGGGTCATTGACCTTTCAGGTCCGGTCATTGACCCTAAGGAGTGGGGATGGACACAGAACCCTCCTTTGCTTACTACTACACGGATCAAACTAGCCATGTACCAGAACTTATTTCTGCTAAGTCGCATGTAAGCTAAATAGCTTACATCCCTAAATTTAAGTCTTAGGTGGCCCTGAAAAGGGCCGTTTGGCTGGGTTTGGTGGACTGCTATGGAGCTTAAGGCATAAAAAAATAAGGGACTTCAATGTTGTTTTCCAAATGGATTTCAGCAGGATCGGCTTGTATAAACTTGTACAAATTAAGTGCACAAATATCGCATTTTTCTTCTTCTGGGATGATAAACTTGTATGACAAGTAAGATTTGTATTCATAAACTCCACCATCTATTATAAAATCCAATATTCCATTTCCTATTGCAGCCGAACCGCATTCTGGACACATATTTGTTCCATCCATAAATTTATACTGAAGGTAATGAAAAACTCCAAAATTTTCCCTATAAAAAGAATACACTTCTTGACGTAGTGTTAGTGGAAGGTTTGCATCTTGAAATGCAAGTTCCACCAACACTATATTTGAAACTATCTGTCGCAAACATAATTCTAATAGAGTAGGCATGTTGCGGCAGTGGCCTCACGGATTGGAATGAAGACTCTGGAGTAGCTAGTATAACGGTTAAATGAAAGTAGACAACCGGTCATGACCGGCCATTCACCCAGAGGAGTGGTAGGGGAAGGACTGGTAGGGGAAGGAGTAGTGGGGGAAGGGGGGGGGGCTCCATTTTTTCGGGGGGGGGGGGGGGCTCCATTTTTTCGGGGGGGGGGGGGGGGGGGTCATTGACCTTTCAGGTCCGGTCATTGACCCGAAGGAATGCAGACAAACACAGAACCATCCTTTACTCACTACTCACATGAAAGTAGGTCACGAGACTTAGAGTGTTAAAAAATAATGGGGGAGAAACACAACGCTATAACGCGTTGTGTTTCTCCCCCATTATTTTTTTTTTTAGCAACAATTTGGAAAAAAACTAAGTAAATTTACTGTTTACGCCCCCACCTTGTAATACGATCCTTTTTATCCCTGAGGAGAAAGTCTTGAGAATCTAAAGTGTTAAATCTCTTCTCTTTACACAAATTCTCACAGAACTCTAATTTTATATTTTAAGCCGTTACATTTTGCCAAAATGTGTTGGTGGTCAACAACACTTAGAAAAAAATATTTCAAACCTTTCTTAAGCCTCTCTCCTCTGACGGATATTATTTTAGGATTGTCTTCAACGGTGGGGGTTTCTGTCAGTTGTGGTTCAGAAATATGTTTCACGATATGTACACGGCAAAAACTTTCATTTTTAACACATTTCCTCCCACAAGCTGATCCTTTCTTAATTCCCTTAATAAGCATTTCAGGGCAAGTAGTGGGACGGCTAAATGCCCTACGACGCTCTTCCTGTAATGATCGAAATTGCTCTGAAGGAGCAGGTTTAGGGGCAGGTTTAGGAGCTGGTTTAGAGGAATTAGTTTTGTGATAGGTATGGTCTTCAACTGTAGCAAGTGGTGGGGTAGGAGGCAATGGTGATAGTGGGATAATGGGTGTACTAAGGTGATGAACAATAGTTTCAATGGAAGGGGTATTAAGACGGGGAACTGGCTTCTGCGGTGGCGGCATCATAGTTGATGGTGGTGCGGAGTTGTTTGAAGGCGAAGGTGAAGGTGGTGAAAAAATACTGCGAAGTCTAGAAGTGTTGGTTGGCGGAAGAATAGCTCCAGAAGTTGAAGGTTCAGATGAAAGCTTCTTCTTATACCAATCCGGACAGTTTTTCAAGCGAAGAGTTTTGTTTGATGCAGTAACAGCCATAGAAGTCGAAGTCGAAGTTGAAGTAAAAGTTGAAGTGGTAGAAGTAGTAGAAGTAGTAGAAGTAGTAGTAGGCACAGAAGACATCGTTATAACTCCAAGTTCACATCCTAACGTCTGGAATCGGAATGAAACACTAGCCCCGGCCAACGTGTCTTTTATAACGGTATGCAAATGAGAGGGGTTAGCAGCCGGCCATGACCGGTCATTGGCCCGGGAGGTGGGGGAAGGACTGGTGGGGGAAGGAGTGGTGGGGGAAGGGAGGGGGGGGGGGTCATTGACCCTTCCAAAAGTGGGTCAAGGTCATTCAAGATTTATAATGATATAAGGTGATGGGAACAGTAATACTGTTCCCACCACCCTGTTTGCCTAACGGTTCCCACTCCCAACCCACTAGTTACGTTCTGCAAGGGACATCGACGCAATTTTGTTTGGACCGTCCGGGTCTACCGTAACGGTCCGGTCCGGGTCTACCGTAACCGTGAATTCCAAGGGAAACTGGAACACCTAATGCAGAAACGCAACTCTAACCCCACCCAAACTAACCCCACCCATCATATTCCTAAACAAAATGCAAAAAAAAAAGTCCGGCTTGCGGATGTCCCACCCATTTTAAATGAAGTTCAACTGAACTTCTGAATTTACAGTTAATCTACCCCCTAACATCTAGCTGTAAGGCAAAACAAATGCACAAAACAAACATAAATTATTAGTACCAACACATCATTATTAAAAACCAAATAATTCAACACAACCAAATACCATCATTATTCTTAAAATTAATACACCTTAATGCTAAATACCATCATTATTCTTAAAAATTAATACACCTTAATGCTAAACCCAACTTATAACTAACATCGCAATGCGCAAATTATTTCTTAAATTAAATACACCTTACAACTAAACACACACACACATACCACATTGCATTAAAAAACGCAACATAGTAGAAGAAGTTCAAATATATATAGGCCTACTATATATTTGAAACTTCTTGCTGAGTCGCCAACAACCTTTCGCTATGAAAGTTTGTTGGCAACTGAAGCAAAGGTATAGCTCCTATCGCTCCTCGGGTTTTCAAGGAGTGGGGGAAGTTGTTTCACTCCAGTACAGTGTTCAATCCAGTCCAGTTCACAGCAGTATAAAAGAAAGGTAAAGAAGTAGGGAGCGGCGCATGCGCAACAACACAAAACCAAGGTTTGAGGTTAGAATTATCCATGTGCAGTAGCGCTAAAGTGAGTAATACAGGACTAGGCGCATGCGCATAGCATAGACTCATTCCGATCCGGAGAACTCGTTGCATGCGCAGCAGGTTTGAGGTTAGAATTATCCATGGCAGCTGCCATATTTAGTCTGGTTTCACCACATAAAGTCAACAACCGGTGGTGACCGGCCATTGACCTGGAGGAGTGGGGGAAGGAGTGGGGGAAAGAGTAGGGGAAGGGGGGGGGGGCTCCATTTTTTCGGGGGGGGGGGAGGTCATTGACCTTTCCGGTCGGTCATTGACCCCAAGGAGTAGGGATAGACACAGAACCCTACTTCTCTTACTACTCAAGTGAAAGTCGGTCAACCAGTCATTTGCTTGCCATCTGCCGCCATCTGGCTGGAGTTATTGCCTCTATAAAGGTGGGTAGTTTATCTCGCTACAAACATTCATTGCCTCGCATCCGCTCGGTCATCATCTCTCGTTAGTTTTATGTTATGACTACTTCACTTACTAGGTTTGAGGTTAGAATTATCCATGAAATAGCCTTTGTAAATTCTAACCTATAAAATTACTACTCTGGCTTTCTGTTTCAATTTCTTTTACACTTCATTTTATATCTCAGTCTTCTTTTAACTTCTGAACTTAACACATCGATTATAATGACTGCACAATGTTTAAAATTAAAGCTTTTGCGAACACAACACATATTACGAAGTACTTCTAAACCTTCAATTTCAAAGTGTAAAACTAATTTAAATAGAGTTAGGAAGAAGTACAGTTTTAACCCATTATACTGTTCAACAACTTCTCAGGTTAATGTTGATGATAGTGTTATTTACGACATTTTACGTTCTATGTTACACTTAAATAACTTAGAACTTGTTACACCTATCGACTGTGTTCAACAAGTTTTTTTTATTTTACCCCCACCATTCCCTATATAAGGGCCCCGACAATAATTCCTACTTCATTATCTTCTATGCTCTTCAGCTAACAACATCTCCACTCTAATTTACACTACAATAATAATGGAAACCAACCAAGAAAATGTTCAAGTTCATGAAATATCATCAACAACTCATCCAAGGGAAAATCCTTCTAGAAATTCAACTTCAACAACTCCTCAGAACCCTGTACAAGTTCCAGATGTATCTTCTACAACAATAAATGATGTAGAAGCTATTCTTCAATCCCTTGTCGGTTTCGACTGACCTGTATGATGATCACCGATAAACTGAACTCTTAGAGTTCAGTCTTTTTAAAACCCCCTCCGTATCACCTTGAAGCAATTATCCCCTCTCCTTTATACACTAACTCCTACTTCACAAATTAACACCATCTCCTTACCCCTTCTCCACCCCTTCATTTGATTTAGCCTCTCCCCACCTAAAGCTATATGGCATAGCATATGGCGGCAGCGACTGATTTGGCAGCTGGCCGATGGCAGCTGGCCGGCAGCGGCTGGCAATTGGCACGACTTCCGTTTTGAAAGTAACCAAACCCCACTACTAAGGCATTAACTTTAGTGCAACATTGCCAGTCTATTGTATCCATTAGATGCTATAGACTGCTGTAGAGTGCAGGTAGATCAAAGGTAATATCTAGGCTACAACAAAATTGCACAGTTTAAAGACACTAAAAACTTAATATTTGACCTTCTTTCTTAAACATCAAAACTAATCTTGTAAAACCGAGATTCCCTGTTAAATGACTAAGAGGCTATTAAGTTTCGGCCTCATTTGTAGATGTCGTCTGCAGAAGAGCGATAACACCGATATAAATAAGACGTGACTGAAACTACCCGAGTCGCTTTACGCGCATTCTTTAATGGCGCAGTTTATGTTGCTGTGATTGAGACAATCTCCTTAGCCCTGAGTTTGTTACTTGCAAACACGTAACTTGATTAGGCCCTTGTTTTGAGCATTGTTTCTACTTACTTTTACTTTGTAGCCAGAAAATACCAATGTTTAATTTAAGTAAAGTGTTACAATCATTCCATTGACGTTCATGCAAAATAAAGCTCTGTCATCGATAAAAAAATATATATACTCTACTCATGCGCATAATTTGAAATGTGAAACAGGTATAGTAGAAATGTATTATGAAATTTAATACGATCAAACTGGAATAAGCGTTCAAGCAAATCCAGATTAGCCGATTATATTACTGAATAGAACAATATCGTATGATAATACTTTTATAGTTTAATAATTTTCATTTCAATGCATGATGATGATCATTAATTTTGTATTCAATACGATGAATAAAGGAAGCGAGTTGTTTTCTGATGAACCAACTTTTTTCCCTATAATTTACAGTTATCGTGGAGCTAGAAAGTCATAATGAATAGCAAATAAGTTACAGGTATAGCATTTTTCCTCCTGAGAAATAGTCGACGTTTATGTATTTTTTAACCCTTTTTAAATCGAAAGCTCCTGGTATTGTCGGGAGATGACTTGTTGGCCACTTGGGGTCGTCCACAAATTACGTCATCTGAAAATGGGGGGAAGGTCCAGATTGAAAATGACGGTAGGGTGATGTGCAAGGGGGGGGGGGGGGTTGGCTTTCATATGACGTCATTTTAAATATGATGTTTTATATCAATTTTTGACAGTGAAATAATGATAAATTCTAACACAACTCAACTATTATAAAATAATAATCTATAAAATACATGAGACTATTTTTAGGTGTTGTTTTGTAGTTTATTTTTCCATTGAAAAAGTCATTGTGGCTTTATTTTTTAAGGTAAATTCAGATTTGATTAGTCAATTTATTTTAGTTTATCAGGTAGCGTTTAAAAAACATTATTTTTACTAAAAACAGAAGTTTGTTAAAAATGACGTCATTTTTCCGAGAGGGGGGGGGGGGGTTGTCAGACAAATTATGATGGTAGGATGATTTTAGGGAGGGGGGGTCCAAAAATGGCCAAAAAGCGATGACGTAATTTATGGAAGGCCCCTTAGGGGATTGGGGGTCGAGGGGAGATTTACATCCAAAATCTACCGGTCAATTGGTTAACTAAGGAATGTAAACATACTTAGGTTGTACTATTCTACATGAAAACGTTTTGCTAAAAAAAGTAAACTACAGTATTATTTTTGTTAACAAACCAGCTAACCTAATTCAATGTAGAGAAAGACAGCTGACTGCAAAATACAAGAAAACAACGTAAGGATGCTGTATGTTTTGGTTTGGTTGCTAGCTTAACATATGGTAGAATAAAAATAAAAACAAAAACAAAAAGCAAATTATTTTGCCCTATTTTGCCCAATGACAAGCATCAGCTTTCTTCCCTTCATTCCGGTACCCCCTCGCTGGCCAACAAGTCATCTCCGGACAATAATGAATTAGTCGTATAAAAGTACATTTGCCATCATATAATTTTTAAACAGGCCACTTTGTGCATAAATGAAAATGTAGTAACGTTCATCGCGAGACTCTGGAGGATTGTTCCGCCGGGAGCGAACATCGCGGAGAAATATGACGAGCGGGGGACGGGGACGAGGGACGGAGGAACATTTCCTATCTGGGCTGGACCCATTAATGTGAGGCATGGTCCTTATCATAACTCCGACAATATCTTGGCCACGTTTCATCTTCTACCTTCAGAAAACAACATCACTTTCTATCATCAAGCATCGCCAAATTTATATGTCTAGTCTAGATATAGGCTTATACTACGCCCGATAAATGAGAATGATAAACAAGAATCAGAGCTTGATTCAACATGTTTCTATGTCTTAAAGACAGTTTTTGAATTTATGGGAGAATGGATACGGTAAAAGCTGAATGTTTAATGTATCGTGGATTTGCCTATTTTTAATACTTAACGCTACAAAATCCTTCATGACAGTGTGCAATACAATATTTACACAGGGCAATGTATTAAAATTGATCTTAACATCCTTCACAACGTATTATCCACAAATTTACCAAAATGAAAATAGACAATTCACCGTATGTAGGTTCCAAAAACTCACCAAAATTTTCGCAAAACTTATTGCGAGATGATTTTATTTTAAGTTTGTATATTAGGTTATATTCTAGTAGTATAGTTATATTCGCGTATTACATGACATCCATCATACAAATGGAATATTTTAAATATATTATAAAACTATTTTAAGTAAAAAATTAAAAAAAATTACAAAAAGTGTATATATGTAATTAAAGGTAAATACTAGGGGTTAATAAATCACTTTAAGGTTGTAACACTACTAAACCAATTATCTTTCTATTTCGCCACAACTCCAAGAAACATTTCCTTACTATTTATTACATCTAGCCCATATATTTCTCGGTAACGATGTTAACCACAAAATGAAATCCTACAATACAAAGCGGAACCTGCCAAATAATACAATAAGGGAACTTGTTCGCTTGGCAAACAAGATTGCAAAGATTACATTTGCATAACTCAAGAGTACCGCGTCTTTCTTCCTTGTGTTTTACTAATTTTGAATGTCTCGTCACAACCGCACTTTCAAGTCTTACAAGTGGTTACTCTTGTGAATCAATTCAATAATCTCACAATTTCTGTAAATGTTTTTACAATATATATTATTCAAAACTCTCGAAAGCTGCTATATACTTAGCCCTACTTAGAATCTATATCTTAATAGACAAGCATGTTTCGTTTCCTCCTTTTCACAGCTCGTGCGCATCGTAGGACAAATCTGCCCATACCGTTAGAAAGGTATAGTCCTGTAGATGAGAAGAATCCCATTCAACTTTACATCGGACTAAAGGGCTACTACGCCCCACAGGCTTTCAAAGTTCCAATGTTAATCTTTTGGAGGAAAAATAATTGATTGACTCATTGGACAGCTGTTGTAAAAACAACAGCTAGAAAAATAGGAAGAAGAGGATGTTTCAGTTATAAAATGTTTTTAAATTTTTTGGGTCCAGATCAACTGAAACTTTTGTCGAATTTCGATCAGGAGGCGATCTCTAGAAAGATTTATTCTACAGATGTGATTGTACTGTCAATTAGTTTTACTCATCTAGTGTGCTAGTTTATAATCACACCCGCAACAAGCGCTACTAGCAATTGTATTTTTTATAGAAACCGTGCTAACTGTACCAAATCAGGCTACTGGGCGTTTGATATGGAGGAGTTTTACAAAACAACCATAAAATGTTGACTACTAGGTGCATCTTGGGCGCAATTAATTCGGAAATTACACTTAACAGTTAAATTTCCGAAATTTTATTCTTCAAGCCAAAACACACTTCGAGTAATATATAATGGCTGGGTAGCTGTGTGGTTATAGAGCTCGCCTCAGAACTTAAAGGTTGCCGGTTCGATCCTGAGAAAAGTTTGTTACTTTTCAATGGTTCGAAATTGGACTCAGCTGCCATTGGTGGTTTGGCTGTTAGTTAAGCCAACAATCCTTAGACAGAAAAAATACTACACAAGGCATCACAACCATTCTACACTTGTCCATTAGTCATATTTGCCGTAAATAACGCCCTGGTAGCGCCGGCGATTTGAACACAATTACTTCCATACTTTCCATACTTAGTATTTCTATACTTTATATAGATAGTATTTGAATCTGGTGGGGCACAAGGATAAACATTTAGTGTGTTTCAGACGAATTGGCACATCAATCGCTTCTGAAGGTGATCTCAATAATTGTTCAAAACACTGTACCAACTGTAACAAGAAAAGTAAGTATAAAAATTATAGATTGCACCGTGCGAGCTTTGTGACGTCACTCGATGGCGGACGGCGGCGGCCAACTATCAACTGATTGACGTGAGTTGATTAGTTATCAATCGCAATCACAACGGATCAAAGGCGATCAACAATTTTTGGCGATTTGATTGACGTTTTATGCTCTTTATTTATCCATTGAAAAATATTTCCAGGAAACTCGTTAGATGGGAATATTACATCAGTTTTTATTCATCGAGCTTGCGTTGCACCGTGTTATTTGAGCTCTGATAGAGATTAATTGCAATTCGGTAATTAGTTTTTCTCAATATTGAATCCTGATGGTATCTGTAATTGGATCACATGTTCATAAACTCTGAGTGTTGAAGTTTTTGTTTGAAAAGTAATTGCGTACCTGTTTCAGCATTTTGTTTCAAAAAAAAAAAAACTGTTATAAATTGATTTTTATTTACAAATCTTGCTCATTGGACAGCTATCAAATATTATCTTGTTTACTTTATTGGGCTGTATTAGACCACCACGAGTTATTATTTAGACCCTCGTCCATAATATATAATGGCGGGTGAAAGAGGCATTTCACATTTCCACTCATTACATCAAAGCACAGAGTACAAAGCTAAAGGTTCCTTACTCTGTGATCAAAGAGAATATTTTAACTTATCTGTTTAAATTCCATCAACGTTACGTAGGCTAACTCAATAAGAAATCATAACAAAGGATAATAATAATACTATAGTGTACTAGTGTACTTGTTGCTCGAAACTGAGCAGTTTAGTTTGGTTGTTTTTACTGGTTAGGTTTGTTTAATGCAGTTAGTTAATCAGTGTGTATGTCATAGTTTAAGGGGATCCGCCACCTCTAACAATTTTTTTTTTATTTTGGGTTGATTTTGCTGGAATTGATTTTTTTTGTTTATTGATGTTAGTAATGAGGATTTCAGGTGTTATTATTTTTTTCATCCCTCATATTTTTTATGGCAAATATTAACGTTTTTTAACGTTTTTTCAGACCATTTTAAAATTTGAATAACTTTTTGTTTTTTAACCAATTGTCATGTTTTTTTTTTAAATTTGTTCCTTATAGCCTAAATAAACATTCGTCTTATGGAAACCTAGGTAACCCAACTAGAAAAAAAGTTACAATAAAACAAACTATTTAAAATTTAAATTATTTTCAATAAAACCTTGAAAAAATAAATAAATACTTATATTTACAGTTAGAGTGATTTCCCTAAGACAAAATGTTGATAATATAATAAAGAAAAAGTGGTAAAAATTTCATATCAATATGTTTATTACTCTAGATTTTATTCAAACTTATATACACTAAAACATGGAAAATCCAACTTTCGGGAAACGGGCCGAGCAGCGTGCAGCGCAGTCTTCAGGCCAGGCGACACTCCGGCTGGCCTGAGTATATATGTAGTAAGGTATATATTTATGGTATATACAGGGTGAGTTTCTTAAAGTGATCCAATAGCTAACTTTTTTATTTTAAATTTGACAGTATACTTCTTATGGGGGACCCCCTTTACTTTTTTATTCTGGTTTCAGATATGTATTTCACTTTTCAAAAATTCCCGCCATTTTTCCAATATGGCGGCCAGCTTTAAAATTTCTTATGGAACACCCTACATTTTATGGTGTTTTTGAAATTTCCATGTTATTTTAAGACTTTTTTATTCTTTGTCATTTTTCTCTAAACCTAACGGTTAGGGAGCTAGAGGCAATTGAAGTTCATTTTTAGTTCCATAAGAATAACATGGGGCAAACTTTATCTGCCCATATCTCTGAAACCATTGATAAAAATAAAAAATACTTAAGAATAAAAATGTCTTAAATTGATGTTTAAGAACATTTCACTAATAAAAATGATCATTTACGCATAAATTAACTTCTTTCCAATATGGCGGACAAAATATAAAATTTGCAAAAAAAGTTTTTCTTATTATGAAAAAAAAGTTTTTAAACATCAATTAAGACATTTTTATTCTTGAGTATTTTTTATTTTTATCAATGGTTTCAGAGATATGGGCAGATAAAGTTTGCCCCATGTTATTCTTATGGAACTAAAAATGAACTTCAATTGCCTCTAGCTCCCTAACCGTTAGGTTTAGAGAAAAATGACAAAGAATAAAAAAGTCTTAAAATAACATGGAAATTTCAAAAACATCATAAAATGTAGGGTGTTCCATAAGAAATTTTAAAGTTGGCCGCCATATTGGAAAAATGGCGGGAATTTTTGAAAAGTGAAATACATATCTGAAACTAGAATAAAAAAGTAAAGGGGTCCCCCATAAGAAGTATACTGTCAAATTTAAAATAAAAAAGTTAGCTATTGGATCACTTTAAGAAACTCACCCTGTATAGTAGTATGGTATATCATATATATATATACATATATATATATACATATGTATATATATATATACATATATATATATATATATACATATATATATATATATATATATACATATATATATATATATGTATATATATATATATATATATATATATATATATATACAGGGTGTTCGGAAAAAACGTTTCAGGAATTCAGGAGGTTATTGAACACATCAAAATAAGCAAAAGAGTTCCAGTAAACGTATGTCCTAAAATGCTTCGTTAACCCGCTAGCCGCCATTTTGTTTTTTACACTAAATAATTTTTATTCCCGTAACGGATCGTTGTATTAAGTTAATATTTGGCATGAACCTTCATCATAGTAATACTCATTTTAAAGAAAAAAATTATTTTTTTCCAATGTGTATTTTCAAAATGGCGGCTATTTTAAAATTTTAAACTTATATATCTCAAAACCGAAAAATTTTAGCAAAATTTTACAAGACACAAAAAGTTAACAGATAAAATTACCTAACCAATGATACCAAGATTGTAAGGATCGAACAACAGATAACGGAGTAATTGACATTTTTGTGCATAAAATCATTTATTTCCATTAAAATGCATGCAAATTTAGGTTATTTTAGAAGAAAAATCTCAATAACTCCGTTAGTTGTCGTCAGATCCTTACAAACTTGGTTTCATTGGTTAGATAATTAAATTTGTCAACTTTTTTGTGTCTTGTAAAATTTTTGTAAAATTTACCGGTTTTGAGATATTTGAGTTTACAATTTTAAATTGGCCGCCATTTTGAAAATACACATTGGAAAAAAATAAATTTTTTCTTGAATATGAGTATTGCTATGCCAAATATTAAGTTAATACAATGATCTGTTACGGAAATAAAAATGATTTAGTGTAAAAAACTAAATGGCGGCTAGCGGGTTAACAAAGCATTTTAGGACATACGTTTACTGGAACTTTTTTGCTTCTTTTGATGTGGGCAATAACCTCCTGAATTCCTGAAACGTTTTTTCCGAACACCCTGTATATAATAAATACCATATATTATACAGTATATCACATATATTCCGTTTGTGTAAGTGCATCCGCACATACTTTTTAACTTTTTTATATGAAAAAATGGTCAAATCTTCATGAAATTTTGCACACATACTCAGTAAAGTATATAGAACACAAAAATGTCAAAAATGCCAAAAATGCCATTTAGAGGTGGCGGATCCCCTTAACATAATTTCTTTCGTATGAAAAGACAGATGTGCTCGCTAGTGTGCTGCTGTATTTACTTGTTACAGCTATTAAATGTGAAAGTCTTTGATTTTTTAAATTTTTCTTATCAATGTTATTCTAATGGGGAAATGCAAAACTTTAAGGGCATGCAGGGCTCTACCATTTAGATGGATAGTACCAGGGGGACCGAGCTTGAGCTCGGTAAAATTATTACTTTCGTTCCCACACAAAGCTCGTTCGTTCGCTCCGCTCACTCGCCCTCTTCCACTTTAAAGACGAGCTTTTTCGCTTCGCTCCCTCGCCAAGCCGACAGGTGCTGCACTGTGGTATAATTTTCTTAAACCAGAGGTTACAGATGTAACACATTGATTTATATCTAGAGTTATTATCAGCTAATTTTTTATTAATTAATAAAATTTCCATAAGGATAACATGCGATCTTTGAAGTGCTCTAGCGCGAAAACCGGATTTTTCCCAGACATGGGACCAGCTCCAATAGATTTCTGGTGGCCAAAACCCCCATAACCAATAACAAAAATAAAAATCCTTGGAGCGAAAAAAAACTTTGCCCGTACAAACAGAGCTTGTTTTAGAGCATAAGATTTACCAATTTACTGTAGAAACAACTTCAAGCCGAGTTCTATCTAATGACACCAAAATCGTTAAAATCGATTGAAAACTGTAGGGTGAGTTCCTTGTACAAAAATACATGTCGCCTGTTAAATATGTATGGATAATTTATAAATATTATAAAAAATACAATTTTCTATAAACCGAAAAATACGATGAATACAAAATTTTAGGAGTTCTTTTGAGAACCAGTCAACAATCATTCGTAATGCATCGTTCATTCAAATAACTTATGTCTGAACTTATAAATGCACACAAATGTATGACAAATTAGTGTTGCCTCAGAGGTTGCAAGTGCGACATTCATGCCCTTAGTCACATATGAGATAACACTCCGATACCACAACAGTGGCCGCTGGTTGCCCGGACCGCCGGCAGGGGTCGGTGCGCCCCCGGCGGCCTTGGCAAGGCGTCACGTGGACATCAGGCATTGTCTGCCTGATTGCCAATTTGTGCCTGCATACCTCGGCCTTCGCCTATCACGACCTGCCAGGCCTCCGATATACCGTGGGACTGCCACTACTGCTATGACGGAACTGTCGTGAAGTTTAGTGGGGAGAAGAGATTGAAACACGATTTGGTCTATAAAGCAAAAAAAGGAAAAAAAATCCACCGACTTTTCTACGTAATTTTTAATTTCCACGCAAATATTGACCAACTTTACCATCGTCCTTGGTATCAGGAAAAAAATCCCTTTACCAAACAACTGATGATAATTCTAAACATGTATTAACTTTTGTTTGATAAATTTTCATAAATGTCCTTAGCTTTGCCCGACTGCTAATTTCACATAATGGTGCTCTGATACACAAGGGCAACAACTGATTGTCGTTGAATATATTTTTCACATTAATGAAATGTCACAACTTGCCACAAACTCGACGCGGGAAATTTTTGAATGCTGACTGGTTCATGGAAAACTACCAGGTGACAGAGAACTGTGTAGAAACGATTACGTGAGCAACCAACAGATCAGCCTTCACATGGCCATCTTCAACTGAGACTGTATATGGCCATGATGATGAACAGTTTCCAGTGCTAAGCGGTTTAGAGCTTGCAATCAGATGCAAACTCGCCCCATAGAATACGCCAAATAGCAAAGGGATGGAATCAATTCCAGTAATAATACCTTTAAATAAATAAAGATAAAATAATGTTTTTTTTATCATTGCTTAAATAACTTATTTTGCAAAGTGATAATGATATTAATTGGAAAAGGAGAACTATATTTCTTGTCTAGGAGTTATAACAATTTCAAAACACTCTAGAACAAACATTCTTCATCCTTATTAAAACGATTGCTCGATTGGTTCACAAAGGAGAGATGAAGACTGAAGTGTGATTGCGGCGAGACATTCGAACACAAAGGAAGAATGAGACGCGGTGCCGTGAGTTATGCAAATGTAATCTTTGCAATCTTGTTTGCCAAGCGAACAAGTTCCCTTATTGCATTACCGCTCGGGTTCTGCATTGTACGGAAAGATTAATTTCAAAGCTTTAAATATGGAAGCGATACAAAACTTAGAAATTGGACAATCTAAATAAAGTTAGGGTCAAAGAAAATTTGAGACACGATTACTTTTTCATCGTTGTTTATATTTGATAACATAATCATGAGAAATAAAATTTAATTTACAATGGAATAAATAAACCAATACAAAAAATAAACAAAAGAAAAAATTGTAAGGGGTTTCGTATGACAAAAATGAATATTTTTAAAATTAACAAACTAGTGGGAAGAATTACAAATTCCTTGTTAGAAAATGGTGAACGTTACCACATGTATTGGTAACTATACGTGTATTGGATATTGTACATAGTTGTTATTGATGCCATGAGTTACCATGGGAACTGATGCAAATTTCATGACCAACCCAGTCTGCATCGTTGAATGTGGTAATCTCGAAAATCAACGTGTCAAAAACTGCAAAAGCTGTGGTCACGAAAAATGAAACAATACTCTTAAAAGACTTACTTCGAAACGGCTGTAAAAATTACGAGTTTCTTTTTGCTTAGACCTCATATTATTTTGTTGATGTATTGAGATTGAAGTGATGCAAGTACACTGGGATTGTCTAATAAAACTAATTTTAAAAAGCTAATACTTTGAGTATTTACTTAAACTAGTGGATCAAAATGTTTTCTAAATCGACGATGAAGTTCAGAATTTATATGTTTAGTTGTAAACAAGTTTTAAAATGTTAAATGTGGGATAAATCTACAGAAACTGATGCCTGATTGAATTCACCAATGTATCTATTATTTTCATTTAAAATAAGTTTATAGACGGAATGATAATAAAAACGTCGACTTCAGGTTTGGAACGAACAGCCAAGGCCATGTCGCGGCGGATGCCAACCATTATTTCCCATGACGTGACAGGCCTGTATCTAAACATGATTATCAGCATGACCTGCTATTAAGCACTCAACTCCTGTTGTCAAAAATTATTTAAAATAATAATTTCCTCTACTCGACAGTTACAGACTAGTAAATCCAGTATTCGAACAAAAATGTTCTTAGATCATTATTTTTCTGAATGTTTACGAGATATCTCTCTGATTAATTTCACATCGCAGAAAACAAAGCTCTGACCGACGAAGAGAGTGGTAAGGTTTGCAAATAAAAGAATTCATCATTAATGGTTTATACAGATCTAAGTGGGATGTAAATCCACTATGAGACTTTATTCGATGTTCGAAGAACGTATAGCATTTTTCTACCACATCAGCGAGTATTCCTGACAACTCAACAAAAATCCAAGAATCTTGAACTACATTGCAAATAAAAAAATGTACAGTACTTAATAAGCTGTTCAGATGAATTAAGACTTAGTTTGCACTATGAACCTTCCTACAGGCACGGAGAAGCGAGAATGGTTGTTATAAACCTTATTATCAAAATATCGGACAGCCTGAACCTGGTGGGTCAATGTCAAGGGACCGTATCGGTCCGTCAAGCAGTGATGGTGACGGTGACGGCCGCTGGGTGTGGCGCCCAGGCAGAGGCAGACAATCAGCAAAGGAACGGTACCTGTGCTGTGCTATCTATGCTCCACCCACCACGGGAACTGAACATTGAACAGAAGAAAATACACTGCCTGCCTCCGAGGGCCTTAACTAGGAAGTGTATGTTGGTGGTCATCGTATTTCGTAGGCGTAAATGCCAACCGGGTTAATAGCAAACAGCAATTCTTATCATGTCATCCAACATGGTTTAAACAACTTTCACTGGTAACATCCAGACGAAGTTGATACGAAGTTTTCTATTTGACATTTTTTCTTATAATATAGACAGACTTAAAGGAAATTTAGTTTAAGAAATGTAGTTAAACTTTAAAAACAGCTACAATCAAAGGACATATAACAACAGATTTCCATTTCCCAAAATGTTACTACTAAATTATTTAATTAATAGTTATTATGATGGATTTCGCTTTCAATGATCTTCTGGTCAAGGTATAGATTCCCCCACTTTGATTTTTCAAGTTTTTGTGTCGTTGAATAGGGCTTGGTTTTCAATTGTTTTCGCCAAAACTTTATAAGAATCGGACTTAAAATAAAATTATCATCCATCACTGAGATTTGAAATTTTCCCATTAGAATAACATTGGAATTGAGCTAAGCAAATTAAACATCTGTTAATGTATACAGCAGCATAAAAGTGTAGTTTTAGGTGATTACCTACTATGGATTGGTTAATTTTATGTAGCTTTACAATATCCAAACTAAACTGCTCGATTATGAGCAACCTGTCCACTAGTTAATTTATATGCGTTTGGAACCCCAATTATCTTTTTACCTAACACAAAATGGGCCGAATCTTTAGATTATTTTTTTACAATTTAAATTGGAAATATAAAAATTATTTTTTACAACTTGAGAATAGTGTTGCGAATACAATAGTATGTTCAAAGTTGATTTTCGTATAGGAAACTTCAATAAGTTCGATAATCTATACGAAAGTCATGTGTGCGAGAGGTGTGAAACGTTTTAAAACAATATTCAATACGAAAGGCTCGATATTTTGGATGGGTACTCAATGTCCCCAAGGTCGTGTGTGCGGCTTTAAGAGGTGTAATGATTCGATTCCAATATTCGATACCGATTATCGACACTCAGTGATGAGTATTCGATACCCACCACAAGGTCGCGCGTGCGGCGCGGCGGCGGCGCGGCGATGTGTTGGGTCCAATTTATTCACGCCGCAATCAGTTTTTATGGGTTCTTTGAACCCAAGCCTAAGTGCAGTAACACGTATGTGTCCGTAGGTGTTCGTCATATTTCGTTTAAGAAGCATAAGAGCCAACTAGGAGACTGCAAGTAAAATTTTATTCGAACTCTAGACATCCAAATCGTTTAATTTTGAAACATTTTACTGTAAAATGAACTATTATTGTATTCAAATGTTACTTAATTGTAAAATTACAGTTATAAGATAACAAAATAAAAATATACAAAAAAATCCATTTTTCAAGTAAATATTTTTTTGTTCAATTATATACTTTTTCAAACACGAAAGATTAGAATCCAATGTTTTGAACCTCAAAAATCACTTTAATCAGACGGCGTAAGTTGCTCAAGATTGAGATTGACTGAGCAATTTGTTACATTTTAAGAAACTCTCCCGTGCAAATAACCCCACGTGTACGGGAAAATTGCAATTACACCCACAGCGTTGATGGGCAAATGACTGGGTTTGCTTTCGTTTATCATTTACAGTGATAAAATGCTTTTTTTTATCACTGTAGGGGAATGTTCAATATTAAAATTAAGTGTATAATAATTTCACAATCTCAATTAATCAATTTCAACAACATTTAAATAATATAGGGGGTGTATTATAATACGAATATTTAAAACTGAAAAGCATATACTGTTATTTTAAAGATGGAAAAACGCCTCAATAATATCACAGAGTAAGGAACCTTTACTCTCTGATAATGTAGTTGGAATGGGTACATCAAACAACTGTATAATTTCATTATACCTGTACCAACACTTTGAAATAAAAATTTAGTCTGTATTTTTCTGGAATGGGTCTCATGAAAAATAAAGCTTTTTAATAGCATTCCACTTTTTTGCGAAACAATCCCAATTTTTTTTTAAATTTTTTATTTAAGAATTGATGCAGGTTTTGAAACCCAAGAATTAGTCATATAAATCGTGTTGCCTTTCACTTTGTCACCAGGGCCTGCACTTGTTATCAACTGGCAAATTTAATACCAATGAAATGTAATAATCGCATACCCCCCACCCCTAATCAGTAACAGCAAGTTTTTTGCATTATTTATTGTGACCGCTGTACCAACTGCCGACTAGATTAACAGTTACTTTGCCCCCCCCCCATTTTCGCACACCCTCGCCATCACCCGTTTCTTGATGACGTCATCACTCTTACTTATCTCGGACCTTCCCCCTTGATGGATCCCGTTTTATCTGTTTGGCATGTTTCCCCGAGTCTTTGACCTTCTGAGACCACGTGGCGAAATAAAAACTATAAATTAAAAGATAAAACTTGGTTGCAAACAAGGAGTGAACTTGTAAAAAATTATTGAAACATAATTAAAGAAATTTTAGTATGAATTTGTGAATTAAAGTAATATTTTTTATCCAATATGAAGATATTTCTTCAGCAATGGCATCAATCACTACACTGAATTCAATTGTATTGAAGTGGCTTGCCTATACCAACAAAAGTCAAAGGTCAATTTTAACTTAGTAATTTATAAAATCTAATTCCGTATGGAATTTATAATCACGCCTTACCCGTCGACAGCAATACAAATAATTCAATTTTCAGGGTTTATTTAATCTAATAGCCTACTGATGTTATACACGATCCATAAACCTGCACGGACAATATTGATTTTTATTCTTTTTTCTTACTTTGCTTCATTCACTAGACTATAGAACTGTCTTGTACGTGGAATTTTTCAAACAAAGTAAAGGGACAAACGCTACAGTATGAGCGTTTAATTCTAATCCAAATCCGGCGAGGAAGACATGAGGCACCTCGCTCAAACTGCTCCACTAACTGACTTCAACGCGATTTTTGGTCACCAAAAATTAAAATTTGCGATTTAGAGAATCGATAAGGTCTTATACAAATTTGTCTCGAGAATGCATAGCAAATGCACATGGGACAGGTGAAGCACACGAAGAGGAAATATCCTCCTCCCCGTGACGTCATAGACTCGACCCAGCCACTGAATTATTCTGACGCAGTGAAAGCTTTACGTTGTAAAATCATTTTAGACTATTAAATTAAAAACGCCCTACAGTAATGAATACTTTTGCGAAAATCACAAAACTAATAACGTCAGGTAAAAATATGTAAGTAGGAATATGTAATTTCAGTACAAGGTATAAACTTTATTTGCCGTTTGAACGATGATTATTATATGAAAAGATAATTTTTGTTTATCACAAACTGCTAGTGAAAATCACTGACTATGATATAGGCCTGGATATTTTTATAATTCAGGGAATTTTTTTCCAATTAAATGACATTTAATTTTTTGACAGAAAAAATTTTAAGTTATAGGTGTATACAATATCAAACAACCCATGGCCTTTATTACTTATTACTATATTATTCTTCCAAAAAATCAAATTTTTAACAATATATTTAATATGTAGCATACCAAAATGCATTAAAATAATTAATAGGCCTAACCTTCGTAGCCAGTCGACATAATATAGGCCTAGTATTAGCTGGGCTTATATTGAAAATTTTTAAACAATATTTTATTTTTTTCTTTGAATCGAATATTGTTCAAGATAGTGCAGCAAATGCTTCACCCTTGTTTGTGGTCGCAGGATGCAAAGTAAATACGCTAAGGCTAAAGTGCGTTGGTGATCTAGTTACCTTCATTTTAAATATAGCTAAAATAAAACAAAATGTAATAAAGATAACAATTTTAAACTTAAATTACCTCTACTATAAGAATTTGATTGGACATAAATTAGTTTTTTTATATATAATTTTTTTCTAACAGTTGATGATACCACAGAATATTCTAAACGAAACTACCAACACGGTATACAGTTACGCTGTTATGTCGTGCGAACCTAGTTGCAACTCAACACCGGGTCCAGTTCGTTACTGGGGTCCCCACTAATTAAAAGGCTGTAGTTAATACAAATCTCCCTTACAGCTCCTTCCTGGAAAACGTCCCGTTTTAATAAATAGTTTTTAGAAGCACTTGTTTCATTCATTAAGGAATTTGATAAACCATAGAATAGAGTGGGTTTCGAAACTGTATGTATGTTAATTTTGTATTGTAACTTAGTTAATAAAGTATATTGTTCAAATACCGAGTTTGAATAAGGGGCGTATTGCTAATTTTCACAAAGGACATCACGTCATCTGTGACCATAATGTATTAAGGAAAATAATCCTGAAGCAAATCTACTTCCGGTTGAGAAACACCTGCGAGTGAGCGTGTTATCCGGCGGTGCTATTGTGTTCGCTCTTATCACATCTGGTCCTGGTGATAACGGTTCAACGGCCTCCGCAGTGCATTGCGGGTTGCAGGAACAGAAAATGTGTGAAACGCAAACATAGTCACCACATGTGTTGTGCAAACACTGGAACACCGCTCACACGGCGCGGCGTCCTCTGCCGCAGCTCCGACCGCGACGGTAAACAGGGCTGGTGTTGTTAACAGGATCGGTCGTCTCGATTTGTACTGTCTTCATGGGTTTCTCAACAATGCCTTATATTGTTACAAGCTGGGCACAATGGTGTTCAGGGTTTTCCAACAGTAATTATACATTGTGTTTATTGCAAACAATTCAACCAAGTTTAATGCATAATTAATTTGACGGGATATTTTAACTTCCATTAATAATTTTTAAAAAGTTAAAAGAAATTTATACAGCCATAAGGTTCCGTATAAGTTTTTGTCATACAGCTTCTACCCTTTTTGAATACTGATACGATTGAGTTGTCATTATTTAAGGGTGGCAATCTAAACAAAAAATTTATTGGGGTGTACATTTAATGTACACCGCAATTAGGCCTTATTTAATATAAATACTAAACGCACTTACGTACAAATTATTACTGGTTGTGGCTTAGTACAATACCTGAAACAGAGAACATACGATCGTAAAATTGGTGTAGGCTATTTGTTAATTTAATTTTAAACACAAAATATCAGCTACAAAAATTGGAAAAAGATACAGTGTTAATATAGTAAATCGGTAGTTGAAAAATGTGTTGGCCAGTGTTATGATTTTAATGAAGGGTCAACTGCGCATCATAAAATACAGAACACATTTATTACAACATTATTACGTACACCGTAACTCAAATTTTACTGCATACATTTTGCCAAGTATACCTATGACAAACTTAGAAACTTATCTTTAAGTAAACTGACTTAACTTTGTTTAAATTAGTTTGTGATACCCTACGAATTTAACAACTATTTAAAAAAATCACTATTATGAGTAAATGTGGAGATTGGGAACACTCGAACGTTGAATTCCGAAACTTGAGTATGCAAACATAACTTATGCAGGAAATAAACCATTTTAACGACGTGATAACCTATTTTAACGACCTAACAAACCATTAGTCATAAAACTGGAGCATTTGCAAATCGCTTCAGCGTTTATATATCAAATAAAAATCCATTGCAGGCACAACTTTGATCCTAATGGCATTCCAAACCGGGGACTGACATTTGGGCCATTTAAAAGCAGCTCGGTTCAACAGAGTCGGTGAAATACTGACGTCACTGACGTCAGAGTAACAATTAATGCGACTCAAATATTTGCAGTGGTGCCACACGTCCCGGTCATAACAATAAATATCCCATAATTATTCCCCCGGCGCCCCTAAATGTCCCACGTCAAAGATTCAATTCCGCCGTTCAGAGCGATCGGTAGATTAAGATGATGAACGGCTGTATGCAATGGTGCGTAGAGGGGAACTCCTCATTAGAACGGACGCACATTACGCTATGTGCTATTCACAGTACGTATGTACAGTCAATGACTAACTTATCATAAAATAATGTGTGTGTTAATATTATATGTGTTAATATTCTTACAATGTTCATTGTGAGTAAAATATATTTATCTGTATATATTTACCTGCTTATATTTGCCTGCTTAGTTATATTTACACACTGCTACATAATTTTATTACAATTATTTTACCTTCGCGAGGTTAAAATAACTGTATGGTTAAAATCTGATACAAATTATTTTTGCAACAAGCATTTATATTTAATCTATTTGAAATTCTCAATCTCAATACAATTTATTTCAATTCATTGCAACTAGGTGCATTATTTTTAATTTTTTGTTTTAAAAAGAAGTTTAAAATTTCGGTTTTGATCTAGAAATAATACACATAACTAAACAGACTTATATAATTCATTTAAAATGCATTATTAGTAGTTTATCTTGTAGTCTGTTACTCAGATATGCGGAGACACTGTCATTGTTATCGCCACAATTCGATTGAGCGAAATACATCCTTATCATAAAAATAGTTAATAAAGTTTTAAGCTGCCATAAGTCAGGAAGCAGATGCCCCAGGCGAGAAAAGTTGCAGCTGACACAATAAAAGCGAACAGCTGAGCGAAATGGCGGGAAATCTGCCAGAAGAGTTGGCAACTGGCGCTCCAGGCGGCCAACTTGGTACCAACTTGGGGCTGAGCACTTTATATGTGTGATCCAAACCATTGTTGGAGGCTATTTTAATCTGTCCCGCTAACTTAAATCCTCTCTCAGTATATGTCGTTCAACCTCGTCTACGTCTACGAGAATTTCAAGGATATTGTGGTAAAAATTAAAAAGACTAAGTGGTTTAGAATTCAGAGACCCGTGTCAAATATCAGGTTAATCAAATTACATAAACGATGAAGCATCTTACAAGTAAGTTTTCCCTTGACGCGAATAGATCTGAAGGCGCAGTGTGCTCCCACAAGGCATTTATGTTTTTGTTGCGTGAAGGAGGTTCAAACGTTTAACAAATAATGCACATCATTAATAAAGTAAAATATTTATTAAATTAAGAAACACGAGGATTTTTATTTTAGAATGACCATGTTGTGTCAAAAGTGACAAAATCAAAGGTTTATTAGGTTAAAAATTAAAATGTCCATGGGATGTTGGGCCTCATCATAGGAGTATACCGTAATGCGGATATAGTATAAAATAAATTATGGGAAGCTAAATTATTGCTTTAACCGTAAGTTAACAGGGCAAAATAAATTGCTTTGCCAGATGACCGGCAGCAGCACTTTCAAAATGTAACTTAAAAAAAAATGGAATACTTAAAGGTTGATTAGGAAAACTTATAAGGCGAAATCAGCGAATAATGTAGTTTATTTTATTTCTGTTTTTAAATTAGTTCACTTTTTAGATTAGTTATTAATTCTAAATTCAATCAGGAGTTCACTTTGAAGATAAACGAGTTGTGACCTCGGTTTTCTTGTACCATATTATGTATCGAATTCCGCACGTTTTCGGCCCCTTGGTTAACGTTATGTTTTGGCCATAAAATTAGCATAACGAACGTATATCGCCGGTCGTGACTGCAGCACTTGTTCAAGGTCAATGTCGGACAATCGGTTATAAATATGGCCGCTGTCGACAGCGACTGCGCAGTTACGTCCGGCAACCGGGCCGTGTGCGCGAAGAGAAGTTAAAATTTCAAATATTTATTTCTTGAGAAAACTCATACTATCCTCTTTTAAATACGTGGTTTGTGCCGATGCGGATCTTATCACCTAAAGAAGACATGACATGAGGGAACTATTTCATACTACTGTTGTTACTAAGACAACAATTTTGTTTATTACTTAAATTTGGATGACGTGCTCATTTTATTAATATCAATAGCACTTGGTAAGTTTATGCTATGATGGAAAAAAAACAGAAACGATGCAAAATATGTCATTTAATCACTTTTATCACTTACATCTAGGCTGTAAAACGCTGACGTTGGATTAAACGATATTTTATTTAATGGAGAACATAAACAACTGGTTAAAAAACTATTATCTGAAAATTGTGCTTAACGTTACTTGCAAATTGTTATGAACTAAATAATACTTATTGGCATAAAAAATAGTAATATTTATTTAGGTTAAGCGTACTTTATTGTAATAATTCTCAATATAAAAGAAAAAATTAATCGGCAACATATTTTTAACTGATAACTTTATTAGGAAATTGAATTTGAGGGAATGACGAAAAGCTATTTCGTTCCTATGTGACGAAAAAACTGCAGCTGATATGCTCATGTATGTAACGTAGCTTTCGTTACACCAACATACAGCGAAGCCCCTAAGTATTTCACTGCGCCGTTCACAGTAAACAATATCATCTTTGCCCTCTCCGAACTGCCTACGTTTAACAGCGCCAAGTGGCTGTCAGGGCGTCAAAAGAAAGGAGCGTTCAGCGCCTCCGCCTACAAAGAATAATTTCCCTCGTTTCCTTAACGAGGCCTAGAGCTCTTGTTTATTCATAAATTACAACACTCTCAAATTGCTCCTTAAATTTGTTTTCGAACCTGATATTTTATGCACGGAAGTAACCGGCACATGCTTGACAGCATTGTTTTTAGATGAGCAGCATTTGATTATTATCATCAATCCATTAAATTAAGTAAATAATGCAAACTTTCCGGCATTATATTGAGAAAAACAAATTTTTTGCAATAGTAATAAGGTACCATTTAATTATTCTTTATAATTATTATTCATACTCAATCATTCATTTTTATGTTAGTAAGGGGTGACTTTTTATTTAAGTAGCATAATAGAAAGACTTTTTTTCAAAACGTTTGAAACTATTTCACAGCACAGCACGTGTCATCAAAGGTATTATATTTTCCATGCCAATTGAACCACATCGAAAACTAAAACCTTTTGACGAATTAATTAAATTATTCTTAACTCTCTCTCATCATCTTATATCAAGGTAAGTTTCATTTTACTAGAGTTTATTATTCTACCTTAAAGAGTAAATGGCGACAAACTACTTTTAATTTAGTTAATAATTTATTGTCCATAGTAAATGACGAATTAGTGGTAAATGTAAAAATATATAATTTTAAGGCCAAAGTGCGATTTAGCAACTGATTGTCTCAAAAACTTAAACCCCCCTTTCACCCCACCAATATCAGGAAGGTTTCAGGATCAGGACCTGATCAGGAAGGTTAGGGGGTCAAGTTTTTATCATCATTATCATCAACAAACAACGAGACACCTGACCAGTTCCCTCAGTCCGCCAGTCAGGTGGAGATGTTGGTATGTATTCAAATTTCCTCTCAAACAAATTTTAACTAGAAATATGACCACTGTAGACGAATGAAAGAGGTCGTATTTGGCGTAAAATGTTTACGATACATATTCGTTTTCAGTCTGGAAAATGCTGTAGGTTTACAAGATAATATGTAAAGATTTTATAAATACACGCTTGTTACTAAGTTATTGTTAAACCACAGTAAAGTCCAGCGATAGAAACTTGTATTTATAAGAATTATTGTTGAACTGACTTTGCAATAATAGCAACACTATAGGTTTCACTAAAATTGATATTGTATGTTGTTGTTTTTACTGCTTATCATACTGTTAGTCTCTAAACATTCAGTGCTAGATTTTTTATTGCACTATGATACTTGTATTTACGGTATATAGAACTCAAAAGTTACTGTATTACAGACCCATCAAATCCGTATCTTCATAAATATTCTAAATATATATTTACTTCTAGCAAATAATCATACATTTTATGGTTTGTGGTAAAATATCAATATCCGGTCAATGAAATTTATTAATGATTCTGGCCTAAACTCCCAAAAATTTTTAGAAAGATCATTTTGAAGACAAACCCTCTAAAGGAAGGATCCACACCACTGATGTAGACTTTTACAAAAGTAATAAAATTTGGTGGTTGACATGGTTCGAACCCAGGACTCTGCAATCACAAATCACATGGTCTGAGTCAGATATCGCATTGCTTTAGGCTCCCCCTCCCCTCTCTTCGTCACTCCATTACACTTATAAGGACGGTCTTCGCGGTGTCAGGGTTGGGAGTGATAGCTATGCAATTTCCTCAAGCAAAGTACATTTGGCCCCACATTTCCATTTCCTCTACCTTGCGCACCAGTCCTAAATCTATGTAGAAATACGTAAACCATTCTAAACTCATTTTGAAAACTCAAATCTTTTCTAAACAATACCCCGAACTTTATTTCATTCCATAAAAATTCTCAATTGTGTCAACTAAATTAAAATACCTAAATTTACAGCTTAAAAAGCCAAATTTTAAAATCAATATTTCTAATGATAATATATGTTTTAATATAAATTATAGTTTGAAATGGAAATCTATAAATTAAGTTAGGTCACAAGAGATCACAATGATTTATAGGGTCACTCGGTGTCGTACACTATCATAAATATTGATAACAATATTATTACTGGAGGTTTGCAATTGAAATACTAGCTGATCATCACGTATTTGCCTCTTCCCGCTTGACCAACTCATCACAATCATTACATATGATTCAAATGTTTATCATGAAGTGGTTTCCTTTCTGTTGCTGGTTAAAATTCTTTTTATAAGTCAAAAGATTAAAAAAAGATAAAAAGGGAAAACTTGCAAGTAAAATATTCGTCATTATTTTATATAAATATTAAGTATTCAATATAAAAAAAATTATTAAATCAAGCAAAAATCCAGTAAATTTAACGCAACTTATTAATATTTACAGGTGACTAGAAAAGCACCAACACTGAGAAAAATGTCTGGTGGTGGACACAAGAAATAAGGGGCCCACCTCCTTAAAGGGTGTAAATTGCAGGCCGTAGGATTTCTTGTTGGTTACCCCCAGACTG
This sequence comes from Neoaliturus tenellus, assembly GCA_030545055.2. Lineage (NCBI taxonomy): Eukaryota > Metazoa > Arthropoda > Insecta > Hemiptera > Cicadellidae > Neoaliturus > Neoaliturus tenellus. The sequence continues at coordinate 63,679,522 of CM061532.1, forward strand.
ATCTAGTGTCATGACACAAGCCCCTGCTAGTGGGTATCCCCAGACATCTGTGGTTATGCATATGACGTCAAAAACTGATTACGTCATTGATCAGTCATTAAATCTGTAGGAAACAGCAAGCATGACTGGTACTTCCACCCACCCGGGCCTAGCGCACGACCCTCTCTAGCTGGTGGATTCCCAAGTACAGTCTAGTGCCTGATCCAGGCCAGCTGGTGGGCCCCGATGTCCGCGGATAGCGCGCGACCCTCTCTAGCTGGTGGATCGCCAAGTACAGTCTGGTGTCTGATCCAGGCCAGCTGGTGGGCCCCGACGTCCGCGGATAGCGCGCGACCCTCTCTAGCTGGTGGATCGCCAAGTACAGTCTAGTGCCTAAAGTCATGACACTAGACCAATCTAGGGGTAACCGACAAAAAATCCTACGGCCTGCAAATTACACCCTTTAAGGAGGTGGGCACTTTATTTCTTGAGTCCACCACCAGAATTTTTTCCCGCTGAATGTTGTTATTGTAAAGTTTAATCATGTTATCAGGTGTTAATGTGCTTATTTAACAGTCCGTAGTTTTAAACTAAATCTCCTATATTTAAACATTTTAGGCTGGCCGCTAATCTAAAAACATTTATAATAATATTTTTCCTGAAAATGAACATTGCTGTGATAAACGTTAAAGCCAAATATGAACTTAATACAATGAGCCGTTGCGTAAATAAAAATTATTTAGTATAAAAACAAAATGTCGGTTGGTAACTTACGAAGCATTTTAGGACATATGTTCATAAATACTTTTCTTTTTATTTTAATCCAAGAAATATCCGATGGAGTTTCGCAAGAGAGTTAACAATCATCTAGCATGGTATACCGCTTACTTTTTACCAGATTTTGAACAATTTTCAATTTACCTTCAGTATGTGGGGGGAGTAACTTATACTTTCCTACCACCCCCATGGCAACAAACCTACAAACTAAATCCCAAGCATTCTAATAGAAAATAAATGTATGTGGTGTCTGTACCTGCTATTATTGTCAGATGACAATGGCATCTGAATGTCTCACTTAAAATGTTAATATTTTTTATTTGCAACAGTGATGTTCACCACGGGATAAAAGTACTAAAGATGAATATGATATCATTTAAATTTGCTTTTAAATTGAGTATCTACGCAGGTTTGCTGCGACGGGTGTATTTTCTGACAGGGGGATACAATAAAAAGTGTATCACTAAAATTTTTGATTTTCCACTAAGCCTAGCCACAAAGAAAAAAATACGATTAGAAAAACAGTGTTTACAAGAAAAACATGTAAACAGCAATTTTACATTAGCTCTCTGGTGAAACAGCGAAAGTCAAATCTTGTTTAAATCATTTTAGTTAACGCACAACGGAAGAAGTCATCTTTTAACAAACTGTATATTGCCTCATACAGTAGTTACTAGGAGAGATATTTTTCTATAGATACCATGACCAAACGCATCCATAATCCTAATTAACTTAAACATTTTTATAAAATAACAACTTTTTCTTTCTGACGTCCACAATTGGTTTAAGTTCCAGTTCAGTATCACCAATTAAAAGTCCCAAAGGGATTTATGAACCAAAAGCTTCTGTAAGTACTAAAGTACATAAAGAGTATTTAAAGGTTAGACATTCCATTTACTCTTAACTTTGTAGTGGCAGCGATTATTAAGCCTACAATTATTATTTTAACACAACCAGGTTATCCTACCTCTAGGAGAGATCCCATTCCTCACAACGTTACTTGTTTCTTCATACACTTAAATTATAAAACAACACAATATATATATAACGTCAGAAACCAACATTGTGCAACCGCGATTCAAGACGGACTGTTGATATTAGTAAATTATGTGAGTAATAGAAGCAACGTAAATGCGCATGCGCCGTCACCTGTCAAACACGGGAATCTTTTCATCCTGTGCCTACCACATCCTTGGCGGGGGTTAGCTGCGCACCCAAGCCTTATCGGGCGTTACGTCTCTCCATCATGCGGTCATCCACAACAGCTTGGTCTAACCAAAGCTCACATCCGACATGGTACCATCGCAAGACGACTAGTGCAAGCAACGTTCCCCAGACTGTCTAGTGTATTTAACATCCACTAGTACAAACTGGCGCTAACTATGACGTCACTAATCTGCTCAACCCAGTCTGGTTAGTGGGACCCCCATTTCTCTGTAGGTAACCACGGTAAGTTGGACTAAACTGTTTAAACTAGTCATGTTTAGGGGTGAAGCCTAGCCAAATATGTTTTGTACTGTAGGCCCCCACAACATCTAGCTGTCCGCTACAGCCGCACAGGGGTAACAACAAAAAACTTGGGGAATCAACATTTACATGCAATCTGGGGTTACGATTTTTCTCAGTGAACAAGTCTTGATTTTTAATCAGAAATCTGATTAAAACTGATGTAAATTAGGCTAACATTATAAAAGTAAACCATATTATATATCGTTCATTTTGTTTATTTAAACTTGAACGACCCCTGCATGAACAGCGCCATCGGAACGGAACCTGTTGTTTGCAGCGCCATTGGATCGGAGCCCTCGACCTCTCTATTCCTCCAATTCGGAGAGACTTTCAATCAAGCCCGCCGTGCTTTATCAGTGTCCGGCTCTCGTATAACTTTTAATGGAATTTCTGATTTATTTCACCCGTCACTGGCTCTTCATAAGAACGGTGTCTGCACTACATACAGAACAGATTCCAATTATATACACAGAATACTATTGCACAATACAGGGTGTTTCAGAATTCCCTACCAATATTTTAGGGCATTGTTCCTGGGTTAAAAACATATCTAAATATCATCTTTAAATTGTCTGGAAGTCTTAACTTACTCACACTGCCGCCATTTTGTTTTTTTACACATACAGTAATAATTTTTATTTCCGTAATGGATGGTTGTATTCAGATCATATTTGGTATAAATCTTTATCATACCAATGTACATTTCCAAGAAAAAATTAATTTTTTCCATTGTATATTTTCAAAATGGCGGCCATTTTAAATTTTCAAACTCAAATATCTCAAAGTCGGTAAATTTTATAAAAATTTTACCAGACACAAAAAAGTTGCCAAATTAAATTACCTAACCAATGGCCCCAAGTTTGTAAGGATCTAACAACAAATAACGGAGTTATTTTGATTTTCTTCATTAAAACATGGATTTTGCTGTTAAAATGGCTTATTTGCATTAAATTCAATGCAAAATCCATGTTTTTGTGAAGAAAAATCGCAATAACTCCGTTATTTGTTGTCAAATCCTTACAAACTTGGCACCATTGGTTAGGTAATTTATTTTGGCAACTTTTTTGTGTCTGGTAAAATTTTTATACAATTTACCGGTTTTGAGAAAAAATTAATTTTTTTCTTGGAAATGTACATTGGTATGATAAAGATTTATACCAAATATTATTTGAATACAACCATCCGTTACGGAAATAAAAATTATTATGTGTAAAAAACAAAATGGCGGCTGTGTGAGTAACTTAAGACTTCCGGACAATTTAAATATGATATTAAGATATGTTTTTACCCCAGGAACAATCCCCTAAAATATTGCTAGGGAGTTTTCTGAAACACCCTGTATATACGAATCAAGCACGTGAATAATTTAACAGTGGCTATTAAATCACAATAAAGGAATAAACGTATAAAAATACATGTGTTGCTTTACGAGTTAAGTCATCCTACATAAAATAGACACGAGATAACCATTAACGGCAATAAATATACATGTTTCCCACATTAAACCCTTTGGTAACAATCGAAACATTCGCCGATGATTTTAACTGATCTTATTGAATAACCCTCTCATATAGTTAAATAAATTGTATAGTAAAAAATAATAGCATAGTAGCAGAATTTAGAGAATTGAATAAATGTTCGGATAATTATTCAAATGATCCCAATGAAATACTCGGGTTTTCACAACAGTATATACAAATTAAATGTTTTCAATAAGGATAATGCAATAAGGATAAGGATAAGGATAATTGTACGTGATTGAATGCGTTGAATCGTGTTCATAGATAAGGCCTACTGAAAATTTATATTTATACTGTATAGACATTTTGTCTCCTACATGTCTTGGTTCTCGTAAATTCTAGCAACACTTATTCACCATGAATGAGTGTTGTGCAGCATTTACAGGTGCTTAGGTGCCAAACAACTCACAGCACTATAATTATATTTGACCTCGTACAAATCGTTGTCAATGCTGATATTACTGTCAGTAATAAGTCACGAAATAAAATCTTGTCTTTGGTGTGTCGAAATAGATCCTTTTCGCAGTATATACTTCCAACTGGTATTTTGGACAAATTCAATTGCGATATTCTAGTTACTCCGGTAAATTAGCAAAAGTTAAGGTTAAAATAATGACTCTCCTTTAATTGATTCTTAATCATTTTTTACACCGAAGGAAAATAAAAAAATAACACACTTATCGACAAGATTCAACGAGGATGTTGTACTTGTTTCAAGATAATGCGAATAAAATACATTTAGAAATACTATAAACACTTTACAACTTTACAACTGTTCTTAAGAAACCCAAATAGTACACCCGTGAAACTTGTCTGTGTCATCTACCATCTTTTAATAACGCTTTGTGTAAATACTGATCAATTTCAACTTTTTTACCAGTTCATAGTTTATTATTTTATATAAGAAGTGGAAGGCTATTTCAATATTACAAATTTCAGATGGCACCTAGTAATAAAGTATTGGACTTGTTTGGAATTAAGTGTTGTTGGGTTGGTATTGGAATTAGTTAAATTAATCTTAAATTAAATGACATTTTTGAGACCTAACAAGATTTATGGCAGTATAAGGTCGAGTTTAAAAGATCCAAACACAATACCACATTTAGTTGCAATTTCTGTAAATTATAAGCTCATCGTAGGTTACATCAATGGTAGAGGTGAAGGCAAATATATATAGTATTTTTTAGTGCAGAAAATTAGATTAAAATCATAAAATTTTAAAATAAAACAGACAATTTATTCATCTCAGCTAGACCGCATCGTAAATGCGGTTAGCGCATGCCTTTGTGCTAAGTTTATTTAAATGTTATTAATTCCGTGAGCCGCACACGCAAAAACCTGTCAGAGCCACGCATGCGGCGATAAAAACAAAATCCGTTTAACAGTTTTGACATTTAATTTTTTACAGATAAAATGTAGAATTTGTGATATTCTTGCGAATGAGATTTTCGCCCTGATGAGATAACTCTTACAGATAACAACCTATTGTCATTCTTATTTGTATAAAAAAAAGCCTAAATATATTTTTAATTGGACATTTTCATTTAACCAAGACTTTTAATTATACCTAGCTATTTATTAGAAATGGGAGTACAAAAAATGACGTTCCGAATTACATTACCATTAGTATAATGTGTTGAAAACGATTCTCAAGTATAGTTCTGCATACGAAAATAAATATTTTTTTCAATGAAACAATAATATTTTTGTTATTATAACATGTGTACAGTGTCAATGTATACAGAACCCAATTCGATCTGAACACATTTATTAACAGTATGCGGGGGGTTATTAAAAGTAAGACATTTTATCAACTCAAATTTTAAGTGTTCCATTTACACACGTTCATACGAAATATTGTTTACGAGGGAAAACATTGTTTATATCATTATTTTTAACTAGATTATTTTCACTGCAACATAGGATAAAAACTTGAACCACAGTTCCATCTACATCTATATCCTACAATGCTTTGGCCTATTCATGTTTACATTTCAAAATGTTGGTCATTTTTACCTTTAAATTTTACATTCAAATTGTAAACTTTCAGAAATTCTTCTTTCATGGCTTAAAATTCATGTATTCATTTTGTATGCATTCTTGGAACCAAATTGCCAAAAAATAATAATAATAATAAAAACGAGAAATAAATCAAGGATTAATTACTAGGTCACCAAAATACATTATTTCTGTAGCTGAACTAATCGTATTCCGATCATTGGTTTGTAGAACCATTTAAAAATATCATATTTTAATATTGTGCTTCTGGGAAGTTAGCAGTAGGTGTCGTGGAAACTGCACGTCCAAAGTTATAATAAATGTGTCGAGGAATATTTCTCATTCTCAACAATATGAAGATTTTACCCAAAGTGTAAATTAATCTGACGTTATTACATAAAAGCAAATTCTGAGCCAATTATCTGTTCCCAAAATTGTATTTCCATCACTAATGTATGATACTTTCCGTCACATGGATTCAACATAAAAGTTTTCCTTGTTCTAGTCAACGAGTTCCCGACTAAGAAAAAGTTTTTCTTGGTTTTTTAGTTCAATTGCATGAGAAATTTCGTAATGGGATATTTATTATGAGAGAACATTGAGAACATTGGCTCCGTCAAACAAGTGGGCAGTTTGGTTCGTAATTAATTCTGTACTTGTAGTTAGTTAAAATAATCCCCTTAAATCTTTCTGTGCTAAAAACAAGTTACATGCTTAAGTGGAAAAGAGTACAATTCCAATATTATTTGGTATAGTTCTTAATTCAATGTGGCCAATTTAACCCCAAATCGATATGGTAATCTATTGACATTTGAGAGGAAAAATTAAATATTATTCCTCTTCTTTCAAGTGTGTTAGTCTAGCTTGTGTATTAAAATGTTAAATCCCTTTTATGATTAGGGATATAAATCTTACCACGGTAAAACTAAAAACAATATTGTGAAACTCTCTTATAGAGGCAAAGAAACATAAAATGTTGGGTTTGAAACAGTTAGTTAATTCTAATCTTTTCAGTTTGTCGAGAGTACTTGAGAGCTAAAATATAAATGTGTGTATTTAAGAAATTTGACGTAATATCGATAGGATAAGTTCTCAAAGATAGCCCCAAAATAATTATTAAATTGTTATTCCACTTGAATGAAAACATATCACACAACAGATAAAATTTAATTCAAAATCAAAACTTTAGAACGGGCAGGAGTGGATCGGAATCAGGTTTATTTTATGATACTAAACCAACTGCGATGCTGGAAAAATATTGCAGGACGGAAATAAATTCCCATCATACACAGCTGATGGTATTCTTCTCGCCTTTGCACCTAAATAGATCAATCTTCACCCCTCCCTCTCACTCAGACACGTATATACGTTTTATTATACGTTGTATTATTTACGTTTGTAATAAAAACAAATGTTTTAATTGCCACACAGGAGTCACTGTTTGGGAAAAGTTAATAAGCTTGCTCTTTGTATGCATTATTTTAATTTAGTTGGAATTATTGTAATGTACAAAAGGAGGGACAGATTTATGATATAACAATGGACGTACCTGGAAAAGGAGTTATAATTAAAGAAAATAGGTACGCTAGAGAAAGACCAAGATTGTTCTTACAGTTGACTGAAAGTAAGACAAGAAACTGACTACGTATGTACATAGTTGGTTTTTGTTGTGTCCAGAAGTACAAAAGAAAATGTTAACCGGTTAAAGAGCTGAAAACTTTGCTTGAGTATATTTGTTCACTTTTAGAACTCATACTCTAAAACTTTGAGGATTTAATTAGGTTACTTAAAAATAGCACTGTACTTACATGAAATTTGTATCAATAATCAAGAATATTTTATAAAGTAGGCATATTGGTTAGTTAATGTCACCCAAGAAGGGCGATGAATTATTTTATTCAAGGTTAGTTTCAATAACACCATCCTTATAAGCGACTTACTAGAATTGCTTAAACTATAGTTCGTTGTCATATTTCATTACCTAAAGAAACCAAAAATGAGTTAAACTTGAAGCTTACTAAGTAGGTCAAACAATTTGGCTACCTTATTTAATCGTTTAACTATAACATAATTAATATATTTAAATAATACAAAAACAGACTGAGTGTAGAGGGGCAGCTTGGAAGAGATTTATGATACTTCATTTCTGAGCAGAATCAAACCTTTATGAACGTGATCTCATCAGTTGCAAAACAAACAAAAAGAAAGTTATTTGGGGATATGTAGTCTGGTAACCCATAATTCACTTTGGTGGGAAATATAGGGGCGAAGAAATATCACATGGCAATAATGGAGAAGATGTATGTATACCCTCTCTCTCCAACGCACGGAACGTGGATTCGCCTCCACCTCTCTCTCTCTCTCTTACACACTGTAACAATGCATTTCTATCATCCCTGCCATCACGTAGCACTGCAGTATGTTTCTATTCCTCTTTTCTTGTTCAAACAAACGCTTATGTGCAAACAAACGCAAATGCCTACCATATTTCATCTCTTTCCTTATATCATTGTAGAAAAGTTTATTTCTATTTTATAAATATTAGTGGAAGATAAAGATTTTATGTGCTTAATAACTTTTATTTTTTTATATAACCAAATTAATATAAATTAATACTACTGTATATATAAACATGTCTTTAAATATATCAATACAGTTTTGAGGAACATTATTTTTTAATAAAAATTTGATACCGTATTGGCCAAGTGTTAATCTATAAATACTATTGTCGGATAAATAATTTTCCATTAGGAAGGTTGATACAACAGGAAACGACATAGAGAGTAATAAAAAACCAACACAGTATGAAATAAAAATAAACTATCTATCCACAAAACATTTGCCAATAAACAATATAAAGTGCTAAATTTGAAGTGAAGTTGTGCGATTAATGGTTCAAAAAGTATATGTGATACAAAAATGACTAAATTATTAACCTTTAACACATAATAATAAATTATATTATTACTAATTTTAAGATCAAAATTATTATTTTTAAGGTTCAGTAAATATATATAATTTAACTAAATATTAAAACACATAGTGTGCAACAGTAGTAGGAACGCCTTAACCCAATAAATTGAATTTAAAAATATAAATTTAGTTAACAATCTCCAAAGTATATTTTTGTTGAAAAATGACATATCTGCGATAAATGGTTTCAATCACAAAACGTAACACCAAATCTGTAGAACAAAGACAGCAATGAAATGTTGTCGATACCGATTGGGAAGCAATTCCAAGGGTTAAAAATGTACAGTACCATAGTACCAAATCAAAGTAACAGTTTATTGGCAATTTTAGAGATTTTTTTGTTTATGTAAAAGGGAAAATACTAACATGAAAATGTTCAAAACTACATACTTGAAATATATAGTGTTCTGTACAAACTATTTCAATAAAAGAATGAAAATTTAAAAGTTCAAAACGCCTAACATGGAGAAATACAAGAAAATTGTGTTCCAAATCAGAATTTGAGGATTAAATAAATCGCCAAAGAAAACAGAATGACAAGTTTAACATTATTGCCTTCAGAAGACTTCAAAGGTAAATAAGTTTGAAGTCCCAGCGACCCTGAAGGCCTGCTTGAGAAACGCAACTCTCAGAAAAACCTTAAACAGATTTATTTAACAACCCAATTTCATTACTCCACATAATAATAATAATATTATGAAAAAAGTATTCCTACAGGGACATTATTATTTAATGTAAATCTTAATACATAGAACAACTATGAATCTACCATCTTTGTTGACATTACTGTATAGCCTGCTACTGTATTTATCTGATTCCATTTCAATATAGCTTTAATTTGTAAACCATTTTAATGAAGCAAAAAAAAAATACATTCTTATTTAAATAACTAAAGTAGTTTTTTTTATTTACAGTGTGTGTGTGTGTTTTTTATCACGCAATGCAATTTTTAAATTTTACTTACGCATAGTATCCAACGAAATCTGCAATCAGCAATTTCAACCATACCTGTAAACGAGAAACATCATGTATTAAATCAACATTTAGAATAGGCAAATCAAATACCGTAGCTTTATAGAGATTCGATGATTACCAAAGTCATCCTCACTTAGGATTACTAGTATTGGTAATTTAAGACTATTAATATCACCAAAGTGATATTTAATTGATTATTACTCGTAAATAATTGGGGATCAATACCTTCTATGGCGTTCTCAAGCACTTACATGATCGCGTTCAGTGTATCACTAGAGCGCAAGGAAACAAATATCCCGGAATGAAGGAAAGGAATTATGGCATCGTACCATAAACCCTACCCTCAAACGCCATGGGAGTGGTGAAGCAATGGCGGCATTCCGCAGCCGCATTCTTGCAGCGTAAACGGCCGTGCTGAGGAAAGTGCAATATGCAGGGTAGGATTCCTGCCGCCTGGTTGGCAACAATGCTGCATTGGTTGTACTGTTGCACACTGCACACTGCTCGTACCGCGGAACCGGACTGTGCTGTGATGTGATGGACGAGGAGTAGGCTAGTTTATTGCAGTTTTATATATGGAACGCCCCATTTATTGGGTTACCCATAAAGGAGAGGGTCCCTAAAACTCCAAAACACTGTGTAGAACACATGAAATGGGAGGTTTTTATTGCTTTGAGAGTTAAAATTTAACTATGGTGGGCAAAGAAACATTCTAGGATTATGTAGGCCTAAGCAACGAGTTGGATAAGTAATATTATCAACTGACAGTATCGTCGCAAAGGAAATAAAGGAAAAATGTTGATTACGATAAAAATTATGCAAAATTTTAGAGGATTTAAAAAAATAACCATATTTATATTTTAGTTCAACCGGTTGTTGACAAGTAAAATGCTCATGTAATGTAGCCTATATATAAATGGCCGTTTTTGAGTTCAGAAATAACAATTATTTTCATATTATCCCATCTAAATGATTACTTTACAAATTTACAAATATTACAAATCATACTTTACAAAGTTCTGGAGTCTAATTTGGTATCTCGTGCATTTCAAGTATAAGTTAGAATAAATTCTACACATATTGGATTATAATTCAATTAAACCATTTAGGTTTCCATTTAGTACATTGCACGTATTTTACCGTAACTACTAGTTTCCATCTCAGAATTTCTGCGATAAAGTAACAAAAAATAGTTTTCATTACTCTTATTCAGCAAACTAAAAAAGTTTTTGATCCTTATTTATAGTATAATTGAATAAATTGGTAAAATAAATGTTTTTTTTTATGTTTAATGAATAAAAAATTAGTATTAATAAATTAACAATAAAATATGCTGAAAACCATTACCGGATGCTAATTAGTGTATTATATCGATGAGTGTAGTTATTAATCAGTTAAGAAGCTGTTATTATGTCTCTTTACACAACCCTAACGGTGACAAAGGTTATGGAAAGTACCAGTAATCGTTGGATCCGTATCATTGCAAGTTCAGCGGACGTGCCTGAGCTGGTAAAGTGTGCGAAACAAGCCTTTACTGTTTCACCACGAGACGACGTCGTTTGGAGCAATTCTGGGGCTTTAAACCATACACTCGCTCCAACTTTTGAAGCCCTGTTACTTAGAATAGGTCTACAACACAAGTACAATTGTACTGCCACTAATATTTAACACTAACAAATATTTTTAGATATTATTTATTATGGCGACTACGCAGATAACAAAAGTCATAGGTATAAGAAAATACAGGACAAAACGTTTTTATTTATTTTTACAGAAGAATAAATCGTTAAGTGGAAAAATATGATGGATGCTCTGTTTAAAACATAACATCAAAGACAACAATTGTTTTAAAAAGCTTTTATTTCACAATCTGGGTCGTTCCAGCATCAAAGAAATATTGTGTCGAATGTTGAATGATACTTAACATAAACATTTTTTAAATCCTTTGGGAGCATTCAAAATTATTTATATGATTGCATTCTTAGAGTATTCAGTTTTTGTATAAAAGATCTTGCAAAAAAATTATTAGTTATTTGTGCTTGATTATACGTTGGGAAAGAACCAACCAAAAACAAAACCCAGTAACACTATGTTGGTTAGATAAACCAAACTGAGCCCCTACTAATATTCTTGGAGTCATCCTAACATACAGAAACTTTAGAATGCCAATCATGTTCGAAGTGTTCCTGCTCTACAGCCCCCACGACACACTAATTGCGCTTCCTTTATCCTTTTAATTGTTATAGCTCGCAATTAGGTCGTCAGCTCTTGGGACATTAACCTAGATGCTAAAAACATTTAGTGCTAGATGTTGTTATAAAGTTTCAATCTGTTTTACTACTTTGGAAGAATTATATTGAGCAAAACTTTGCTTATTTGTGAAACTTTATTAAATTATTGAGGATTATGAAATTTTTTTAAAGTGAGCACATACCCATTACGGAAACAACGACGACACTGCGGTTAAATCCGGTTTCATTACCCAGCACGAGCACGGTAACTTGGTGTGTGGCCAGTTCTGCTTGGAACTAGATCAGGATTAACTTTGTTTTGAGGTCATTTATTGTTTGGCGATGAAATTCCTTGTCGGTTTTTCTATTATTCACAGAGATAGTTTATTTTTTATTTTTTTTTTTTTACAAGAACATTTACAAAAATTTAGATTCCAAATTAAAATTATGCTTGTCACACTAACAACTGGCAATCCTACTAATGTTACAAAATGGTAAGAAAAACTACAACATGTAGTAAACTTCTATTTTTCATGAAGAAAGGTGAAATAGCAGAGTTTTCAATAGGCATAACTTATTTCTGTATTGAAAATACGTTAGGGTTCTGCCCCTTTGGCTTTGCAAGTTCCCGTGTTATTCTTAATGACTCTCGTTACGTAGGGTTTTACCATTCTCGTATGTATAAAGTTTCCAGCCAGATGGAAGCACTCGCCTCAATCGCACCGGATCCGGATGGATGTTAATGAGAGTAATCCTGACGTGCAAGCCCTCCACTGCATGGCCACCGGCTGCGGTGCACAATGCAACGATACTTGAGTGGCAGCTTACAGGATCAGAGCCGGGTGATATGCGGTTGTGAAAATACTGCTGTGGCTAGTAAACCACAGCATAACGGGTAAAACTAGTTGAATTCACATTCCAAATATATAAAAAAAACAAATCATTGCCTTAATTATCAGAAATACCTATTGATAAAGGAATATAAATTCGGTGTATTAAATAGTATAAACTTAAGTTATCAAAGAGCACAATTGAATGGTATACTTTTGGGGTGATAGGATTGAACAGCTTGATGCCCTTGCACCGCTTGAATCAATGTCTCGTACGTCATATCCTATTTACAAGATTTTCTTGACTATATGTTTTTGAACATATTAATTATTGAAATAATATTGTATATATTAATAGCCACGCATGTTTCTTTTCCTCATTTTTCTCAGTTTGTGCGTATCATAAAGGAAATCCGCGCCGAAAGGTAGTGTTCTGTAGATGAGCATAACACCATTGTAATCGACCCCCAGGGCTACGCCCTACAGGCTTTCAAAGATTCAATGATAATCTTAAGGGAGAAGGATACTTGATTTATCCATTAGACAGCTGTTATTTATAATGCAAGCAATTCAAGTTAGATGTTTCAGCTCGAGGGCCGGCAAACTGCTCAAATATGTTTGTATTCGTATCATTTGTGTTCAGTGTAATAACTTTTTTTAAATAAGAAATTATGGCAAAACTCGAAAGAATTGAAAAACTTTCTTGTATATAGTTTAAACAATCGTTGTATATTGGCCAAGATTATACCTAACCAAGCACTAGATGGAAATTCCAAACTTTAAGGAATATTAAACTGTTTACAAAAAAAAAAGTTCAACCAAAAGTTGATCTTCTTAATGTATAAAAAGATAAATAATTGATTATTTTCCGCTTATTTTCAATTTAATTAGTTAGTGTAACTGTTGACTGCAAAAAGTTTCTAACTGCCAAATCATTAAAATCATTACCCATTCCCATTGTACCTCTTTTATTAACTTTCCAAAGTGCCCAACATTTTTAATGAACACGGCTTCACAATTCTATAGTTTTTATAGTTGCAAATTTAAATTAAATACAGTACTACGAAATAATATCAAGCGAAACCTCTGATAATATTGCAATATTCCCTCCGGCCGCGGTCAAGCAGAGAGGTCCGTTGTTGTAAGGGTATCGCATTTCCATGGAGTGCGGTGTAATGTAGTCCCCATAACACCTACGTAAGCCGTGACTGCAACTGCTATTGCTATTGCCCTCGATATTGCTGTTGCACTGTTTCGCCTTAAAGCAGAATTATCACGTTCTGAACTGAATAGAACAATACAGTGGAACTGAATTTAAAAAGCGCATGAAATCAAATAGAGAGATATAACTCGAGGACCACACTACGTGACATTTTTGCTATTCAATTTAAAATATCCTAAACTTTATCAATATGGCGTTCATAAAGCGTTTATTAAATTTTTCCCAGTCAACAGAGCAATGTAGTCTATTTATTGGTAAAGGTTTATGCCATCAAACCCGTATAAAGGGTTTTTGCGGTTGGTTCAGATCTGTATATTTTATACAGGGAAAAGTTTAAAAACCATGCAAAGAGTAAATAAACCAATAAGATCAATATTTGTTTATATAATATACGTAAACTATTATTGTTAGGTTTCACATTTATTTTAATGCTTCTAATTATTAAAAAAATACTTTTTCAATTAATGCATTTAATTGTCATATAAGTTTTGTATACAATTTATAGATGGTGCGAATATAATTGAATAATGGATAGAGGCCTTGCTGCTTGGACGCAGGTAATGACAAATTTTCACACGAAAATTAATTAAGAGTCTGAAATACCCGCCCCTGGGATTTTTAATACCATAAGACTAATGTTAATTTTTAAACATAAGACCCTTAATATTGGTCGAAAAGATTCATCTTTATGTAATTTTAAAGAAAATCTTAATATGTATGACCTGCGAAATAAAAATCACGATTATCCAGTAGAGCGATTAATGATATTTAACTACTGAAAAACACGTCCGTTAAAAAAATCAAACAATCGAGAACGTAAAACTTTTTGATTTCTAAAGCGCTTAGGTATTTAAATTTACTTTAAAGTGACATAAAAATCAATCTTTTTCGACTAATAATTAAAGGCATAACAGATGTTAGAATTTAACATTTAGTCTAATGGGAATAAAATCCAAGATATGGGGGTACTTCAGACTCTTAATTCAGTGCTAAAACCACTGAATACATTTTACAAATTAAGTCACACGTCGGAATTGAAATTTGCCAGCCTAGTTAGCGAAACTTAACTCGCGTGTCTTTGTTCATCGAGAGTGTACGCTATGTAGTGAAAAGTCAATGGTCTGTAAAAAAGAGCATAGTTAGTTAACTTATTATTATGAGTTAGTTATTAAGACTAACACATAATGATATTATTTTCAGTTAAGCCTATATCGCTGTAGTCTGTTAAATAAACGTAGTCCGGCAACGACGCGTCGATGTCGTGCGATCGCAGAACGTAATGCTACCTCTCAGCGGTTCAATACTGTCTAGCAGGCAGTTAGCGGACAATGGGTAGTTACGCCGCTGACTCATTCCCTACTGCAAATGGCATTAACTTTCTTCGTTATTGCTGATAGTCGTCGAGTCTATACAGAAACTACAATATAGATATTTCCATGTTAACGTGTCGATTTCCTTAATTGATTTAAGATTGATGCGCTCCTCGGGGCTTTGAATTTTATATTGGATCCTTTAGCCATCTTTTTTCAATTGTAATTGTAATTTTGTAAGGTTCAATTGGAATTTAAATTAACATTTATAACACTAGAAAGACTTTGCATTATTCTAACTCAAGAGAACACTGAAACCCTTATATGTCTAAGAATTTCGGTAAAATGAAATTTGTCACTATGGAAAGAAAAGAAATTCCTAATTTGAAAGAAATAGCTGTATCTTCAATGGTAAAACTACATCAATAGTAAAAGCTAATTAAAACAGTTTCAAATAAGTTCTCTTCAATGATTTTTAGCGAATTTCCCTATAGGGAATACGCTATTACGGTAGTAGCCATGGTAAGACCTAAGCCCGGGACCACTTTAAGGTACGGCTACACATAGCAGGAAAGGATACGGAAAGGAAACGGAAAGGACACGGACAAACTTCTGATGGGGTGGATACACATATCGGGACACGGAAAGGACATTTCTGAGTCGGAAGGCTGCGCGCGCAGCCGTCAGACGTCGGAAGGTTGCGCGCGCAGCCGTCCGACACGGCTCATCCCGCCGGCCGCCACACTCACTACACTGAGCTACCGTTATCATTTTCTGATAGTGTCGGAAGGGGTGGCTACACATACCAGGACGGGACACGGACAGGACACGACAGTGGCGGATGAATGCTCGTTTGGCGATCCATCCGACACGACAAATGTCCTGTCCGTGTCCTTTCCGTGTCCTTTCCTGCTATGTGTAGCCGCACCTTTACTTTTTCTTTTTGAGGTCCCCAGAAGCCAAAAACACCATTCGTTCATTTTCATATATATATGTATATATATAATATATATATAATATATATATAATATATATATAATATTATATATATATATATATATATATATATATATATATATATATATATATATATATATATATATGTGTCCGTGGTACCGATAACTTTTGAAGCGGACCTCCGATTTTGATCAAATTTGGTATGAAGGTGTAAGACCAGGTCTATTTTCATGAGTTCGCGAACCAGCATTGTCGGGTTATGGGAACGGGGTTTTATGGAGTTTCAAAGGGGTCAAAAATGGGTTTTTGGCATTTTTGGACCTAAATTTTAAAAATTCATCAATTTTAACTAAAACCATTTAAAAGAGTTTAAAAAACAAACAATTTAGTATTTTGAAATTTTTAAATAGCTTAACTGGTTATAAAGAAAATTCAAATTAAGTTTCCCATGTTGTTCTTATGGGTAAATCTTTCAAAAGTTATATATCGCTTATTTATCAACATATCTTAATAAAAATTTGTATGAACCTTCACTAGGTGGTGAGTAATTAAGATTTGATCAAAACCCCACATGGCAGCAAACCTACATGCTAAATATCATGGTATTCTTATGGAAAATAAAAGTATAATGGGAGCAAGAGAGAAGGAGATAATAAGGTATCTGTTCCTAATCAGCTGATCAGCTATCTTCTGCATATTTTTGTCAGATTTGAAATGTTTATGTTTTTTTATTTGTAAACAAATCATTCCTTTTGCATGGAAACTTTGGATATGCACTTTTATTAATGTTAAAAAAGCCATTTATTGCAATATAAATATGATTATATAAATTTTTAAATAAAAATAATTTTTTCAGAAATATAATGCCATTAAATATATTATATTTTCTTATAAAGATTATTAATTACATAAGTTAGCCACAAAGTTCTTTGATGTTGAAACAATAATTCTTTGGTAATTCGCTGAGTACGCAGGTCTGCTGCGACGGGGGTATTATTTTATTTTACGAATTATAAAGCCTAAATTCAACTCAAGAGCTCAAACTCACAAGAAATGGGTACTTTAGTAGTTGATGAAATATGCTTTGTGGCGTTTTAGCGAATTTCCCTATAGGGAATACGCTATTACGGTAGTAGCCATAGTAAGACCTAAGCCCGGGACCACTTTACTTTTTCATTTTGAGGTCCCCAGAAGCCAAAAACACCGTTCGTTCATTTTCATATATATATATATATATATATATATATATATATATATATATATATATATATATATATATATATATATATATATATGTGTGTGTGTCCGTGGTACCGATAACTTTTGAAGCGGACCTCCGATTTTGATCAAATTTTTTATGAAGGTGTAAGACCAGGTCTATTTTCATGAGTTCGCGAATCAGCTTTGTCGGGTTATGGGAACGGGGTTTTATGGGGTTTCAAAGGGGCAAAAATGGGTTTTTGGCATTTTTGGACCTAAATTTTCAAATTTAACTAAAACCATTTAAAAGAGCTTAAAAAACAAACAATTTAGTATTTTGAATCTTTAAAATAGCTTAACTGGTTATAGAGAAAATTCAAATGAAGTTTCCCATGTTATTCTTATGGGTAAATCTTTAAAAAGTTATATATCACTTATTTATCAACATATATCAATGAAAATTTTTATGAACCTTCACTAGGTGGTGAGTAATTAAGATTTGATCAAAAACCCACATGGCAGCAAACCTACATGGTAAATCCCATGGGAATACCATGGAAAATAAGTGTATAATGGGTGCAAGAGAGATGGGGATAGGATAATAAGGTACCTGTTCCTAATCAGCTGATCAGCTGTCTTCTGCATATTTGTCAAATTTGAAATGTTTATGTTTTGGGATTTGTAAACAAATCATTCCTTTTGCATATGCAGTTTTATTACTGTTAAAAAAAGTCATTTATTGCAATATAAATATTAATATATAAATTATTAAATAAAAATAATTTACTCAGAAATATAATGCCATTAAATATATTATATTTCCTTGTAAAGATTATTAATTATATAAGAAAGCCATTAAGTTTTTTGATGTTGAAACAATAATTCTTTGGAAATTCGCTGAGTACGCAGGTCTGCTGCGACGGGGGTATTTACTGCATTGTAAAATATAGTTAGATTAAATTTTAATGTTACATCGCACTGATACTCGCGTACATAACCTTACATAAACCATGAATTAAAAATTATTTACTACTTAAGAGGGGCCTTTATATAAAACATCAAGCAAACAAAAAGAGTTTTCTGAGAATGTAAGAAATGAAACCTTAACGCTTCGTGATTGTTATGATGGAAGCCTCAGCACTGAGGGTTGTAAAGGCCTGACAATTGCCGTTAAACAGCGTCGCGTTTAGCTGGATTCTCGTTGGCGGACGGTTGGTATTGAAGGCACGTAGGGCTGGGCTACCCCACGCTCGCTAGACTCGGGGCTGCGGCGGCGGCGCGGCGGCGGCGGATACGGTAATGACATTACAAGATTTCAGATATTTCAATCGTTACGGCCATGTACATGTAGTGAATATTGAGTAAGTTTGCTAGCTTCAATCAAGATTAGGTATTTTTATGGTTAAAATTAAAATGTTGACACTAAAACACTCCATGAAATTTCCAAAAACATGTAAAGTAGTTCGATAAATCCTTTCTTAACAATAATTACTGAAGTGACTTAGGTCTGCCAAACGAGATAGAATTACATTTTAAAAACCCAGAAATCACTTTTATGAATAAATATTATTTATTTTCAAATTAGACTTTTTGTAAGTTACCTACTGTATTTACAAATTCTGAGTTATAACTAAGTTTAAATTATAATGCCGAATTCGTAGAATAGTTCAACTTGACATGGCTAAAAATTATCGAAATGTACTCCATTTTGAACATTTAAAAAACACACAACGATTCACAAATAAACTTAATCTACAAAATATGATAATACCCCCGTCGCAGCAGACCTGCGTACTCAACGAATTTCCAAAGAATTATTATTTCAACATCAAAGAACTTTGTGGCTATCTTATATAATTAATAATCTTTACAAGGAATTATAATATATTTGTATTGTATTATAATAAATTGCTCGATTTCGGGCAACACGTATACTAGTTTGTTTAAAAATAACAGAACATAAACATTTCAAATTTGACAAATAAGCAGAAGACAGCTGATCAGCTGCTTAGGAATAGATACTTTACTATCTCCATCTCTCTTGCTCCCATTATACACTTATTTTCCATGAGAATACCATGGGATTTAGCATGTAGGTTTGCTGCCATGTGGGTTTTTTATTGAATCTTAATTACTCACCACCTAGTGAAGGTTCATACAATTTTTTATTAAAATATGTTGATAAATAAGCGATATATAACTTTTTAAAGGTTTACCCATAAGAATAACATGGGAAACTTGATTTGAATTTTCTCCATAACCAGTTAAGCTATTTTAATGATTCAAAATACTAAATTGTTTGGTTTTTTAAGCTCTTTTGAATGGTTTTAGTTAAAATTCATGAATTTTGAAAATTGAGGTCCGAAAATGCCAAAAACCCAATTTTAACTCATTTGAAACCCCATAAAACCCCGTTCCCATAACCCGACAACGCTGGTTCGCGAACTCATGAAAATAGATCTGGTCTTACACCTTCATACCAAATTTGATGAAAATTGGAGGTCCGCTTCAAAAGTTATCGGTACCACGGACACATATATATATATATGAAAATGAACGAACGGTGTTTTTGGCTTCCGGGGACCTCAAAATGAAAAAGTAAAGTGGTCCCGGGCTTAGGTCTTACCATGGCTACTACCGTAATAGCGTATTCCCTGTAGGGAAATTCGCTAAAATGTCATAATTTTACTTAAGAGGCGGTTTGAGAGCTCGCGTTTAGCTTAATCCCGGGCGTAAATACTGGTTATAACCGGATTTTGGGCGTCAGCTTAAAAATCGGGTTCGGGAGCTCGGGTTTACGTGTGCCGCGGCGTAAAGATAACTCCGGGCTAAATATGGGAGGGATAAACTGCTGCCGAAGTATTCGGGTTCGAGAGACATGGTCTAGGTAATCCAGGCGTAAAAGATAATCTTTGTGGGTTTGAGAGTCCGAGTTGTAGCGCAAATAAGATAAACTCGAGTATGAAAGGAGCGATTTTCGGCGGCAACTTAGACCTGCCAGGGGGCAGGTCTAACTGGAGCCTAACTGCTTAATAATAATTACAATAATAATTTAGAGGTATTTTCATTCTTTTATTATCAACTTTTACAGTTTCCGAGTGTTAAATATCAACATTTATTGGGGATTTTACCCTATATCCCTCACACCCCCCTTCACATTAGGTTTTATTTTCGCTTTCAATTTTTTTTTTTATATCGCGTAGAGCGGTCAATTTTGCTGCTGGCGTTCGCTTTAAAAACATATAAAAAGTATAAAATCCATAACTTTATGGTTTAACGATTTAACTGAATAAAAAGGGCAAAACGCCCAATATCCTGGAATTTATAGTACTGTCTCATCCAGCACAGCAGCCCACAACTATAGGTACTCGGTACTCATATGGAATCACCTACATTGTCTAGCCCGGTTGGTGCCCAGCCAAACACATTTGGCTTCGAACTGGACCTAAACTGAACTTAAACCAAAACATAAAATTGGGAGATATGATAGCAAAGGTAATCTTTTACCAGATCAAAATATGTGACTATATTTCTTACAGCAAAGATAAGATAATTTATGAAGAAGGTGATATTTTAACACTATGTCTTCTGAACTATTAATTTTATTAAAAAAAAGTTATGACTCAAAAATGGGATTTCAAGTTATTTAGCTTAAGGTTGAAATAAAACAATACCCTAATAAACAATATCCTTTAGATATTAATACTTAATGGTTTATTAATTAATCTGCATTTTATAATTCATTCTAAGGCAAAACTAACATTGTTCACAATTCATTGAAATGTATTAGACGTCTAATTACGTAACTTACTTTAGTCAAATACCGTGGGTAATGTTTCGTAATAAAAACAGAAATGAAGATTGAATAGGTCCAAATCAACACTTGACGGGTATTGCAGCTTTTTATAGGTTTTCAGGAGTCATTTGGAAACATTCGCACTCTCGAAGTGGCGATTCGATGTTCAATAACTGCACCTCGATACTGGGTAATGCCGGACAATGGGGTTTAATGGGGTCCGCTGTGTTATTGTCTGTGCACCGGCCATTGTCCGGCCTGGTCTTAAACTTTACACGTATCTCAGGCATTAGATATGGAATATTGGATTGTTACACCCACAACAGTCGTAGTGAGCTTTAGTACTTGACGGTACAGCTTCTTTATAACTGTTTCGAGTTATCGTGCTGGCTCAATTGTCAATATTACTTCACTAAGTTGTAAAAATAATTATCTACAATAAAAGAAATATCAATGTAAACTCAAAGAGAAAACAATCATATACAAAGAATATAAATTAAAAAAATATATACAGTATATAGATTGTAGGATAGTAAGATGCGACAAAGAGATAAATAATGACAAAATTAAACGAACTTTTCTTATGCTTTCTGCATTTTATCCTTGCTTTTACTAGGCCTAAGTATTAGATACATGGAACAAGTAATGAACTAAAGATTTTTTTAACAAATAATAATATAGGTTATTATAAACTTAAAAACCGTTTGCAATAATTACTTTTATTATTTGTTTATTATAACTGTGACCTGAACAAGGTTAAACATAATAAAACTTTTACCGTATATCAAATAAAATACATTACAATAGTGTTGTATTGCAATACACCGGAAAATGCTAGGATATAAGTTTGCAGAAGTAAATTGGGTTTATAAAACTTATAAATATTACATCTTCGGAATTGATGTGTAACAACAACAAACCTGTACCGAAAACACACTCACCACATTGTAGCGAGGCGACTTTTTAGAATCAAAAGAGGCATCAGGAATTTAATTGAAAAGTTACAAACTTATAACTTTTTGGAAAAGAGTAATTATGAACCTTCTCAAATTCCTTGAGTGCCTCTCGGGCTTCAGCCAAATGATACACAAACGGGGACAACTACGTAAGTTAGCCTACATTATAAAAACGGTCCTACGTGTTGGTTGTTATCCAGCCAAAATACATTGCATGGTTACCAAAGAAATTCAAGCTTTATTTCTTTATAACAAATTCAATTCAAAACTCATTTTTCGAGTTTGTTTTTACAGTGATAGAAAAAACCATTTTTCAAACTTTAACATGTACATGAAGTACTGTACTCAGTTTATAACTGCACTTTCGCAGATGTCAATCGCTCAACAATTACAGCAGATGAACAGGCTACGATAGTTAAGCTCCACGAATTGTCTTTTATTGGATAACTCCTGTATGCATTTGTAAATTTTCCTCTCATTAACAAAACACGTGTTCATTACTAGTTTGAAATACAGTATCACTTTTACTTTTTGCACCCGCAAAAGGAGTTTATGGGCCTTCCACGAACTAAAACAACCCCTCGCTGCATGTTTTGGTTATCTAGAACGATCTCTCAATCCACTATAAAAAACATTTTTAGCTTTTAATTAGACTCATTGAGAATTTGATTATTTATTTTCCACGAAGTACAATTTACTGTTATTGATAGTATTGTCTATGCGTTCTACCTATTATTAAACTGTTACTATGATAATATTTGACCCAAAATATCTTGTTTTTTAATTGATTTCGAACAAGAAACTAAAAACTATAGTAAAATTATACCTGTTTAAATTCAAAAAAGTATTATTGTCAACTCCATCAAGGTCAAACGTGTCATGGAAATTTGCTAAAAGAATGAAAACGCAGCGACCACAAAACCACAGAAAAATTACTCGTTCTGGTAAAAAAAAACTTTGTTATTACGTTTTACAGTAATGTCATAAAAATGTTCTGTATTGGATAAGTTGAAGGTGCAATCATTACTAGACAGTGGTAGGCGGGAAGATGGGAATATCGACTTGGCGGTGGCAGCCAGCCGGTTGAAGTTGGCATATTGAATTGCAATAATTGCAGAGTAACGTTGAAGATAGGCTACGGGAAAACCTGCAATTCGCACATGACCTTGACTACTGACGTGTAATTCCCGGGATTGAAACCGGCTAAAAGTCTTCATTCTTGGTAAAATATACTTTAGGGAACTTTTCAAGTTGCCTTATCCATACCTTGAAGGAAATATTTTAATTGCCAATTGTTTCACGTAGATCTATAACATTCGTAAAGTAAAACAAATTAAATTAGAATTTTGATAGAGCCATTGTCATTTAATTATATTGCTCGTCAAGGTAAAACTTTCTATTTATACAACTTAAATATAGAGGGAAGTCAAGAGAACCAGATCAAGACACTTCTAGAGTATAAACCTTACCGTTGCAGGCCTGGTGGACACTAGGCGGAATTTCGTTATCAGTAGTTAACATGGCCTATCTCTGCATTTGAGCGACATATGTTAGGGTGGAATTAGGGACAACAAATCCCCGGATTAGGGACAAAGCCGTCATTCCCTTAACAGCGCCGCAGCATTGCCAACATCTCAACAACGGAGGGCGGAGACGAATATTACAAATTTATAATCTAAACTGTTGGTTAAATGTTTTAAAAGTAAAAATATCGTACGTCATATATTGGTAAAAACTATTCAAATGGTTGTAGACAAACGGAAAACTTAGGTCTTCTCTTGGATAAAAAAATTTTGAGCGAGTTTATTTAGTTAGAAATTAGGAACATTAGAAACCTAAGTAAATACACTCTTGTATATTCAGGTATATTCACAAGATTCGCACACTGAATTATACTAATTAATTTTAAATTGCGATAATGTGAAATTACTACAGTAAAGTAAACTTGTTATACCCGAGCTCATAATTTAAATACAGAAGTTTAATGTCAAATACGTTCAAATATGTATTTGACCATAGACGTAACCAAAGATATGTACCGAAACTTGTCTACGCTAATATTACACTCTACATTAAAATTTTCCCATTATAAAAAAAATCAAGAAATTAATTATTTTATCACGGTCGTCTCATCTTCAATCTAGAAAAAAATGGAAGATAAAAGATTGTAGTGTCTATCTCAAAAAAATCATACCACTATCGAATAGGATCCTATTAATGGACTGGCTGTTTGTGTTAGTAGTGGCATTGCGATTGTTGGGAGGAAGGGGAGCGTTCTTGACGCTTCTGCTCATTGCTCGATTTGCCTTCGGGGATTAATTGGAGCTAGAGAGGATTTGCAGTGTTCCTATCTTAACATGCAACCTTATTGTTGACAGCTGCAAATTTGTTGAACCACATTTAAATTTAAATCCCTTAACTCCTTATATTAGCACTTTTATTAGCAGCAAAAATGTATTTATTTAAAACTGATCATAATAATGTAAAATTATTTCACAGTAATTTCCAGTAAAAATCTATTTAAATTTTAGTAACAAAAGTTTAGAACGTTGAGAAATTTTTTATTTATTTCATAAAACACATTAATTTCAGACAACTTTTGGACATTTTCATAATATATTTTTAAATGTGAGTTTTTATATCTTTTTTCAATTACAAGCATTATTTTTCTCTGAAATACGAGTATTTCGTGTGTAGGAGTACCGAGCGTTCCTCGAGTGAATAAAACTCGTCCCTCGAAGAAACGACCGGAAATTGGAGGGACCTTCCTGTGAAAAGAAATCGAGAGTCTTCACTTCCTGCCTGCCGATGTAGAGTGTTGTCATTTTTAACAAAAAATCAAAATATA
Source organism: Neoaliturus tenellus (assembly GCA_030545055.2). Classification (NCBI taxonomy): domain Eukaryota; kingdom Metazoa; phylum Arthropoda; class Insecta; order Hemiptera; family Cicadellidae; genus Neoaliturus; species Neoaliturus tenellus. Next base: position 63,704,603 of record CM061532.1, read on the forward strand.
TAACTTTTCCAAGGTTTATTTGTTCAAAATAATTTTGTAGTCAACTAATTAAACCGATATTTAAATAAATCTACTATTCATAGATCCATTTATAGAAAAAATATTCACAACTTCGAATGATTACCTATATAGTATACCAGCATGGGGAACTTCGAATCTACAACGGTCATCTGGCTGGGATATTGGATTGCAATAATTGCAGAGTACCGAAGATAGGCAACGGTAAAACCTGCAATCTGAACATGGCCTTGACTACTGACTTGTGATTCCCGGGATTGAAACCGATTGCAAAAACTTATCTTGGTAAAACCTGAATAAATCGTTGACAATGATCAAACTAAACTAAAAACGTAAAATCGAAAATGTATTGTGTCGGGGAATTGTCGGTTTACTAGAGCCAATTATCTCTTTTTGGAGCATCCTACAAACTCAAATGCCATATCCTGATCGGGTATATAACTAAGACATGAAATACGTAACGTCGATACTTATTCTGTAAGTGCCTAGATTTACTACAACTGGGGGAGCTTTTTGGTGAATTTTACCGAATAGCGCTTCCTAAATGCACAAAATCTCGAAATTTACTTATGATTAAGGTGTCGACAGAACACTTATATCATTATCGGCACTTAAGAGAAAAATTAAACCAGGTTATCAAATGTACCAAGGCAACACGTAGGTCCACATATGGACAGACTTGACTCGCCATGAAGTGACACAATACACCATCTCAATAGACAGTGGATCGAGAAGAAATCCTCAAAGATATTCTTCGAGGCTGCCTCATTGTATGCAAAAGAGCAAAAAGAGCTGTTGAAGAGAGTGTGTAAGTGAGAGAGTGAATACACAATGACACGTGTGAGTGAGAGAGGGAACACAATGACACAATTAGAGCACAATGGGGACCTGGTACGGGCCGTCACGGACCGGGCGGCGGCGCAGCATCGGGGTCTCTGGAACATCTACCGTGCAACTACCGAATAGGCCCACACGGACCAGCGGTTACCGTAGGTCCAGGTCGTGGGGGCAACATGCCGGGTTTGGAAGACAACTGGAAGCTTGTTTTTGTGGTATTTATGTTTAAAAAGAGGTCCAAAAACTATTCTTAAAGTAATTTCAGTAAACTAAAATGTCTAAAAACGCAGTTTTATTTTTATGATTCCACAGCTCTAATGCTTTGTTCCAAATTGTGTGATAGGTTAACAAACAAATCAATTGTAGGCTGATAAACCGCCAATAATTTTGACCACAAAACAGATCTAGCAAAGCAGGTGTGGTTGAAGGAAACTCTGATGAAATCCCACTTTTAAAATTTAAAGATTCCCCTTCATTGGACACAGTTTTCACAGTCGAATACTTTTTAATGTTAATCGTTATTAAAACTTTTAGGTCTACACAGGAATAATTTCAGTGTTGCATTGTCGCATAAAAAATGTTTTGTTTGGGGAATGAGATATTATTTATAAAAAAAATCACCAAATTAACTTAAACACAGTTTATAATTTACAACAATGGCCCCATTTTAAGTCGGAACTGTCTGACAAAACACTCAGCCTCTCAAAGCTTTAATGCAATTCTCTGACTTTCTTATATTCGTTGATTAGGTAAAGAAGAGTCTTCTTACAAAAGAATAAATTTAAGGTTTAAGAAAATCATCCTTTTAAACTAAATGAACTTCATTCCAGTAGCAATAGCATGTAATAACCTCTTCTAAACCTTTTCAATAAGTGTAAAACGGCAAAGTTTTCTTTAATTTAGATTTGTGATTCCTAATACACTTCTGAGTTTACAAAATAACCCTCTTACCCTTACTTTGTAATACTTTCTTAAGAGTCTGCACTACCTGCGCCATCTTGGATTTTTAGTCCCATAAGAACAATGTTAAATTAAAAACATTACTGTTGTCTTTGAAACACCATATCTCAATAATCTTACATCGGATTTGCATGAAACTTGAATATGTTCACCACAAGGGAATGGCAAAGTGCATGACGTGGATAGATTTTCAATAAACCAACTAAAAATTGTTTAAACGTGATTTTAAAATGGTGTAAAATAAGTTTATATTTTATTCGTTATTCGAGTGAATAATTTTTTTAATTAATTTTCTATCACGTCAATCACTAGATAATATGGTAACATTTAAAATGACATTAAGTTTGAAATTTTTCGACGAAAAACAAACTCACAGTAGTAATGTTTCAAATTGAACATTGCTCTTATGGGACAAACTGCCGAGATGGCGCAGGTAGTGCAGACTCTTATGTACCAAGAGGAGTTAACAGAAGGAATTGTTTTGTTAATTAGGAAGTTTATTTTTTAGTAAAATGTGCTACCTGAGCACTTAACATGGTTTGACAGATTCTATTTGTCTTTACTGATTATTATTTACTGATTACTGATTATATTATTCCTAGCTTATAACAGTAAAAGTTATACACCATGAATAAACTCCTTAGTTAAATACTTACCTAGTTAAATACACCATAAATAAACTCCTTTTTAGGAGCTTATATATAGTGCAGGTTTTTTTTATTGCCTGCAGTTTAAATTATTTTAAAATTGATTCATGGTATTTTTTGTAAGTATTAATCTATCTAACTGGTAGGCCTATTGTATAGTCGGTTACAATTTTTAAGGACTGTTTATTTTACAGCTAACACTTAATTTTATTATGATTTTTATGCCTATACAACCTCGTTTCACCACCTTACAATAAAAAGTATTAATCAATTTTTCTACAATGTTGGGCTATAACACTGCTATGACTGCTATGAAATGCTTGCTTTGGACAGCTGGGAAATTCGGTTCACGGTCATAGAACAAACGGAACAATTCACTACAATCGAATGGAACAAATGGACAGGCAAAAAGCTAGATAAACCTGTAGTGTATGAGCGCTATCAGAGATCTGGGACCATTGGGCGCATCAGCTGACCTAAATGTGCCACGGCTGCCAACTCACCGGGGAAATAAAACGAAAACCTAAAGATAACGTACGTTATATAATAGAAACAATTCCCAGCCTGAACCAGACTGTCTGTCTATAGCCTAAGGGTAAAATATTTAAATTCAAGTAACATAATGCAAGGTTGAAAAATTGTCACACATTATTTATTTAATAATAGATCTATTAACATTAACATTAATTTTAAATTAATTGTAGTCTCCCAGTAAATTAAATTCGACATCCTTTTAAATTCAACTGATTCAAATATTTTTATATTCAAAGGTTTTAAAATAAAAATCATTTTCATGACGAATAAAACTATTTTTGTACTCAGTACTGCAACTACGAAATTTGACTCACGTTCTTCAGATTTCCGGCCAGTACTGTACATGGTCAAGGTTTTAATATTTCCAGATACTACCTATCACTACTATCTATCACTAAAAGCTTCATTAGAGAAACAATTTTGCGAAGTAAAAATAAATACTGTAAATTAAAAACGCCTTTTCTGTTTCCGAGAAAAGACCCTCTGATTAAAATTTCATAATATAAAACACATTTATATTTTAAGAGTCCTTAAGTGCAACTTATGTTATCTGCAGTTTCGCTACAATGGAAAGTTTCGCTCCGCTGTTGCTTATTGTGTAAATGGTATCAGATAATTTAAGCACAACGGCAATACCGGGCGTTGACCTCGACTTCCCGTCCACAAATCTTTGTTTCCCCGCTGTTTTGGCACCTAAATGTAAATCCAGTGCGAAAACTCGTTCCAATAACGAAAAGTAAAGTTTTTAATGCTAATTCATTCTAAAACAACCATCATAATCAATTTCTTTCATTTTATATTTACGTATCTAAGAAATACAGTAACTTATAGCATATACGGTAGTTATAAATATTTTTATTGTGGATATGGGAGATATTTGTATTACATAACTGGCGATTAGTGCCCGTAATAGTTACCCTGTTCTAAAAACAAAAAAAAAACATAAATATAAAACTATAATACATAATACCTGTAGACTATGTTAAAAAATTAAAAGAATAGGCACCGAGGCTTACACAAAAAAGATTGGCAATGAAGATCTCAAGCCGACATTCGTTATCATGTCATGATCATCTCATCGACTCTAGTCTTTCCCTAATGGACCTGCATGTTCATCTAGCATGGGGGTGTAATTTTTTTTATTGTGAAGCAACTACCTGCATAGACCGTGGTAATCCACCCAAGGGCATTCATCCGCTAATGGCAATTTGTGCAACCACATAGTTATTGTTTCCAACTGATCGATTTCTGTTTTTGGTATTTTCTTTTGATACGTGCATTAATCTATTTGTTGGACGGTAATGCGAGATATAAAAACCATAAAAAAACTTCCTTATCAAAGTAATGCTTGTTTTCCAAATGATTCGTAAGGTTATTTCACATAACATTCTATTTCTGTCTATATTAAATGGTGAAAACAATTTATTTTTATTTAAATGTAAATTAAATGCCAAAATATTGTTATAAAATGATGCATTAACTTAATTTTAGTTAATCATTTTTATAAACTTCGTAATTGTACAACAGATCACGAATTTTATTTTTATTTGAGTCTTGATCTTGTTTTTATGGGCGGTGGATATTTTATATTTTTTATTAATTTGAACCAAATCATAAAATCGTGAACGTTTTAAACACGAATTAATAACTTTATAGTCAAATTTGAAGTAATGTGATGAAACTAGACTGAAATTTACAGTGTTTCCAACATATTCACGAGGCTTACTTTCAAAATGTAATAATAGGACTAATCTAAAGCAAATTGTAACACTGGTACAAGATAATACATACAGTAATTCTCCCAAATCGCGAAAAGTGGTTAGCTTAAGAATTAGGAATGTATACACTACAATAGTTGAATAAAAAAATATTCACCGATTTTCATTCCTTCAAAATAACTTCATAAACTTAAACTTCAAAATAATTTATGTAAAATTTTAATATAGGATGATCTTGCTATTGAATTTAATTGTTTTAACATGTTTCGGAACTAAAGGCGAAAAGGAAAATAATGTTCTACCACGCTTTTCTCTTTATTTGAGTTTAAATTGAGCAACTGAATTCAATTAGGCTAATCCAGAGAATGAATTCCACTCTTTCCCTTTAGCATTATCTGCATTTCAGAAGCACTAGAACTGGAACCTACAATTGCAATTATGTTCTCTAATAATAGTAATTTTACTAGTTACAAAACGTTCATCAACTACATGAATTCTGTTTAAGATTTAGTTCAAATTAATTAAATGTGCAGTGTTGCGTGATTTCAAAACGAGAAAAGCAGCAATCACGTTAGGTTTGTCATGATGTATTTAACAATGGAACCATTTACTGTATTCAAAGAATTTAAAAAAGTGGGTACTATAACATTAAACAGGTGTTACAATGAAAGGGTTTTATTTGTACCCCTGTTAACGTTAACTATATATACCCACTTGTTAAACTTGTCAACGCTGGTTTCAAATATACTCAGCTGAAATTTTAATTGTACATAATAAACATAAGGTATATGCATGTAAGCATCGACGATTCTTCAATGCACTTTTTTGCAGGTGATAATAATACGGAGGTTCTTAAAAATTTCTCCATAATTTCTTTAAAAATAATATAGTCTTTAAAATACCAAAACCATTTTGCGATTAAAAGAATGAGCATTTCGTCATAAGAAAGGTCTTAATCCAAGAGATACGATGTATTTTCCTTGAAAATGACCTCATTTGGTACTTATTATATTGCACATTATCCTGATAACGAAGTAGATAGGCCTATCCCGGACGGTGCAGTGATGTTGGAGACCTTAAGCCGGATATTAAGATGTTGTTTGCGGGGCTTGAGGGGCAGTTTAGGGACTAGCGGCGGTTCCCATAATCCAGGGATTTGCCGGTCTAATCCCGGACAACACGTGTTCCCATCGACAACCTCGCATGGGTGAGTCCGCTGCGGACGGCCCCGGGACCGATGGGGACAAGCTAAGGTGATAAGGAGTTGTGTTTAGGGCATTACGACTAAATAAAGTCAGTTTAAGTCGAAACATACACATGCAGTTTTAAAATGGTATACAAATGCTTTGGGGAAATATTTTCTTAGATGTTATCAATTTAATGCAAAATAAAATTACATCCATACTTATTTAATACGCTAATACTTTTTTTGTTAAGAGAACTCCTCTTACAAGTTTTTGGTGTGTTTGGGTAGGGCTTATGGTCTAAAGTTGTTTCTGCCAAAGATTTGTGAAAATTAGACTTAAAATAAAGATGCTATCCATAGCTAAAATTTTTAAATTTCCCTTTAGAATAACATTGGGATTGAGTTGAGCATTTAGAACATCTGTTAGTGTACAGTGTAAATAAGTGTAGTTTTGAATACTGATAATCACGATATACTGACTCAGGTGCTCTGCACCGCAGAATTTATTTATTATTCTTAAACCATGGTGGCTGGCTAAGTGAGCCATACGATATATATATATATATATATATATATATATATATATATATATATATATATCGTATGGCTCACTTAGCCAGCCTTATATATATATATATATATATATATATATAAGTAGATAGTATCATGTTGGTTCTGGCTCACTTTTGGAGACAATCAAAAATCAAACAAATTTCACAGTTTTTTAATACAATTATGCAATATTTTTGCCACTTTTTGGCCAATTTTCAGCTTTTGTCAAATTATCATAAAAAATATGCAATTTTAATAAAATTTTTAACAAATATGCCTAAATTTTCTACAAAATAAAATTTTTTTAAAAACAAGTAAAATTATCACATTTTATAAGTATTTTTTCAATAGTCGACTTTTCATAAGTCAATTTAAGTTTTCTAGAGTATTTTTTCAATAAAATATGAAATTTTTAAAACAAGTAAAATTAAGGTTTATTATCAATAATATTGTAGTAATTATTCAAATTTAACTAAAGCAGTTTCTTTATCATCAAATGTCTTAATATCAGTGACAATTAAATGTAAATCTTTTTTATTTAATTCTTTAATCGATTTATCATCAATTACATTAGTAAATCTTTTTGGTAAATGTACTTTACATTTTTCTAATTCAACAATAATTGTATATCCATATTTATCTTTAATTCTTTCAAATTTTTCAATTTTATATTTTTCATTTAAATTTAAACTTTTTAATGGTTTATATTCTTTAAATCTTAATTCTCCAATATTATTAATTTCTTCTAGCAGATCCATTTATATAGGAAAAAATATCACAAACTTGTTTGTGATAGATATGTTAAAAAGTCATTATCATAATTAGGTTTTATACAAAAATCCATATTTAAGTATTTAAAAATCATAGGTAATAATTTTTTGTATGATATATTACTTTTCTTAAAACATAAATATTTATTAAAAAATAGTGTAATTTTTTCTTTATCTTCATTATTTAATTCAAAATCAATATTGTATATTTTGTTTAAAAATTGATAGTAAAATATCCAATTTGTACAATTCCTTTGTTTTAAAAATAATTTTATATTCTTAGGTGTTATTTCAAAATGATTGGAAATACATAAAATATATAATTCATTAATTAATTGTTGTGTTTTATATGGTTGAAAATGGTTAAATTCTCTTAAAATATGTTTAAGATGTTTATTCTTATTACTTTTTCTCTTAATCTTTTTTTCATAAATAATTCTTTTACATATATTACATCCTACACAATTTCCAATAATAGTAAAATTAGTTTGATTATGACATCTATAACACATATCCATTTATTAAAAAAAAATTATACATAAATGAATGAACCAATTCATTGTCACAAATGTAAGAAAAAAACTAAAAATATTAATCCACAAATTGTTGAAATGAAAAATGGATTATATAGAATTGCTACTAAATGTTCAATTTGTAAAACAAATAAAAGTAAAATTTTGAAAAAAGAAGTTAAACCTATAATTAAAAAAGAATTAACTAAAAATGAACAAATAATTGAAGCAAATGAAATTCATGCTCCAATTAGAAAGAAATTTCTAAAAAGAAAAATAATTACTTTAGGTATTGATGATTTATGGGCAGCAGATTTAATTATAATGAAAAATTATGAAAAAGAAAATGATGGTTATAAATATATGTTAAATGTTATAGATACTTTCTCAAAATATGTTTGGTCAAAACCATTAAAGAAAAAAGATGGAAAAACAGTTTCTAGAGCATTTGAAGAAATAATTAAGGATGCAATTAAAATTAATCATAAATCACCTAATCTTTTACATACAGATAAAGGATTAGAATTTATCAATAAAGATTTTAATGAAATATTAAATAAATATGATATTAAATTGTATCATACAGAAAATGAAGAAAAATCAAGTATAATAGAAAGGTATAATAGAACACAAAATGAAAAAATGAAAATACAATTTGAAATTAATAAAAATTATAGATGGATAAATATTTTACCAAAAATTGTTAAAGAATATAATAACTCATACCATTCAACAATTAAAATGAAACCAATTGAAGTAAATAAAAATAATGAAAAGGATTTATTAGATACTGTTTTTAAATATAAACCACCAAAAATAATAACCAAATCAAAATTTAAAATAAATGATAGAGTTAGAATTGGAAATTAAAAATCAACATTTTCTAATAAATATAAAAATAATTGGTCTAGAGAAATATTCATAATTTCTAAAATTAATAATACAAATCCTGTTACTTATAGTATAAAAGATCAAAATAATGAAGATATTATTGGAAATTTTTATGAATATGAATTGAAAAAAACCAATTTGTAAATTTTATTTTATATAAATGGAAAAGAAGTGTTTAAGGTGTAAATTATATAAAGATATATCTAAATTTTATAAAGATAAAAATACTAAAGATGGGTTATATCATTATTGTAAAGAATGTAAGGATTTGTATTATAAAAAATTATATGATAATATTAAAGTTATTGAATTAAATGAAAAACAATGTCATAAATGTAAAGAAATTAAAGATATTTCAAATTTTAATAATTATCATTTTAGTAAAGATAGAAAAAATGCAATTTGTATACAATGTATTAGAGAAATGTTTTTAAAACCACAATTTTGTGAATGTGGAAGAAATATTAAATGGACTAATAATTATTTAAGACATTTAGAAACTAAAATTCATGACAAAAATATAACAAAATTAGAAAATTTAAAAATATGATAAAAATAATAATTTTACTTGTTTTTAAAAAGTTTAAATTTTATTAAAAAAATACTATAGAAAACTTAAATTGACTTATAAAAAGTTGACTATTGATTTTATTGAAAAAATACTCTAGAAAATTTAAATTAACTTGTGAAAAGTTGACTATTGATTTTATTGAAAAAATACTCTAGAAAACTTAAATTAACTTGTGAAAAGTTGACTATTGATTTTATTGAAAAAATACTCTAGAAAATTTAAATTAACTTGTGAAAAGTTGACTATTGATTGAAAAATTACAATTTAAACTATAAATTACCTAGAAAAAAGTGGGAAAACTTCTCATATTTTTAAGAGTTTTATTTCTAAGTAAAAATTATTTCTAATAAATGGAACGAACAAATAAAAATATTAATTGTCCCTATTGTAATAAAAATATATTATATAAAAATTATGATAGACATTATAACTCAACTAAACATTTATTAAATAAACAAAAATATGATAATAAAATATTTGAATTAAAACATTGGTGTAAAAATAATAATAATATATATAATTATAAAAATAAAACTTTAGATGAATTGACAAATATTAAAGAAACATTTGATCTTACAAATTATTCATTATTTAATATAGAAAAATTAAATGAAATTGCAAAAAAATTATCTGTCAGAAATTATGAAAATTTATCTAGAGATGAACTAATTAAAAGATTAAACAAAATTAAAGAAAATCCAAATAATTTAAGATATAGATCATTAAAATATATTCAAAATTTAGCAATTAAAAATAGTATTAAAATTGTTAATAAAACTAGAAATGAATTGATTGGATTATTAAATGATTATTTTAAAAATAAACCAATTCCAAAAGAAAATATAATAAATATTCAAGAAGCTTCGTCATTAAAAGGATATTTTCAAGATTATATTTTAACAAATTCAAATGATGATTTAAATATTAATGATTATTTAGAAACTCAAAGAAATGAAATAAAAAAATTGATAGAAAAACAAAAATTCAAAAATATTAAAGGACAGATGGCTTTAGAATGTGAATATGAAAGAAAATTAATAAATGGTGAAATTCAAAATAGTAATATGCATTTTTGTATAAAAAGTTCAGATATTTTAAATATAGATGATTTTATTGATGATCAATTTAAGAAATTAATAATTAGAGAACAACTAAATCAACCATCAAAAGGCTCTGGTTGGTCATTAAAAAGATGTGTTGAATTAAATCTAAAATTATCTAAAAATAATTCATTAAATGCTGGATCATATATAGAATTACCAAATGAAATTAAGAATAAAAAATGTTGTGTAAATTTTAAAAATAAAGATGAATATTGTTTTATTTATGCAATTAGATGTGCTATTGATAAACCAAACAAAAATGCTGAAAGAGTTAAACAATACCAAAAATATATAAATGATGATATTTTTAAAGGTTTTGATTATCCAATAACATTGAAAGATATTAAATTATTTGAAAAAAGATCATTTGATTCTAAATATAATTATCCATCAATGTCAATAAATATTTATAGAATTGATGAAGATAAAAAGATAGTACCATTACAAATATCTGAACATTATAATACAAAACTAGAAATTGATTTATTATACCATAAAATTGATAACAATTCTCATTATATATTGATTACAGATTTAAGTAAGTTAGTATCTAAGCAATTAACACAAAAAAATACAAATAAAAAATATATTTGTAGAAGATGTTTAACTCATTTCTACAAAAACAAAGACTTGAATAATCATTTAGAAATATGTAAATTATTAGAACCTTGTAGACCTATAATGCCATTTAAAGGTCAAACTGTAAGTTTTAAAAATTATTATAAAAAGTTTGAACATCCATATGTAATTTATATGGATTTTGAAAGTATATTAGAAAAGATTGATAATTGTAAAAATAATCCAAATTGCTCATATACAAATAAAATTCAAAAACATAAACCATATGGATTTACAATCTATTTAGTATCTAGAGTAACTAATAAAATGTATAAACCTATTTGTTATAGAGCAAAAACTGAAGAGGAATTAACAAATGTACCAAATAAATTATTTGAATATTTAGATGAAATTTCAAAATATATAGCTAAAAAATATAATTCAAAAAATAAAAAGCCTATGAACTTAACTAATGAAGAAGAAATTAATTATCAGAAAACAAATATTTGTCATATTTGTGAAAATAGTGGTTTTGATAATGATAAAAGAATAAAAGTAAGAGATCATTGTCATTTAACAGGAAAATTTAGAGGTGCTGCACATTTAAATTGTAATTTAAATCTAAAATTTCCTCAAAATATTCCTATATTCTGTCATAATAGTTCAAATTATGATACACATTTGTTTATAAAAGAATTAGCTAAAAAATATGGTAAAATTGATTTGTTAGCCAATACAGATGAAAAATATATAAACTATTCAGTAAATTCTGGTTATGGTTATGAATTTGAAGGTGAACTATATTTTAAACCTAGAAAATTTATAAAATTCTCATTTGTAGATACATTTAGATTTATGGCTACATCAATTGAAAAATTAGCTAAAAATCTTAAAGAATTTAAGCATATAAATAAATTTATAAAAGAAAATGATATAATTGAATATGATAATGAAACATTAAAAATATTAACTTCTAAAGGTGTATTTCCATATGAATTTATTGATAATGTTGAAAAATTAAACTATGATAAAATATTAGAAAAAGATCAATTTTATAGTTGTTTAACTAATGAAAATATAAGTGATGATGATTATAAACATTATATAAAAGTTTGGAATAAATTAAAAATAAAAACATTAGGTAACTATTCAGATTTGTATAATATTCAAGATGTATTATTATTAGCTGATATATTTGAAAATTTTAGATCTGTTTGTTTGAAAAATTATCAATTAGATCCAGCACATTATCTAACATCACCATCATTAGCTTGGGATTCTATGTTAAAATTAACAAAAATTAAACTAGAATTAATAAGTGATTATAATATGTATTTAATGATTGAAAAAGGTATTAGAGGTGGTATTTCACAATGTATAACTAGATATTGTAAAGCAAACAATAAATATACAAAAAATTATGATAAAACAAAACCTGAAAATTATATGTTATATATAGATGCAAATAATCTATATGGATGGGCTTTAAGTCAAAAATTACCTTATAAAGATATAACATGGATGAATCCTAATACATATACATTAAATGAATGGGAAGAAACAATATTAGAATTAGATGAAAATGCTGAATATGGATATATATTAGATGTTAATTTAGAATATCCTATTGAATTACATGATGACCATAAAGATTTACCATTAGCACCTGAACATTATAATAATAAGCTTTGCACAACATTATTTGATAAAAAAGATTATGTTATTCATTCAAGAAACTTAAAATATTATCTACAAAAAGGATTAAAACTAAAGAAAGTTAATAGAGTTATAGCATTTGATCAAGATGATTATATGAAAAAATATATTGAATTAAATACCAAATTAAGATCCAAATCAACATCAGATTTTGAAAAAGACTTTTTTAAATTAATGAATAATAGTGTTTTTGGAAAAACTATGGAAAATGTTAGAAATAGATGTGATATTAAATTAGGTGACGAAAAGTTTTCATTAAAACAAGCAAAAAAACTTAATTTTAAAACATTTAGTATATTTGATAAAGACTGTATTGCTTCACATATGATAAAAGAAAAGGTTAAGTTTGATAAACCAATCTATATAGGATTTTCAGTACTTGATTTATCAAAATTACATATGTATCAATTTTATTATGAAAAATTAAAGAAGTTTGATCCAAATATAAGGTTATTATATATGGACACAGACAGTTATTTTATAGAATTTAAAAAGGATCCATATAAAATTATTAAAGAAAATATTAATGAATTTGATACAAGTGATTATAAGAAAGAACATGAATGCTATAGTGAAAAGAATAAAAAAATAATTGGTAAATTTAAAGATGAGTTAAATGGTGAAATATTAGAAGAATATTGTGGTTTAAGATCAAAATTATATAGTTATGAATTTAATAATAAAAATCCTGTAAAATGTAAAGGAATCAAGAAAAGTGTTGTTGATAAAACATTACATATGGATGATTTTAAGAAATGTTTATTTGATGATCAAGAACAATATAGAGAAATGACTTGTATTAGAAGTTTTAAACATGAACTATATACAATTACAATAAATAAATTAGCTTTAAGTAATAGAGATGACAAAAGATTTATTTGTGAAAATAAAATTGATACATTACCTTGGGGTTATAAAAATAATTATAAATAAATGGAAATTTTAATTGTTCCAAAAGAATTAATAAATAACGATTTTGATATAAAATTATATTTATTTAAAACTAAAGTATCAAATAAATTTTTAATATATCTTTTTAAATATAAAAATTATTTTGTATATCATTATAAGTTTAATTTTATAATAGAACCATTTATAAATATAATAAAAAATTATGTTAAAGAAAGTTTTAAAGAAAATGATCAAAATTATATTAATAATTTATAACCATATGATATTGAATTTTTTAATATAATTTATGTATATTTTTTAAATATTTTCTTTAATAAATTTAAATATATTCAATAATTTATTGAATATCTAACCTAAAAATATCTATAAATTTTACTTTATTATCATTATAAGTAAGACCCGTCTTTAAGACGGGCCTCAAATTTGTATATAATTTATTATATTTATGAATATTTTTGAATGTTTAAGAAGGGTAACATTTTGTTACCCTTAATTTTTTATTGTATAAGGTTACCTCTTTTAAAAAATTTTAAAATAAATATTATAATTTATATGGGACCCATTTTGGGTCCTACCTAATTTTAATAAGTTTTGTATGTTTTTCATTATATGATAGGGGGGGACAAATTGTCCCCTCTAAAAATATCTATAAATTTTAATCTATCCTTATTGTTTTCTACTTTTTTTATTTTAAAATTAATAAATATAAACCAGATTCATTAATAAATATTGTTTTAATATCTATTTTATTGACGCCCTGTTTTAGGGCATCTGAAAAACATGTTTGTACATCAATTTCTAGGGTGTCATAATTTGTGACGCCTATAATTTTTATGTAAATTAATTTATCATCATTATGTAAATGTAACTGTTGGTTACACTTGATATTTTTTTTAAGTTTTATATATTTTTTTACATTATCAATTAAAACTTTTCTAGAATTTTTATATTTTAAAATATAACAAATATCTTTTCTTTTAAACCAAGGTTTATTTTGTTTATTAAATACAATTAATTTATTATTAAATATAAAATTATTGTTAGTTAAATCAATTATTGTTTTTATTATTTATGTAGATAAATTTTATATTACAAATTTTGTTTTAATCTTAAATATACAATACTTTTGATATTTTCATTATTTATTAGATTTCCATCACTATCTTGAATAGATATTACAATATTTTGAATTTTATTTATATTTTTTAAAGGAATATAATCAATTTCATTTGGTTTTTCACTAATTTTTGATCCATATTCAATATTTGGATAAAATGAATATAGAATTTCTGATTCTTTATGTAAATGTGATTGATCTTTATGATTTTCAAAACTAGGATCAACTAAATTACAATGAATTTCAATAACATCAAAAGGTCTAATTTTTGGTAGTTTTATTCCTTTTGTTAATACATTTGGTTCAATCATTTTATCATCTAACCCTAATAAATTAATTATAATTGTTGTTACTATAATTTTAACAGGAGATTTTATTATAATATATGGTCCATCATTTTTCAATATAAAATCATTTTCATCAAATTTATTAAATTTATTTTTAAATTCTTTTAAACTATTAATAAAAATATTTTTTATTTCTTCAATTGTATAATTTCCTTTATTTATATCAAAATATTGATCTATATTTTTATCATTTTCATCTTTAATAAAATATCCATAACAGTTTTTATAAATAAATGCACTTTGCCACAATGTATTTGGGTTTAATAAACTGGTGGCTCTATCTTTTAAGTCCTAGTCATAAAGCTAGTCATAGTCAACGCAATATGCAATTATTGTAAATGACTGAATAAATAAATAAATAAATAAATTTGGTATATTTGATATAAAATTATCTGAATAAAATCCACTTAAACCAATACTATATTTTCCATCTAAATGTATTGGATGTTCTAATCTTAATTCTAGTTTGGATGAATGACCAATTATTTTAAATAATTTCATCTTATTTAAATGGAGAAATTTTTAGAAAAAAAAGATAATATAAAATTAGAATCATATGATAAAAATAATAAATATGATCAACCTATTAGATTATTAATTATAGGAACAAGTGGATCTGGTAAAACTACATTATTATTAAATTTTATTTATAAAAGATTAATTCCATATTCAAATTTATATATTTTTAGTAAATCATTAGAACAACCATCTTATAAATTATTACAAAAAAGATTTAAAAATATAGAATCAAATATTAATAAACAAATTTCTTATTTTTTATGTGATGATATGATTCCACTAAATAAATGTAAACCAAATTCATTAGTAGTTTTTGATGATTGTATTTTAGAAAAACAAGATAAAATTAAAGAATATTTTATAATGGGTAGACATAAAAATATATCATGTATTTATTTATCACAATGTTATTCAAAAGTTGATATGCAATTAATTAGAAATAATTTAAATATGTTATGCATCTTTAAACAAAATGAACATTATATGAAAAAAATATATAATAATTTTGTTGGATCAGATATGAAATTTGATAAATTTAAAACTATTTGTAATGATTGTTGGAAAGAAAACTATGGATTTTTAACTATTAATTTATTAAAAAAAACAAATGATGGAAAATATATGAAAAATTTTTCTGATATTAAATAATGATAATGGCTTGTTGTATATTTGAGTCAATAATTGATAGAATATTTATTTTATTAGTATTATTTATTTCATTAGTATTTATATATTTAATGAGAATTACAGAAATAAAGTAAAATAAATTGTGTTTAACATAATTAGTGTTTGTGTTAATATGATTTGTTTTTGTGTTAACATAAACACAATTAACATAAACAATAAAAAACACATATTGGTTCACTTTTCTTTGATTCAGTTCAGTAAAAGTGTACTGTTTTAACTAATCAATAAATTTGGTTCAGTAAAAGTGCACCACTTGTAACTAATCAGTGAAACACTTGAACTGTTTATGAGTTTGATAAAACCACTTTAGATAAAACAGTTTACTAAAGTGGAAAAGTAGTGCACTAAAAGTGGACTGTTTCAATAAAAGTAGAAAAATAGTTTACTAAAAGTGAACCATTTCTTTAAAAGTGGAAAAATAGTTTACTAAAAGTGAACCATTTCTTTAAAAGTGGAAAAATAGTTTACTAAAAGTGAACCATTTCTTTAAAAACTGAAACAAATTTAAACAATCTATTTTAAATTATTTTATAATGTTTTAAAGAGAAAATTAATAGAATTCTAATTATTTAAATTAATAAATTATTAGTTTCTACTAATGTTTAATAAAAAATATACATACAAGATAACTATTTATATACAAATTTTTTTATTAAATAATATGTTTTGCAAAAACAAGAACTAGTTTAAGAATATTTTGAGTAGTTTAAAAAATCAAATAAAAGACTATGGTTTTTTATTGTTTATGTTAACATAATTTGTGTTTGTGTTAACATGATTTGTGTTTTGTGTTAACATTATTTGTGTTTGTGTTAACATGATTTGTGTTTTGTGTTAACATTATTTGTGTTTGTGTTAACATGATTGGTGTTTTGTGTTAACATGATTTGTGTTTTGTGTTAACATTATTTGTGTTTGTGTTAACATGATTCGTGTTTTGTGTTAACATGATTTGTGTTTTGTGTGAACATTATTTATGTTTGTGTTAACATGATTTGTGTTTGTATTAACATGATTTGTGTTTTGTGTTAATATTATTTGTGTTTGTGTTAACATGATTTGTGTTGAATATAATTTTTTTTGTAATAAATGGATAAAATATCTGTTGATGAAGCTAAAAAATTAGATAATATTGAGAAAAAATTAATAAAAGAATTTAAAAATCAAATTAAAATTGAAGATAATTATGAAAAAATTAAACAAAAAGCATATGAACCTATAACATCAGCAATTGGTAAAGTTGAAAATAAAATTGGTGAAGTCTTAAATGAAAATAAGAACCTAATGGAATTGGTACCTGTTGTTAATAATTTTGCTAATATATCAATACCAGAAACTGAAGAATTAAATTTACCTTCAAGTACTCCATTTAGACCAATCAGACAACCAATAATTCAAGAAGAATCGACATTTATTGACCCAAATTTAATTTCACCTCAAACATTAGATAAAATTATTGGTCCATTAGCACAAAAATATTTACCAAGAACAAAAGATGATAAGTTTGGTTTATATTGGAATAAACATAAAAAATCATTTATGATTGGTGATAAAATAACTGTAATTGATAATGATGATTTAATAATTGATGATAAAAAATATAATGGAACACATGGATTATGGAGATTGTTAACTTATGAAAAGAAACCAGATAATAATTTATATACACAAGATGATTTAAATAATTATTCAAAAATTTTATGGGAAACTAATTCAATTTATAAAAATAATGATCCAAATAGTAAGAAACCAAAATCTAGTAAAGGTGATAAATATATTAATTTAATTAAACATATTTGGGAATTAAAAGGTGAAATTGAAGGTTCAGGAATCAGAAAATATACAGAAAATAAAATTGAATATAGATTTATAGATGATTTAAATAAATTAGATAATATTATTAATTATATATATGCACAAGAAAAAGCTGGTAATAATAATTTTTTAAATGAAAAGAGAGCAATTAAAGACTTTATATCAAATAAATTAGATGAATTAATTGAAAAACCTGAAGGAATTAAGTATTTAAAAAGAATTTTGGCAAATATTTCATCACCATTATTAAAAAATGGATCAGGTATTTTAAATGATGTTATAAATAATTTACCTTTTGAATTACATGTACCTGGTTATCAATATCTAGGGCCTGGAACTAAATTAAATAAAAGAATAAAAAGAAATGATCCTGGAAGAAATGATTTAGATAAAGCTGCTAAAGAACATGATTTATTTTATAGAGATCATAAAGATACAAAATCTAGAAATGAAATAGCTGATAAAATTTTACAAGATAAAGCATGGGATATAGTAACATCAAATGATCATAGAATTGGTGAAAGATTAATTGCATTACCAACATCAGGTGCTATGTGGATGAAAAGAAAATTTGGTATGGGTTTAGAAGTAGGATTAAAATTTTAATAAAATTAATTATATTAATCTATATTATAAAAAACTATAAATTTTTTTCTTAATAAATGGAAAAAACAAATATAAACTTGACAGATAATCAAAAATCAAAAATAAAATTAGCATTTAAAAATAAAAAATCAGTTATAATTCAATTTAATATTGATCAATTTAATGAAAATGGAAAAGATATTATATTATTATCTAAAAGACAAATTAATAAACTAAATAAACATAAAAAATTAAATAAAGGATTAAGATTTGAATTTTCATATAATCAATTAAAAGAAATAAAAAATGGTGGATTACTAAAAGAAATTTTAGATTTTGCTGATAATATACCTATAGTTAAAAATTATACACCAAATGTTAGAAAGGGAGCAAAAGTAGTAAAAGAATCTATAATTCCTAAATTTAGAAATTTTGTTGATTGGTTAGATCATGAATTAAAAAATGTAGAAGGATCTGGTTTAGATAAAAAAACATTAAAATATATGAAACAAAATTATAAAAAAATTTTGAACCACTAACATTAGGTGAATTAGAAAAATTGTGTAAAAATATAAAATATTTTAGAGGTGTATTTATGAGAGATATATTACCTAATAAAGTTAATAAATTTGAATGTGGAATTATAAATTTAGATTCATTTGATGGAAATGGAACTCATTGGGTTTGTTATTATAAAAAAGATAAAATTAAATATTATTTTGATTCATATGGAAATATAGTTAATAAACCACCAATAGAATTAGTTAAATATTTAGGAAAAGATAATATATTTTATAATGATAATCAAATTCAAAATTATAATGATCCACCAATTTGTGGTCATTTATGTATTTTTACATTAAATGAATTAAATAATAATAAAAAATTTGATAATATAATAAATAAATTAATCCTTAATAAATATGGATTCACAAAATATATTTGATCTGTTTGGAAGACAGAAAAAACATCCAATTAATATTAAAGAAGATTATATAAATTCTAAATTAAATATATTTTTTAATAATTTTAGTAAAAGTTTTAAAAGTCATGTAAAAAAGACTGAAAATCTAGTAAATGCTATTGGTTTATCAAAAAATTATATAAGTATTAATGGTAAAAGAATTGTTAATGTTAAACCAAGTATAAATAAATATGATGTTGTAATAAAATCAGAATTAGATGAAGTTTTAGATTCAATTATTAAAATTGGTAATGATCATTCAGAAACTAAAAAAGATTTAAATAAAATTACAGACTTTTTAATTAATATTGGAAAATATGTTGAAAATTTAGAAGAAAAATTAGAAAAAGAACTAAAATTTCTATTTGATGGAGTCAATGAATCCATAAAAGAATTAAATGCTGAAATAATACTAATTAAAGATGATATAGATAAATTACAATAATTATTTTATATAAATGGAGTTGATTTATTGTCTTAAATGTAAACAAAAAACTAATTCTAAAGATATTCAGATAATAAAATTAAAAAATATAAATGTAATTAAATCAAAATGTTGTATTTGTAATTCAAAGAAAAGTTGTTTTACAAAATTTTCTCCCTAATAAATGGCTCTATACAGTTCATTTGATTTATTCATTATCAGAAACCAAAATCAATTAAACAAAGATGATTGGGATGATATTTCTGAAAAATATGAGTTGAGTATTAATATGATGAGATTGTTTCAAAATAAATTAAATTGGCAAAAAATTGCTCAACATCAAAATTTAACTATAGATTTTATTACTGAATTCATAAATTATCAATTAAAAGATTATATTGATTTGATTTGTAAATATCAAGATTTAACTGAATATTTCATTCATGATTATGCATTTACATTAAATTGGGAATTAATTTTAGAACATCAAAAAATATCAGCAAAATTTATACTTGATCATGCTACTGAAATTGAATATTTTAAAAGTAAAAATGAAATTGATACATAAAAATTATAAAATTTGACATCATAAAATTATAAAAATTTTACTTGTTTTAAAAAAGCTTTTGATTTAAAAAATTTATCCTTAATAAATGGCTGATTACAAAAAATATGTAAATGATATTGAAAGAGCTGAATACAAAAATTTCTATCCATTATCTAAATTACATTTAAATGAACCTAATAAAAAAACTGAATTTAATATAGATTTTGGAGATGGATTTTGTACTTCTAAATTTCAATTTTATATATCTGGTAAATTGACTAAATCTGATGGAAATGCATATGATAAAGGTGCTAATATAAAATTAATTGATAATTTTGTTCCATTTTTATTTTCAAAAATTGAAGTTAGAAAACATAATAAATTGATTGATGAAATTGAATATCCTGGTCTATTAAGTACAATTAAAGGTACTATAACTTATTCAAAATCAGAAATAAATCAGATAAATAATGGTTTTGAATCAAATTTTAAAAATAAATTTGAAGCAATTGGTAATTTATCTCATTTTGGATTAGGATTTTTTGAAAATGTAAATATTCCAATATACAAAGGAGGTTTTAATATAACATTTATTAGATCAGAAGATAATGATGCAATTTTTAGATGGAAAACTAAAAAGGCTGATGGATCTTATGATAATGCTACATTACCAACTGAAGGTAAAATAACAATTGATGAATTTTTTATTAGAGTTCCTATAATTGAATACAAAACAACAAGTAAAATTCAATTAATTAATGAACTAAGCAAATTTGAAAAAGTAAATTTTCATTTTAATCATTGGCAATGTATTGAACAAAAAAATATTACAGGAAAGAATTTAAGTTTTGATATAACAAATATCTATAGAAATATTTATAATCCAAAATTTATTATAATTGGATTTCAAAAATCAAGAACAAATGATCAGTTATTTGATACTTCTAAATTTGATAGTATGTATGTAAAAAATATAAGAGTAAAACTAAATGGTCATTATTACCCTGATGAATTAGAAAATTTTGATATAAACAATGAAAAATTTAGAATTATGTATGAAATGTATCAAGATTATAAAAAAGTTTATTATAATAGTAGTAAAATGTATTATAATCCAACAGAATTTCTAGAAAATAGACCAATTTATGTAATTGATACTACAAAAAATCCAACAAATATTTCAAGTTCAAAAAATGATATTATTATTAATGCAGATTTTGATTATGATATAGTAGCTACTAGTAAAACAAATTGTTATATTATTATTATATCTGAAAAATTACTTGAATATAATATAATCAAAAATGATATTACTGAAATTAATTAGAATATATTATTACTATTTTAGTCAAATTTATTGAAAAAATACTACTAAAATTTTAAATTACCTTATGAAAAGTCGACTATTGAAAAAATACTTATAAAATGTGATAATTTTACTTGTTTTTAAAAAAATTTTATTTTGTAGAAAATTTAGGCATATTTGTTAAAAATTTTATTAAAATTGCATATTTTTTATGATAATTTGACAAAAGCTGAAAATTGGCCAAAAAGTGGCAAAAATATTGCATAATTGTATTAAAAAACTGTGAAATTTGTTTGATTTTTGATTGTCTCCAAAAGTGAGCCAGAACCAACATGATACTATCTACTTATATATATATATATATATATATATATATATATATATATATATATATATATATATATCACATATATCACAATATTGAAAATTGAGTTAGGACTAAGAGTAGCATTTTTAGCAAACAGTCTAATAAACTGCTTGATGTCGAGAAACAAGTATAGGCCCTACTACTATAGTTATTTAAAAATTTTAATTTGCGATAGTATTGGGAAAATAATTGAAAACTAAGCACAGAAAATTAAATATAAGCACAGGAATTACTACAAACGAACAAATAACGATTCTGCCATGTTTTGAGAATATTGGTAATAGTAGGTTTAAAGTCAAAGTGTCATTGAATATTTTTCAAAAATTCTGTATTGAACAATAATTTTTCAATCCTAGTACTATATAATGCAATAACCAAACATTTCATTCAATACTTTTCATGAAAGCCCAAAATAGGGTAAAAATTAATTTTAGAAATTTTAAGTTTAGTCAGTTATATATTAATTTTTATGCCATAGTTAATTTAATTTTAATTTTAAACAGTTGGTAAAATGTGTGCATTAACAAGACAGCACACAGGCCTTCGCGTCAATAATAGCTTTAACAACACTGCACCGGACAGTGAGCTGTTCAGGTAGTAAAATTAGTGACTCGAGAGCGCCGTTTACTCCTGATGTCGTCAAATAACAATTTGATGTCTCCAATATTCTGCAGGTAGCGGCGATGCTGTGGACTTTATTAAATTGTTCTGCAATATTTCAAAGTTTTATTGCTTTCTTGCAAAACGTACGAATAGGGCGATTATGGATAAAACATATTCTTAAAAATCAATAAAAAGAGCATTATATTTGTTTAAAGCAACTTAATATTAACATTTAAACCTATTTCTAAAGTTTTAATTCAGTGGCATTCATGAACGGCGTATAAAGTGAGGTATTTCATTTTTAAATTTGATCCTTGGATTTAATCAGTTCATACATTGGTAATCATATTATGTTTACTTAAGGTGGTTCAATATAAGGACAGGTGTCATCTTCAAAATATAAAACGCATACAATAACGAGAACAAATTATCAGGGTAGTAAACCTTTTTATTGATTCATATATCAATCCGGGAGGCAACATAACGTTGAAGTTTGTAGGACTGGAATGACTAAATTAAAAACCAAACGACTGCAAAAGACAAATCATTTATGCAGCACGTTTCTCAAATAGTGCTTTTGGAAGTGAAGCAGCGAGCTAAATCTAAACTGTTTGATTCCCGAGGCCGTTTGGTGCCGAGTGAAGCCTTGCACAAAAGCACTTGGCCCCAAGGCCTTGCACAAAGAGACCTTTTGCATATAAAATCAAACGTAAATGTTAAATCTTTTAAATTTCCATCCTCTAAACGAACTACCGCGACAAAACGAGTTAACGACCAAATAATAAATGTGAACAGCAAGGCTTTGTTTACAGCTGAAATGTTACCTGTTATGTAAATAAAGACAATTTTCTATTCAAGTTTCAAGAGAGCATATACCAGTAACAGATAAAGGAGGGCGTATATAAGCACAGTTAACTATAGATAAGACTTTGTTCTTTCCTTTATCTTATCTCTATGGTAGAATAATAGGGAATATATATGTACAGACACATGCGGGAGTATACAATTTAGAAGTGTCCGTTGGTAAACCCAAACATTACAAACATAGATAGATCCTTGATCCGTTAAATTCAGACCATAGGATTGGAAATCTATCATTATTTTATTCATCCGAAGTTAACATGTTAGTCTTGATTTTCTTGGAATTTAGGCCTATATTCCTTACAAGAGTCCATATCGAGGAGTTCACGTGGCAACAAATTTCTTTCAGAGTGTGTGCCCATTTTCACAGCCCAACAGCTCGGGAGGCAAGATTTGAGATGTAAACTTTGCCGAGTCTTGAACACCACACGAGTGCCGAGTGCCGAGTTATTATTCCCGTCTCGGCAACACACCTTAGTCAAAGCTCTACCTCTTATCTAGGCTGCTCCTGTCAAGTGTAACAAACTCGGCAAACTTGTTCCGGGATATTTTCTCCAGTTGCTTCGTAAAAGTTATTCTCCCTCAAAGGAACACGCGTTCTGCTAACTTGTTCCGTTATACGAGAAGTTAGACTTTCAGAGAGCAGAAGAAACTCTTAAGTGGGGGATGTTTCCTAGAAGGTCTTTCCACGAATTGGTTTTCATGAAGGTGTGGTGCTATCTACACTACCGTACTATGGAAGTAATTTTTTAACAGTCAAACTGTCAAACCAGTAATTACAATTACGAAATTAACCAAACCTTACTGTTTTACTATCCGACATACTGCGAAGATAGTTTTTCTCGAGATACAGTTTTTTTGGAGGACAAAAGCTTGAGTAAAAATAAAAAAATGTTTAATCAATTAACTTTATTTTATTTTAAAAAGGATTTTGGGCGGTTCGGTTCAAAGTTTTCAACTAAAAAAAAGTATTTCTGAGAGATAAAGTAAGTTATATGTTGAGTAAAGAGAAAAAGACTCAAATTCTGGGCTAGTTTATCTCTACCGCGCCAATCGGTCCTTTGACAGCTAGAGCACCGAGAAAAACAAACAACAAGATTGAATTTAGTATCTTTTTCAGTGAGAATGCGATTCTCCAATTGAAGGTTTTCCACCTCTGCTGTCCGCGATCCCCCAGTTCTCGGAACCAGACGTCACAGTCAAGGCCATCCCGGATTGCGGGTTTGTCCGCTGCATCTCCCCATGTAATCGCCAACTCCATATACTGTATAATCATCCAGTGGCGCGGGCTGGCATCGACCTGCGTCACTTGCAGAGCAAGCAGTCACTAGTGGCAACTAATCAATATGATTTCATCAATGTGACGTGCAGTAATCGACCCTTGACGTGTCTGGTGTAAACATCTGTAAATAATACTCGCGCCGAAGCGGAGGGTCGGGCAAAACTGACCGTGTGCGCAATGATGCTCGACCCACGGGGGACCATAATACTGACCCTCGTCAAAAACTTGACCGCTGTGCGCAATCAGGGTACGCCCATCTGAAGACAAATGTTTTTTATTGAAGACGTAAAGGCATTGTAACCTATTATTATTATTATTATTATTATTATTGACAACATTATAGATGAACTAAAAAAATACGTTAGTAAAGTTTAACGTTTTTGATAATCTATATAACTGTAAAAGCTTGTAAAAAAGTATGGAAAAAATGTTTAATGGTTTAACAACACGTTGGGACGAAGGTTGTATTTTCATAGGCCTACGTAACAGCTGACATTAAAATTCAATGATATGTTTGTAACCAAGGCAATTAGAATAGTAACTGTTATTTTTTGTTTCTGGTTGAAGCAGCTACTGTTACCTTATAGAAACAGTTTACAAAGGAAATAGGTTGTAACAGCTGATCGGCCACCCGCCAATAGTAGGCCCCGCAATAAGCCTGTCCAGGACTATCTATAGTCCATTATTCCTTGCACTAACCTAACCTCATAACCATAACAAGATATAATAAATGAAATACTATGTAAACTTGTTGTAAGTCAAAAGTCAGTAGAGGTGGCAAATGATATAATTCTTTCAAATAGAATTTTACCCAAAATACTCTAAATACTTTCTTTGTACTTTAAATAACCGGCAGGTATTTACGAATGGAAGAGAATCTTTTAGTTGATCCATTTTGACACATTTACCACCACTCATTCCACGAAGCACATAGTTTAGGTTTAACTAACTTCAATGGCGTAAGTTTAATCACGGTACTTCTGTTGATTTAGGTTTCAAACAAGGTTTATTAGCTCGAAACTTCTGAAACACTGATTCAGAGCTTAAACCGAATTTGTTTGCACTTTCAACGCGAACAAGTCTTAAGGGAACGAAACATTTACTAACAAAGGTTTATTAAAATAAATAACATTGTTCAACGTGTTTAACACATTTAATTATTTTTGGTGGCTTGAAACTTTTAAAAAATTTAGTGAGCTGTTAAAGCCAGCCGTGACCACGTATTGTCTTTGTCTGTCTACACGGGAGTCTGTAACGTGATTAAATGGCAACTCAAAGATAGAAAACGAGCAAACAGAGGTATTAATACCATGTGCACAATGATAAATGGGCATGTGGCTGTTGTTGTATGGCGTTTTTGTAGGGGGGGGAGCGCCTCAGGCGCATTCCTCAGTATTTGCGCTGACCTTGACTCAGGAAGGTCATACACGGTTAATACAATCACTGCCTTGTAGCTCTCTCACTCGCACTTACTCGCACAGTGACATGCGGCGATGTAGCCCAGGCCAAACTTGTTTATGTATGAACTTCATATAAAATTGTAGGTTAATTCCATTACATTTTTACAAGTAAAAAAATAAAAACTATATGGGCGGATTTTTTATTAATGCCAAATTACTTTTTGCGGGACAGTATTTTGATTGTTCCATACAATGAAAGCGTGTTTGAAATAAAAAAATACACAAGTATGATGACAATTCACTTCAAATATAGGCCTACGTCATAGAGGAATAATGCATCTAAATTAGGCTGTTTATAAGTCAGAAATTTCCCAGCAGTAAAGTGAGAACCTGTTTTTGCAAACACACCTGTTCCTTTATTTTTTGCCAATTTTAACTATTACTGTGTCAAGAAAATCGTTAAGATTTGCAGTAACTTTGTGTATTTATTTTTTAAATGACACGGTCAGCCTCTAAAGTTTGATTTTTGTCCATAATATTAACAAAGGAATATTTTTTATTGATCAAAGAAAGTATTTTTATTATGATTTAATTGGAAACTAAAGCTTCAAGAATAGAAAAATCTAACAACTACGATGTCTGAATGTTAACAATATCTGAATCTAATTAATTCGGTGCATTGTACTGTTTGGCACGCATACCTCAATCCGTGTCGTCCCACTAGATCCGAGTCCCACTAGATCCGGACATGAAATTGACTGCAAACTGTCCCACTAGATCCGCGACAAATATGTGGTCCTAATGAGGGGATTACCGATTCCCACTGGATCCGCGCGGCGGCGAGGGCAACCCTTCTTATTACTATTGCTTGACTGCACTCGGTTGCAACAAGCGCTAGAAACCCAGTGTTGTTGTATCGCTTTAAATACAACTCAATATGAATAAATTTCGTTAGCATAACTAAGTTGTTCTTAAAATTTCAATTATTTTGATACCAAGTTTGATATCAATCGGTTGATATACAATTATTGACGCAAACAAAACACATTCCCCCTATGTGAATACATTCCCTAGGGTACAACAATGCCATAGTATCTTAATTCTGTAGTTATTTTCCGATAATCCAGTATAGTTTTGTTGTTGGCATTATTTTTTTAAGTTAGACATCCTGAAAATAAATAAATTGATTTAAATATTATTAAACTTTTTTAAATTTGTTAGCTACAAAGGAGAGATTTTATTAAACTTTTCTTTATATACTGGATTAAAAGTTATAAATAAATATATAAATTGTAAATAGCACAATGGAACTTCACCAAGGATCTGCAAGGTGCCGCTACTTCAGGGGGTAGTGACCTCTGGAATTGCGGCTCTGCGCTCGGAATGTTTTCCATGCCCTTCGCGAAAATGTTCCGGGTTGATATGTCCAGGTTCTCCTCTTTTACGGGGACAGGTATTTCAAGGGATGTTACTTTTTTGGGGGAGGGAGGACTATACGACTATACGACAGGCCCGCCTCATTGAGGTACCATTTTCACAAAGGGGCACGCAATCTCGTGTGGTGCTAACAATGAACTTATCGTACTTCTTTAATTTTCCTCATCCCTTATGTTTCTAAGTGTGAAAAATTTAAAAAATTTCATGTTCAATTACAGTATCGTCAACTATTTTAAGGTTTAGGCCTACCAGTGAAAAAGGAAAGTTTTATTTTACACGACTACTCTGCTGCTGAGCGGTTTTCCGAGACGGCGGGAGGGGTCTAATCACCCTCACGGAGAGCGCGGATCTACTCGGACTCTCCCCCGAGGTAGCGACCGGACTAATTAGGGTTACTTTGGAATTCGGATCTAGCGGGACTCGGATCTAGTGGGACTCGGATCTAGTGGGACTGCACCCCTCAATCAACCATCTTGGGAATAGAGACAATTAAACTACTTTTTTCTACTTTAAAAACATTTTTTAATTACTGATAGGTAACATCCGATGAAATAATGAGTAACATTCGTAAAACTTATAGCAAAACTTAGGCTACAGAGAAACGGACAATTCACAGTTTTACCCACCACAAAGTGTCGAAGACACCCGCCGGCATTTAATTATTCGCCTAATAACAAAATAAAACCGATGTTTTTGCAGCCGATATTAACGGCGATCAGCTGGCATGAGCACCCAGCTATTAACTACCATTACCAACCTGGGCACGATAAATCCTCTTCTAATCCGATTATAAAATATCGCACTTGCCCGGCGTCTGTTTTATATCGGGAAGGTTGGTAGGCGTTATTTGATCGCTCTCGTTAATGAACTTTTCAACCTCAGATTTAATTTAATCAGTCAAAGCCGAAGACTGCCAAGTTAATGCAAATTCCGTCAACGCCTGGATTACTGATTACGGATTAAACATTTAACTGACAATAAACTTACTTTTTACATGGAATTGACATTCTACTAATGGACTGAATCATTTTTTGTTTTATGATAATCAAAAATTCTGAAGTTTTTTGTATGACAATCAAACCACTCGGGGCCGATGGTCCAACTATTTGTTGTGTAGTAGGTACGACCTAGCCATGAAATAAAGTATGAATTAACATTAGTTTCATTACGATAGTTTCTTATTTCGAACACTTTGTTTAATAGAGAGATTTAGTGAGCCGTGAAGCGTGTTTGTCGATTCATGAAGCGCGCAGATTCACGCCGAACGTGACAAGGAAAGGAGGCGAAAACGGACAGAACAGTGGAACAGCAGAACAGCGGAGCAGCTGTCGGGTGGGCCCGATTATAATGCTAGCCCTGTAATCAACCTTCCACAAGATTCCGGCGGTTCGCCGTTTGGCCGGCGATCAAAATGTCCAACACGTAAACTGTTGGGTGTCATTCGATAGTAACAACTCGATAGTATCCGGTGGTCGATTATTCGATAATATTCAATGCTCTTAAGTGCCCGTATGGTTTGAAATTCAGCTAACTAGCTAATTTAGTTTAATTTCTCGTTCTGGCTCAAAAACATAGAAAGGTTTTGCAAGCTTTGTACAAGACGTTATGATAATATAACTCTATAACGCGATATGTATGTCGATTAGAAGTACCCGATAGCCGAGGATACCGATGGTTGATGGTTGATGGGCGCCCCGATGGGGAGGGGGGGGGGGTATGTAGATGGGCCGAGTGGCCGGCTGTGACTAACGGTTTGGACCGTTACCCCCTCCCGCCCACCACGTGACCTTGACCGTCAGCTGTGCGGCCCTCCTTCGATCAGATTGATAAAAGATCGACAAACACCTTGGCGGCCCGACAAGACAGCCAACAGCGCCGCTAGTGCGAATATCAAATTAGAGCATTTGAATTTACGGTTGGATGGAGAAATTTTATAAAAAGGACCCTGGGAACATCAAACACTAAGAAATCATACACAAAATGGTGAGGTTATCCGATTTTTCTCCAAAAAAGTAATGATTACTTTGCTGTCAGAATGGTAATTATTCCTGAGTAAAAAAAATTATACAGTAATATGATCATATTTATCTCATCTCTATTTACGGACATGAACCAAAAGCAAAATATGGCACAAATATAATATTATGAACTAACTGCTATAAAATCTGTCACTAACCTTATGAAAAAGAACTATCCAAACAGAGGGGAATAAATGTTGAACTAAAAGGATGGAGTCAAAATTAATATTGGAAAAAGAACATGAATGATAATTAGAGTAAAACAATGACATTGGACAATGCCACATTCATGTATTTACCCACTCTTCTTCAGATAATATCACAAGCAAATTGTATATTGTACTTACATATGATTGCACGGTATCTCTGGTAGCAAACAAACATTACCTGAAAATAAAAAAAGATGTTAGGATACAAAAATATATATCACATACTTATAACAATAACAACATTAAAAACAAAAGAAACGCTAAATTGACCATTGCAGTTGCAGCAAGGAAAGACTTGTTAATGTTGTGAATGCTATATCTAGCAGACCTATATAAATTCTATAGAAACCGTTTGAAAACTATAAATATATTGAAACCTACTTCGATTGCCTACTTGAAAAGAATAAACCTCTCCTCTAATGGATCTTTCCTAATCTTAATTGATCAAGATAATTAATCAAACGTCTCAGAGCGGCTTTGTTCAGGTAATGACTAAGTGGAGTTATTTTTTTCTTTGCTGAAGTCGAAAATGGCTCAATCATAATGGCGGGCATTGTGGTGCCGAAAATTTTCGACTCATTCTGCGCTCTAGTGTTCCAGTAACAATAACGACCGTACCGTTCCTATGTTATTCAACCTTGAAAGGGAGCAGTATAGAGCTGTAAGCCGACTCGAAAAAACCATAACAAAACTTATATCAGAATTTTGTACTTTTTTTGTACCTTTTTGTACCGCAAAAAGAAAATTTTGTACCTCTCTCCTTCGGTAGTTATGAGCGATTTAAAAGTCGGCTTACAGGTCTATGCCAAAAACACAAGTACTCAAAATTGAAAAACAAATTATATCATATTTTTGTACTATTTTTGTACCATTTTGTACCACAAAAAAGGATTTTTGTACCGCGAAAATAAAGGCTACACAATTAAAATAAAGTCGGCTTACAGATCTATGCCAAAAACACACGTGTTCAGAATTTCGAAAAAAATTATACTATCTTATTCTACTATTTTTGTACCCTTCAAATATACAAATAAAATATTTTGTATCAGAATTTTGTACTTTTTTTGTACCTTTTTGTACCGCAAAAAGAAAATGTTGTACCTCTCTCCTTCGGAAGTTATAAGCGATTTAAAAGTCGGCTTACAGGTCTTTGCCAAAAACACACGTGTTCAGAATTTCGAAAAAAATATGCTATCTCGTTCTACTATTTTTGTACTCTTCAAATATACAAATAAAAATTTTTGTACCACTCAAATAATGGCACTATAGACGATTTTATAAAGTTGGCTTACAGGTCTACGCCAAAAACACAAGTACTAAAAATTAAAAATCGAATTATACAGAATTTTTGTACTATTTTTGTACCGTTTAGTACCACCAAAGAGAATTTTTGTACCGCGAAAATAAAGGCTACACAATTAAAACAAAGCGGCTTACAGGTCTACGCCAAAAACACCAGTGCAGTACTCAAAAGTGGGAAAATCTTTATACGAAATTTGCTGTAGGCCTACTATTTTTGTACCACAAAAACTCCAACTTCATTAGTTGTTATAATTTGTAAAAAATTTAAAAACTAATTATGCCTCATATTTTAACTTTTTTGTACCTTTTTGTAACACACAAAAGAAAGTACCCCTCTCTTTCGGAAGTTATAAGCGATCGGAAACTTGTTTTACAGGTGTACACAAAAAACGCAATTGCTCAAAATTCGAAAACAACATTTTTTACTACCTTTGTACCTCTTTTACTAAACACAACTGCTAGATACAAAGAAACTAATTGCAGCATTGAAAAATTTGCACATGCTTGTGGCACTAAGGTCTCTTAAATAAACATTTCAATATTGTAATAAACTTGGCCGTATTGCCTTTCCTGTTTATATAATAAAAATTCCAAATTTGGAACAACTTTCACTCAAATAATTTGTGTGATTTCATGTTTTTTATCTTCACCTAGACTTTTAACTGCCTTACTGTTAGTAAAGGGAAAAGATACCATTTCGCTGGTATACATAGCATTTACAAAATGTCTTCATTTTCTAAATCTACGACTAAGTTCCCTTAAACTCATCATTCAGCACTTCACTTGGCAGCAGTCAAACAGCAACGGAACAAATGTATAATCGCATGAGTGACAATGACCACAGCAACGATCATCGTCGAGCGATAATCGCCCACCGATAATCGTTTAACGATTATAGTTGTAGTCGCACCAGTGACAACGCACCTTACGCTGACTTTGTAAAATTGCCAACATTGACTTTATTCGAGCGGTAAAAAAGATTTTATTCGTACAGTAAAATACCACATTTTTTCTAAATTTGGAAAACCTGTGTTTTGGCGTCGGCCTGTAAGCCGACTTTATAAAGTTGTGTATAGTGCCGTTAATTGAGTGGTACAAAAATTAAAATTGGTATATTTTAAGGCTACAAAAATAGTACAATAACGTAGCATAGTTTTTTGTTGCTTTTGCAACACTTGTGTTTTTGGGGTCGAACTGTATGCCGACGTTGTTTTAATTACGTAGCCTTTATTATCGACGTACAAAATTTTCTTTTAGTGGTACAAAAAGGTACAAAAATAGTACAAAAATATGGTATTATTACTTTTTCGATTTCGAGCATTTGTGTTTTTGGCGACAACTTGTGATCCGACTTTTATTTCACTTATAACTTTCCAATGAAAGGGGTACAAATTGTTCTTTTAGTGGTACAAAAAGGTACAAAAATAGTAAAAAAATGTGGTATACATTTGCTTTTCAATTTTGAGTACTTGTGTTTTTGGCATAGACCTGTAAGTCGACTTTTAAATCGCTTATAACTTCCTAAGGAGAGGGGTACAAAATTTTCTTTTTGCGGTACAAAAAGATACAAAAATAGTTCAAAAATTCTGTATAATTTGTTTTTTAATTTTTAGTACTTGTGTTATTACCTGTAAGCCGACTTTATAAAATTGTCTATAGTGCCATTATTTGAGTGGTACAAAATTTTTTATTTGTATATTTGAAGAGTACAAAAATAGTAGAATGAGATAGCATAATTTTTTTCGAAATTCTGAACACGTGTGTTTTTGGCATAGACCTGTAAGCCGACTTTGTTTTAATTGTGTAGCCTTTATTTTCGCGGTACAAAAATTCTTTTTGGTGGTACAAAATGGTACAAAAATAGTACAAAAATGTGGTATAATTTGTTTTTCAATTTTGAGTACTTGTGTTTTTGGCATAGACCTGTAAGCCGACTTTTAAATCGCTTATAACTTCCGAAGGAGAGAGGTACAAAATTTTCTTTTTGCGGTACAAAAAGGTACAAAAAAGTACAAAATTCTGATATAAGTTTTGTTATGGTTTTTTAAAGTCGGCTTACAGTTCTATGCTGCTTTGAAAGGGGAGGAGTGACATTTATACAGTCGTTGCCATTATGTTGAACGGAGAAGATAACCGCTTATGTGTTTATCGTAAAAAATAAAGGAAGAGTAAATTGACAATATACATAAGTTTAACAACATTGGACGTTTCTTACAAAATGAGGAATATTACAATTAAGTTGTTTATTTTAAAAGGTTGGTACAATGAAAAGGGTTTTTCCGAGTTTTCTTTGCTCCTCAAAAGAGCGAGAGGAAATGAAGGCAAGTGGTGGTTTGTAAGTGAAACAATAGACTTTAAACAAAAGAGCACTCACTACACTCTTGGGTCGACTACTTCAGCCAATTTTGAGTTTAAAAGGGTCCACCCGGTGAACCAATCAGTTGAGATCTCTCAAAACCACTCAAAACCTCGATTGCTATCACTAGTTAAATTAATTTTTAGCATTTTTGCTTATTTGTTACTTTGTCAGAGACTTTTCTATTACTATGTTGTAAATAAAATTAGAAGTATAGTTAAAAGAAGATGAACCGACTTTTGTTCAATAAAATTACTAGAAATCACTGTAACCATTACCTAACAGACTTTTTACAGTAGCTATGATTTACAGGAAATCGACCAACATCTTTACGATTAAAAGAATCAATTATTTTCTTTATGATACTCGAACAAAAAGTGCAGGAAACCAATAATAGGGGTAACTTTTTAATTTACATAAGGATGGATATCTTATGTCGTAACATCAGGAAGTCTTAATGTTGACTTAACACAGCCTTCTTCACTAACCCCTATTGCACATTCGTCCCCTGATAATACAATATTACAGTAAATAAGCGGCTAATGAAATGAAAACACAAGACAGCTTATAATCCTCCCGGCCGTCATTATACGCTCTGAGGCTCAGTGGCGGGCCGCGTTTGTTCTTATTACAGTAACACAACGCACACCCAGTGACGATTTATTGTCAATCTTGGTTTCCTTTATCTGTTTAAGGAAGGAGTATTTTCATAAGTACTCATAAGTATCATAAGTATTCATAATCTGTATCCATCAATAAATCTATGGATTATATCGGTCCAAAACTTATTTAAGGCCAATTTTTTGTGTATTACCTTTGTGGTTTAGGCAAACTAGATTCCCAGCGTTCATAGCGCTCAAAAAACTATTCAATCCAATGTTTATTGTTAATTGTTGGTTGGTCATTGTTGGTGAGTTTATATTATTGTTTGGTAAATTATTGTGGACATTTTCCAATCACTGATTAGCAAAACCAAATTCACGATCAGAAATTCAGACCCGAAACATTTCGAATTTGTATTTACTAAGCTGTGATGAAATATTCAAATTTCATTATGGACTAAATGATATTCAAGTCCATCAGGTAGACGAATCTAGGAAAAGAAATAATAATCTGGCGATTAAAATTTCTCAAAATAGTAAATTTGTGCATTACAAACCCTTACATAACCTTTTGTTTGTATTTTTACTCATGTAGAAAAGGTTATGCGAAGAATATACGCTTCATCATGTTAAGTTATACCAACTGATCCACAGGATGAAATGCATTTGGATGTTCACACTTGAAAATAAGACTGATTAAAACGTTATGTTTAAATAAAAGTGTTATTTTACTAAAGAAAAATAACTAATCGTAAAATTACCGGTACTACAATATAGGGATCATTTTTCAACCCCATTATAATTGATTTAAAAAATCTCATTTTTACTTTAAGTGTTTAAGATAAAATATTTCTTAATAGGCTAAATTATAATCATAAGAAATTGGTCCTTCTCGAGAATATTGGGGTGGGGGAGAGATTTAAACTGTAATCAAAATATTTAAATTTGTGACAAACATGTTTGAGTGCCAGATTTTTTTTTGAACAACGTTTATAATAACTCTTTATAATGTTATCAATGTTAATAACAAAATAAATTATAATAACGTTTATAATGTCTTTCGTTGACTCCTAGTAAGCTGTTATATTTTCAAGTCAAACCTATGTTTTGTTAGAAAGTAACAGTTCTAGAGTAAACTGATTAACAAGCAACTGTTACCAGCTGCTATGCAACAGTGAAATAATACAAAAACAACACAAAAAAACAACAAAAAATGCTTCAGACAATGGAATGTTAGGAAGGATAAACAAACACTTACCATCACTATTTCTGGCTCCTCCCATGAAGTAACTTTACTTTAAGTCAAAATTTAAAAACGGAATTTTAAACGAAGAAAGTTGAACAAGAACAATGACGTCAGCAGGTGTATGACTCATCAGCTGATGCCGGATTTGTTTATTAAACAGTGACGCAAATGGAGCATTGATATTGCAATGTTGACAAATATATTCTTTAATTATATCAGCCCTTGGATTTACAAACATTTTCAAATGACGATTTATATGTCTAAGAATAAAATATATTTATTTCAGTGATATATCTTAATTTCAGTAAGCTCTTTTTTTAAATGTCAACATGTAAATAATTATTATTATTAGTCCATTTGCTGAGGGGGGTCCTGTGTGTCATTCATTTACCAGAGTAGCACCCGATTGAAAGTTGTTCCTTAGGGTCAAGTGATCAAGAAAAACTTGGGTGCTTGACCAGAAAAGTGGTACTTTTCGAATAAACGACGCCATCTTGCATTAGTGATAAATTATAAGGACTTTTCAGGTAATCTGGGTATCATATTATATGTTTTTTGGGGTGCTAGACTTGTTTTTTTTTTTATATTTTAAAACCCCTAAAATAAAAAATTAATGGAAATTGGTCGACATAAAAGATTTTTTCAATATATTTTACTGGTGAAAAAAAAATAATTTTCATTTTTTAACCAATCTTTTGATTTTATTAAATTTGACTTAACACCTTGTTAGAGACCTTAAAAACCAATAATTTGATATATTCACCTATGACTCTATGTTACTTTTTTTCGAAAAAATGTTGACGAACTTTTGAAAAATAATCAATGTTATGTCCATTAAACAGTAATAAGAATTTGTTACAGCTCTTATGTTCAAATATTATTGTACAGGGTGTTTGGGTGCCAGGGTCAAACAATGTAGGGGTTATCATGCTTGGAAAATGCAACAAAAGTACGTAGTTTAGGCAGTTACATCCCGCTCAACCGTCCAGTAACAGTTATTTTAATTTTATTTTTGTGTCTTGACAATCTTCATAAAAAAAATCATTTTTCATATTTTACCAAACTTATTGGCACTTTTTATGACATTTTTAGAAGGTAAACTATAGAAGGTAACTGTATTGTCTATTAGAATAAGTACAGTTTGTCCTAGTTAAGCCCTTGTAAAGTCCTGTAAAATCCACTTGAAAACAAAATTTTGGAAAATTAAGAAAAAAAGACTATAACTTGCTGAAGAAAAATTTTTTATTTGTCAAACTACAAACTGTTAATTACCAATGAAACTTCCCTACATAAGCTTTATAATTATATACTAGAAGTAACATTTTCAATTTGCTTAGAGGGTGGGAATCGGCTTTAAACATAATTATAATTGACCATTTTACATGAAGTAATTATCATTGTTGGAAATTATCATACACTATGCAGGCTGACAATTAAGTCTGGAACTCATTTAAAAATTTCTTGTTGACGACCCTTCAAGGGATTTATAGGAAGCTATCAGGTTTTTTAGGTATGCTGGGTATTTAATGAAAAAGATGTCAATAAATATATTTAATGCCAATTCCTGCCCCTTAGGCAAATAGGAAAGATCACTTCTAGTAGGCTATATCATTTTCAAGCTTAGAATGTGGTGAGGTTTTGGTCACATTTGAGAATTTGTAGCTTGACGCATAAAAAAATGTTTCTTCAGCATTTCTTAGTGCCCCTTTTCTTAGTTTTCCAATTTTTTAAGGTAGATTTTACAAGACCAAGATGGCTTAATTTTGACAAACTGCACTTGTTAATGATAACTTTTGTGTACTTTCTAAAAATATATTAACAATTGCCAATAAGTATGTAAATAGAAACATAAAGACTTTTGTGAACAGTATGGAGAAATAAAAATTAAAAAATGACTGATACTGAAAGGTGGAGTGAGATTTATTACAGGCCTAACCTGAGTAATTTTGTTGCATTAATTAACGCATAGTAACCTCTAAAATGTTTTAGCTCTGACTACCAAACACCCTGTACAAGCATATTTGAACAAAAGAGCTTTGATAAATTCTTATTACTGTATATTTAAAATAACATTGATCATTTTACAAAAGTTCGTCTAACGTTTTTTCGGCAACAAAGTAACAAATAGAATCATAGTTGAGGATATGAAATTAATTATTTTTTAAGGTTTTTAACAAGGTGTGAAGTAGAATTTAATAAAATAAAAATTAGTCGCTTGTAAAATAAAAAATGCGACTTTTTGTACCAGTAAAATATTGAAAAAGTTTTTAAAGTCGACCAATGTTCATTTATTTTTTATTTTACTGGTTTTAAAATATAAAAAACAAGTCTAGCACCCCAAAAAACATAAATTATGATGACCAGATTAACCGAAAAGTCTTTATAAATGATCGTTAATGCTAAACATAAAAAATCCAAGATGGCGTCGTTTTTCGAAAAGTACCACTTTTCTGGTCAAGCACCCAAGTTTTTCTTGATTACTTGACCCTAAGGAACAACTTTCAATGGGGTGCTACTCTGGTAAATGGATGACACACAGAACCCATTACAGCGGTTGGAGTATATACATAGTAGGACTAGGGCCCTAATAACGTTTATTTTACCTTTGAACGTGCTGTTGGAGGCGTGTAATCTAGAAACTTAT
Source organism: Neoaliturus tenellus (assembly GCA_030545055.2). NCBI lineage: Eukaryota > Metazoa > Arthropoda > Insecta > Hemiptera > Cicadellidae > Neoaliturus > Neoaliturus tenellus. Next base: position 63,742,726 of record CM061532.1, read on the forward strand.
TTATATTCTATAATAGCTGTAGAAGTTCTGTAGCAGTAGAACTGTGTTGCAATGAATAAAAAAGGAATTTTTGTTAGTTATTTTTTTAACTGAGTTAGTTCGCTCCGATAAGTAGGTATTATAGCATTATTTCGTTCTTTCAATCTAGCATAGTATGTATAAATGTTACAATGATTGCTGCTTTCTGTGCGTACTTGGAGAAATATGGCTTTTATTAACTACTGTACAATTGCGGCCGTTTATAAAATAACACATTGGAAATTTTTTAAACTGAACAGCGGAACTTAGAATACACAGGCCTATATTCTATCCACCTTCCCACGAACCAGGAATACGAAAATCAACTGCCCAAAGTGTCATAGTGACTTAATTAATGCTTTGCTACTACATAAAGAACTTGAATCCTGGCATAAAAAAATAAATAACAATTCAACAAAGAGCTGTGCTGCCATCAGTATTGTTCTTATTTCGTTTTAAAACTCTGTTAATGATTTTCACCAGAACGGGCTGCAGTGGACAGGTGGTAATTATTTAATTCCCAGCCACATCCAAAAAGTTAACAAGTGGCGAGTATGCACAAACGGCGCGCCGCACACTCACACACCCGCACACACGGGCACACGCGCGCCCACGGGACGCTTGTGAAACGGACGCTTTTTTGTCAACTAATGAATCTCTCATGGCTCTGCCTTTACATCGTTACAACTGTAATTCGAATCTCTTTAAGCTGACAACCCTAGTTCCGACCTAATTACTTTCAAACAGATATTTTTAACTTTAAAAAAGAATCAAATCCCTTTGCTAGATAACATGTTTAATTAAAATCAGTTCTTCAATACATATTTATTTTATTTAAAAATAAATAATCCTATTTGATTTCGAAAGATGAATAAGAATTTCATTGTAGTGATGAAACTACCAATTACAAGCCAAGTCATTTTGTAGGGCATAATTATAGGCATTTATAAAGACGAGTGCCATGCATAATACTAATCATCGTATTATAATCCTAGTTATAGTATCTAACTGTGGTATTAACCACAGTTAAAAATTAATACAACAACCAAATTGTATTTAAAGTTAAATGTCAGCAAGAGTAAGCTACATGTAAATTTTGCCCCAACACTTTTATTTCTTAATATAAATGTTAGCTAAGTTCAAACACCATTATACCCACTCGTATACAACGCTACTACATTTTTGCTCTGTAAGCTCAGGCCGCTACAAGTTCAGCGCCAGTTTCAATAGGATTATCCGTGTATCGGTCCCATGTACTCGGGTATGGCTGCCCATTAACTATCCTCCACCATGTTTGTCACGAGTACACAATTTACCTGCACTAAATGTAATTAATTAGGGAACACTTTCGTGTACTTAATTAGTGGCCACTTCAGTGGACATTAACAACAGTTAGTGCACTGCACCACAAGCAAGCTCCTCTCTACTGTATTACCAGGACACGAGCACGAGGGATTACGAGTTCATCATGCTGCTTCTCAATGTATCAAACAAGTTCTATTCTCGCCTTTAAAAAAAATTGAAATGTAATTAAAAGGGTCATATAGTTTAATTATGCAAATACAATGCAAATTGATATAACACCTTTTTGATAAAAAAAAAAAAAAAAAAAAAAAAAAAAAAAAAAAAAACTTACATTTGGGTTGACTAACTAGAACACAAGACTTGGTAGGATAAGTATAAAATTCAAGGTAATTAAGATCTCCTACTGCGTAAGTTTTGGTAATAAAATTCACGCCCTACTTTGAAGTTCAATTCCAAACCACTTGGAATTGAATATAGCCTTCAAGCGCGTCTTTGAAAGTACAGTACATCAACACAGAGAACTTTACAAACTTTAATTAGAGCTTCAGGATGGATTGATTTTTTCCCATTTCAACACTAAACATAACTTAACCTATACTAACAATAAAATTAATGTGAATGTCAGTAGAAAATCTTTTTACCTGAGGTTATTAAAATTCTTAATCACTCTTGTCAGTCGCTTTAAAACAGTTTTCCAGATTTAAAAACCTATACATAAATCACTTTACTAATTATGTTCATTAGGCTTTCTAGATAATCAAATGATGTCCACCCCAACAACCGCGAACCACTTGTCCACAGTTGCACAACTAATTCCCTCGTCGCTCCGTAGCCGCGGCCCTCGCGGTGTTTCGCATACAAAACCGCTCAGCAGTGGTCCTCAATAGTGGAGCATAATTTGCATTACAAAGCCAGCACGTGTAATATTAAAGCTATAACTCAATGAGCCATTCTCCACGCCCGCCTTTGACCCTACGCCCAGCGCAATATGTGTATGTAATGTGCACACTGTACACCCAGCGATAGTTAGTTATAATGTCCTCTGGTTTGAACTATATAGTTCCGACTAGGCAATCAATTAATAGAAACTATATTACACAATTAAAAGATAAAAGTTGCTATTTTTAGTGCGTTTTCTTGTCAGAAGCTAAAACATCAATAAAATTTATCTGTTCATCGCATTACGGAAATGAAAGTACTAGCTAGCGCATAATTCAGTCACACCTGTAACAAGGTTATCAAGCAAAAAAGGTAGAACAGTAAACCATTAACATCTTAGATGCACCCATTCGCTCTGTTACAAGTCAATGGGCGGGGGGAGGGGAGTAACCCATTTCCATCACAGATGCACTCATACACCTGTTATCAAGTGAAGAAGTTACAGCACTTGCCTAACCCATTTCCATCGCAGATACACTCAAGCACTTGTTATCAAAAGTGAAGAAGTTACAGCAGTTGTCCATTTCCATCGCAGATGCGCTTATGCACTAGCTATCAAGTAATTAAGATGCAGCAGTGACCCATTTCCATCGTAGATGTGCATATGCACTTGTTATCAAGTGAGCAAGGTACAGCAGTAACCCATTTTCTATCATAGATGCACTCATGCGCTTGTTATCAAGTGAACAAGGTACAGCAGTAACCCATTTTCAATCATAGATGCACTCATGCACTTATTATCAAGTGAAGAAGGTGCAGCAGTGACCCATTTCCATCACAGATTTGCATATGCACTTGTTATCAAGTGAAGAATTTACATCAGTACCCCATTTTTTATCATAGATGCACTCATGCGCTTGTTGTTAAGTGAAGAAGGTACAGTTCATTTTCTATCGCCAATGCACTCATACACTAAACATAAAAGGTTTTAGGTGCATTAGTAACCCATTTCAATCACAGATGCGCTCATACACTTGTTATCAAGTGAAGAAGGTCCAGCAGTAATACATTTCCATCATAGATGCGCTTATGCACTTGTTAAGGTTCAGTAGTAATCCATTCCCATCGCAGATGCACTCATGCGCTTGATATCAAGTGAACAAGGTGCAGCAGTAACCCATTTTCATCGCAGATGCTGTGCCCTAATTACTCTGTTGAGAAGCTCTTGCCATATCTTTAGGAAATTAATTTCTCATTTGCGTCTCCTCGTCGCTGATCGCGTTCGGTTAAACGCCTCCTGTGTTGATATCTTGCTCTGCTTCACTCTGCCATTCCACCGACATTTTGACTTGGAGTTGGACTGCTCAAAAACACATAAATAATTTACTTGCAAAATTCGTGATAAAATTATAGTTTGTCACAAATTATTAACTTATTAGTTTGAGGGGGGGGGGGGAGAAAAATTATGTTTAAGATCTGTAACTAAACTTTTTACATTGGTGTCCCATACAAAATATAAACTTACTACAACCATCCGTCTCCGAAATAAAAATAAAGTCGAAAAAACAAAACGTCGGATAACTATATATTAATAGGCAAGCATGTTTCATTTCCTAGTTCTTTCTCAGCTTGTGTGCATCGTAGGAGAAATCCGCGCATACCGTTAGAAAGGTATTTAGTACAGTAAAATTAGGGTTTTAGATCGGCAACTGATGTGCATTCCCAAAAATTTGATAAGAGCTACTTTTAAGCACTATAATTAAAGATCCGACGAGTCCCCAAAAAATAAAGTTGTTTTTCACCTATAAAATCACTTTTCAAAATGGCTATTTTTTTTTGTAATGGGATACATTTTGAAAAATTTAGTATTTATTTTTATTTTTCACCTGCATTTCTCAATATAATGTTGTGACACCGCCACCGATAATTTTTTAATGGGAAGTGGTTCATTATGACCGGTCGTTAATTTTTGGCCGCCATATTGGATGAAAGTTATTTTTTTGTAATATAAAGATAGTGTTGTGACACATCATTTCAAAGTAGATTTTTACGCTGATTACAATGCCGCAATCCGTTTTTGAAAATCTTGGTTCGTTTTAAAGATACACTCAAATAAACATTCAACCCTATGAATTTCTTATTGACATTTCGAACTTTAAATTTATATTGCATTATTTTTCTTTTATATCTAGTTGTAATTGAGGAATTATGTTCATTGTGACCTTAAAATACTCAGTAATATTCCTATCATTAATTTAAGTTATTCTTCATTCCATTTGGAGGATATTGAGACGAGTTATATCCTTCTATTTAATAGAAACTTCAATTTTTTTAAATTCGCTTTTAGTTTAAGATTAATATCTCAAGTTCTAAATAAGACACAAAGTTAGTTCTGGTCTTAAAACAACTAGTACATCAATGTCTTTAATTTGAGTTATTGAAATTCGTTGGATATTAAGTGGCTTATACAGTATAACTGTCTAATCAACATAAAGTTTATTGGTTCCTGAAATTCTTTTTCAGTTAAAGACGTACAACTCAAGTTGTAAATGAGATTCAAGGTTCGTTTTGGTCTTAAATTACACGGTACATTATTGGCTTTAATTCCATATATTGATTGTTAAAATTGGATACGTTTAAGATGTGATATTATACACTTTTCAATAAAAAATATTTCCATTTCTGAAATTTGGGTAAAGTTTAAAATTTACAAACCGTTTCAAACCAAGCCAATTCGAACGAACAAAAACTCTAAAGAAGCCCATTGATCCACTGAGTGATCTGATACCAAAATTAACAACCTATCTCAATTAGAACATGATATATGAGGAAAAATAAGCAATAAATATATTCAAAATTTTAAACGTCCATAAGAAATGTATGGAGAAGAATTTTAATTTCCGTATATCTTTGAAACGGAAAAATATTTTCAAAAACGGATTGCGGCATTGTAATGAGCGAAAAAATCTACTCTGAAATGATGTGTCACAACACTATCTTTACATTAGAAAAAACCAACTTGTATCCAATATGGCGGATTCAAGGTGGCGGCCAAAAAATAAAGACCGTTAAAAATAAAGTATTTAGTACCCAACAATTATTGGCGTTGGTCCCACAACATAATATTGAGGCGATGCACGTAAAAAATGAAAAAGGGAAGCTTTTTTTCAAAATTTATTTTATTGCAAAAGAACCGCCATTTTGAAAAGTGATTTTATAGGTGTAAAACAACTTTATTTTTTGGGGACTCATCAAATCTCTTTTTCTGTAGCTTAAAGGAAGGTCTCCTGAAAATGTCATGGACGCACATCAGTTGCCGATCAAAAGGTTGTTTTTGGCCTTATTTTACTGTACTATATTGTGCTGTAGATGAGCAGAATCACCTTTTAATTCACATCGGCCCACGGGGCTTTCAAAGTTTCAATGTTAATCTTATGGGAGAAGGATAATTGATTTAATAATAAGACAGCTGTTGTAATAACAAATGCTAGCAAATAAGGAAGATCATATGTTTAATCTATAAAACATTGTAAAATCAATTGGCTCAAGATAAACTGAATTTTTGGTCGAATTTCGACCAGTGGGCGATCTCTAGTCTGAGTAAATATGCATTTTAGGAACATACCTTCAAATGTATATTTTTTTGCATTTTCGGACCAATTAACCATATAATGAAGTTTGGTGACGGACTCTACAAAACTCTATATTTAAAGATGTAACTAATGTATTCCGTAAACTGATTTCGTTCCACCTCAAGAATGTCAACAACTTTTATTTTCACTAAGCAGGGTGGTAAAAAACTATCAATAGATATTCATCTGGATCCTAGCGACCTTCACCGTGTTTACAAAAAATGGCGAGAAAACAAATCAAATAAGATTGATTGACCGTTTTAAATACCGAACCAGTTCCGAGTTGGAGGCCCAAATAACCGGTTCCGGCCTGGATGGAACCGTTACCGTTACCAATCACGTGATCGTCGGATCAGTTGAGGCGCCTGTGACTGAGGTCACTATTGCCAGCTTTCGCCAAGTATCAGAAGTTTTGATGCTTTTTCATGCAATATCCACATTTAAAGCTTTAAAAAATATTTCGCAATTCAAGTAGTACGCTTAAGATTTACATGTTATTTAAATTAAACAACATACAATTGTTCGCCCCCAGCGAGTTGACAATAGCACCGATTGGTTGTCGTCTACTCAATGGGTCGTATGTAGAGGCGAGGTCGCCCGATGCTCATGTGCCGAAGGCGTTGGTTATGACACTGACAATCCGAATGTCCCTCGCAGCGCCCGGAGAATATTTGATTAGACACTTCCGCCTCCTGCCCATCGCCGCCGCGCACGAGCCCGTGTCCAGCACCAACACTGACATTCACATGTCTTAGGACAACACTGTATACACCGAGGAAGATATCCCGACGCGGCTACATCAGTTATAGGGCTGGGTGGAATATCTTGGCTGAACTACCTCAGACTACGGGAAAAGTAAAAAATCTTTATAATAAATGCCTTATACTACTAACTGGAAGCAACGACTGCTCACAACTGCCACAAACTAAAGGCTGGATGCAATATCCTAACCAGAATCACCACAGACTACAGACTAGATGCAAAATCCTGAACAGAACTGCATTAGACTACAGACTAGATGCAATATCCTAACCAGAATTACCACAGACTACAGACTAGATGCAACAGACTACAGACTAGAACTGCCTCAGACTGCAGGCTAGATGCAATATCCTGGCCAGAACTGCCACAGACTACAGACTAGATGCAATATCCTAACCAGAATTACCACAGACTACAGACTAGATGCAACAGACTACAGACTAGAACTGCCTCAGACTGCAGGCTAGATGCAATATCCTGGCCAGAACTGCCTCAGACTACAGACTAATGCATTATCCTGACCAGAACTGCCTCAGACCGTAGGCTGCATACAATACCGTAAAGATGGCGACACACTACCGGACTTTCCACGGGACCGCACATCGGAACGAGCATCGTACCGAACATTGCACCGTACAGGGAGGTAAATTTCCTTCGAACAATTTCCCGAACAAGACATCGGACAAGTGCTCGGTCCGGTGAAAAGTCCGATAGTGTGTCGCCGCCTTAAGCTAAACTACATACTTGTACAATATCTTCATGAAAAGGTTAACATTCTAATTTCCCTTCTTATGAGGAACAATATAACATAACCCCACGCCATAAACTAACACAAAAACGCCATTATACATTTTTATACAGTAAAATAATCATTAAAATTTATAGTCTCTTATTGACGCTCTTCTTTTCTGAGCAAGAAACTTACCTATTAATTTAATTCAAGAAATTTAATTATACCTAATCCTTTATTTTGTTATCATTTCTCATTTTTCACCTATGGATCAAAACAATTTTGATGAATTTTCGAATCTTTTCTGCCAAAAGTTATTTGAATAATGAAAAATATCTTCCTAAAATCGGAATTGATTTACTATATGATTTAATCAAACTATTACACGACACGTAAGCTGAGTAAAGTTATAAAACCAAACAATATACTGTGTGAGAAGTTAGAAAATATTTACGTCTCAGTTTATATCCAAGCCATAAGTGTTATATCATCCTACCCGATGTTACCAAACACCTTCCAATAAGAAACGGTGTCTGAGAAAACAGCAGTATTTTAATTTATTGTATGTAAAAAGAGGAAAACTGTGGAAAAGTAGCTTTTTAAGGGTTTTATGTCAATGATAGAGTCACGAACTGTTTTTTTAAAACATATTATCATGTTGCATAGTGTTGCATGTACTCTTCTTCATCACGGTTATGACAATCTGCTTAACTAGTAAAAAAATGTTTAAAAAAATGGAATTTAAAATCCCCAACCCGGCTCGGTGCCTGGCACCCTGATTGTCGAGAAAGGCAGCCATCCCCGGGATAATGGAGACATTTAGAGGTAATGCTCGGTTCGGGAATAGCAGCGCCGGGGGCAAGGCCGCGGGGCGTCGACCCCCCCAGAATGTAGGCTACCGGTTTGAAAGTTCCAAGGTCCCAGTTGAGACTGCGGCCGATTTGCGGCGAACCGGCGATGTGGGACAGCCTAGCGCGAGATCTAGCCGACCGAGTAGGCGAAACTTGAACGAACCGACAACTGGTTTGGACGACTTTCCTGTGATATCAGATTGACAGGGGAAATTGTGAGTTTAATGCTACAAGAATGATGTGCATAAATGAATCTTGCTGTTTCACTTTGATTTCAAGAATTGAAAAGAGAATCGTTTCTACGTTGCATTTTTGTGGTTTGAGATTTTTGAAAAGAAAATACATTAGTCCCGTCACCAAAAGTCATTTTCATCCGTCTTCTTAGCACAATTTCTAAAGGCAAAATCTGCTTGTTTCTTTCAATATCGTCTCAGTTGGATGTAGATCACCAAACTTCATATAATGTCATGCATATATAAGTGAAACTAATAGGCCTACTTGGGAATAGCTATACTGTATTTTGAAGGTCTACAAAAAGTGAAGCATTATGGTTTTTAATCTTTTGATTTAAATTTAGTATGCGAAGAGTAAGTTTTAAATTAAACATTCTAAGCTAATTGGCAGAACAGGACGACATCGAGACGAAAAATCTTTAATGACAGTATCACAATGTCAGTATGACAGTTTGATACATAAGATTCTCCTTTACCTGACGTATATTACTTTAACGACTTTAAATAAACTAGAGTGGCTGCAACACACACATATCCATGTACGGAATGGAACTTGCCCTTGAGGCCTTACAATGAACTGCCCCCAGTTACAGTCCTATACTTGCCTTAACGAGTTTAGAAAGGAATTCCACAGTGTGGTAAACAAAGACACAGTTGTTGAGATAAAATCAATTAATCCTACAACGTCCCAACCTTATCCAGATGCAACACTTGCGCAATCAGATACAAGGAACGAAACATTTCATTGGATGTATTTATTGGAGAATTGATTTTAAGTAACACAAGTACTGTAATGTATATTTCATAACGCGACATCAGTATCTATTGTTAAAATTGTTTCACTAGACACGTTTCTATTTATGACCTATGAGGAAATGATTTCTGATCGGAAAAGAAGGCTGATGTTTCAACACTCGTTGGAAAGCTATGTTTTCTGAATTTCGAAATTTACGCGATAGTTTTAACGATTGAGATGTAGTAGCCTACTATTACATAACATAACAAGTTATGAAAAATTTTTTTAGAAATCTCTTAATTTCCATTTTTAATATCTCCAGGGCCCAGAATCGAGCGCCATTGACCAGAAGTTACCAGGTTGCCAAAACAAACCATTCTCGTAGTTTATGTAACATTTAGCCTCATAGGAGTTTTTACATTCTGTTACATTTTCCAAAATAATTCCTTGTCAACGACTCTTTTAGTTAAGAAATTCACTTTGGATTGTCTATAGAAAATTGATTGCATATTTTTAAATAATACTTTGAAGGTTAAAATTAAGAAAAGAGTTTAAATTTTCTTAACGCATCATGCAGAAAATTCTTTAAAGCTCGGAATGAGTTTGGAATGTGGCACTCCCACCAGCTGCCCAGGTACTGTGTAGCCGCACCCACTTCGCTTGTTCGTAAACAATTCGTACTTTTTCGTCCCAAAATTTATCAATTTCATCCCCAGAGGAAGTCTTTGTTCCCGGGGAGATGCTCGTCACCGTCCTCAGGCCGCGGACGACCTTTGGCAAAGTTCACCCGCGGACCTTGGAGGGTGAAAGTGACGGTGGTCGTGGGAATAAGACGCTGCGACTGCGATACTCATCAACATTTGGCAACACTTCCTACAACGGTGAAATCTGGTCGTGCCGTGCACACTGTACCTACAGCCGGTGTCGTAGCCATGCTGTGCTGCCGCCAAGCACGACACTGCTGATACGGGAGCCACAACGATGTCGTGTCATCCCATAAATCGGTGCAGGACAAATTATAACTGCCTTTATAAGGTCTGCTTTACAAACATAATGTTTCTGGAAGTATAGGGCCAAACTTCTTTTTCATTTTAGGAACTTGATGGAATTATTAGTCGAAAAAGCAAAGTTTCTACGAGTAGTACGATATTTAATGTACCGTCACACATTTTTATTAAACTCAGATTAGGTATTATTAAACATTAAGCAACCGTTGAATAATCAACATAAATTAAGGTAAAAATATGTTGATTCCGGCCGTAACGAAGAATAAGTTGTATTGATAACATTAAAAACCATTAATTATTTTCAGTTATTTTCAATTGAGAGTAATTGTTAATTTATGTAATGTTAACTATACTTACAAGTTTATTATTACGGTACCAAAGAGTACAATAACTAATTTTCAACCTTTTTTTACGATAATTTACTCGGTGGCGACTTCCAAGGTTATTGCAGAAAAAGGCACAGTTGCGCTCTTATGGGATTTAGCACACCTGTCTAAGACTACATCCATCTTGGGAGCATCCAATGGGGAAACTGCGCTACTCTCTATGGCAACTCAACCTCCTTATATTAATTAGTCATGATCAAAGGATTCCAACGTTTATAAGTTTTAGCGACTTAGAGGTATTCGCGTTACTGACATCAGTACTTCCTTTGGAAAACCTTTTGATGTTAGGTACATGAGGAAATCGGTCTAATTATACTCTCGTGTTTGTATCAGAGATGCATTAACTTCATTACATTATTTTTTAGTTCAAATTCTACACCTTACAAGCTCAAATTTCAGCAATAATATTATGAATAATGTTTAATTTTAGTCAGCAGGATATTTTAGTTTCACATAAACTATAAGAAATGTACAAAACAGTGTATCCTTTTTATTAATTGTAAGCTATTTGACGCTGTCACTTTAAACCTAGCTAACCCTAACCTAGATTAAAAACTTCGGTTAAATTCTGGTATCACCACATTTTGTTGGATAAAAATCAAATGTTAAACCGTAATGTGTTGTTAATAGTCACCGTGGAAACGAGTGCCAACAACTATGTTTGCCATAATTGCATTCCATTACCTTGATGGTAGTGAAATTATAACACATCGGGAAGCCACAGTATATTCACCAATATTTGGAATTGACATGACGTCTACTCGTTTACACGGTTGTTTCACATATCCCCTGCGACAATGGGAATACGTCAGCGACTGCGACCAGCACTAGACATCAGCCGCGATTCAGAGACACTGGGGAAATGCCGTTTCGATATACATACGTAACGAGTCTCAATTCTATAGATTATCTGTGATTTTGCACGTCAAATGTTACAGATTATCTTGAGCATGCCATGAAAAGAATGTAGTCTACTAAATTTAATCATTAGTCCAACACTTTTTCCTAACATAAACAAGATGTCTTAATGGCAAATAAAAATGAAAACGAGTAACGAGTAAAAAATCAATTAAATATCCGGCGTAAGGTTCATGAGCTGATTGTTTGATGTTTGCCAAACGGAGACGTCAATATAACAAGAAACACATATTATTGTTTTCTTTATATCCGTTCCGAAATTCTTTCCAAAGTAGGCCTACCATGTTTAGGATTTTAATATAAGTTATTCGCATTGCATGTTTAGGTATGCATTTTTGTTTTTTCTCCAACTTTGGTCAGTCATGTTAGCATTTTTCATGTCTTTATTAATGTTTGGCAACTGAATATCTCTTTAAAACAATAATCACCACAAATCTCCAATTAAAAGCAGTAATAGCCAACAGGTATATTCAATTTTAGTTAACATGTAAAAAGATTTCATATTATAGAACTTGTATTAATAGTGCCTTTTATTTGTAAAACTGCGACCATGCTAAATCGTGAACTTAAACGCAGGTGAGAAAACGCATTAAAGTACATTCCAATTGCCAAAAGTAGGTAATAAAATCAATTGTGAAACAAGTATTCAGCAATTCAGGTTTTTTATTGTCCAGGTAATGTTGATAGTCATTGACAGAACACAAGTGAGTATTTGAGTAAAATTATGTAAAGAATACTACAATGGTGCAAATTTTTAACGACTACTTAACAATTTAGGGTTTTAAGAGCAGCTTGAGTGAGCATCAAAATACCCTACTCTCACAATTATACTGATGCAGGTATGAAGTGACTACAAATAAATCAGGACACAACCACTGAATGACTGACTACTAAGCAAGTTAGTGTCTTCGATTGTGCCAAACACAAGTGAGCATTCGAGTACCCGATAGCTACCATTACTGTGGCAGGTTATTGAATAACTACTGAGCAACTTAGTAGGCTATCTCCCATTATGCCATGTCAAACACAAGTGAGCATTATAGTACCTGATAACCACCATTACTGCGACAGATTACCGAATGACTATATAATAAGCAACTGAGTGTCTCCGATTCTGCCAAACACAAGTGAGCATTCGAGTACCCGATAGCCACCATTACTGAGTAAGATTATCGAATGACTACCATAGCAACTTAGTGTCTCCGATTCTGCCAAACACAAATGAGCAATTCAAGTACTCGATAGCCATCATTACTGCGGCCATTGATACTTCTGTATTCCTCAACTTGTTGTTGGACACGATTGAGTTTTCGAATAACCGATTGTTACGAGTACTGCAGTAGATTATCGAATGACTGTTCAGCAACTCAGCACCTTGGGATCTGCCGAACGTGTAGAATGTCGATCATTGTTGAAGAGACGCCAATAGCTACGAGCCTAGCGTCATTGTGCCGCTGGGTAATGCCTTTTGAGATCCACTCCAGTGAAAACAGTCCAAATGATGACCTCAAACTGTTTTCGAAATTCCATTTCACTAGGAAAAGTATTTACACATGTTCAAAATTATTTTTATCGTCACTAATTATTTGTATAAAATATTATGTTGCTTCAAAATCTTACAAACATAACAATAATAGTAATATTAATTATTATAAAAAAGCACTTAATAAACATTTCCTCGTTACCGGTATCCATAAATACAAAACTCAAATAATATCAACTACAATAGCCGAAAACAAAACTAATTGAAAATGACATAAAGACAAAACCTAGACATAACGAGGTTAATTAAGTGAACCAATCGTATCCAATTATCGCCAATAATATCCACCAATGAGTGACCTCCAATCGTGACCCATCGCCAATAACAATTACGTGATAATACATAACTCTGCATTCATCTCTCTCACAACACCATACATTTTTGTTTGAAAAACATTTTACAAAAATAATTCATAACAAATTTATAAAAAAACTACTTTAGGACAGTGTTAAAAATTGTTTCCTGTGTAAATAATAATAGTATAATTCCAATGTTAACTAATTCTATATATGTATTTTACCCAGTCAGGCTAGGATTTACCTTGTTTTAATTATGTTCAAGTTTCGTGTCGATTTATAAAACATTTACTTGTCGTACATAGTAAAGGTAAAGTCATTTTTACGAAGCTATGCGCTTTCAATTACGGCAGTTCATTAAAACAAAAGATTACTTTGTTTCATTTAATATTTTTGTAAAAATAACCACATTATTGAATAATTGTTTTGATTTGCCTAGGCCTATTTAATATTTATTACCAAACTTGAAAAAATCAAACAAAGACCCCGAACTGATGAGGTTTAAAAGCCGTCGCTGCCTCTGGTATTGAAAAATAATACTTATGTAAGCTAGTTTCTTTTCCGACATTTGACTAAAACTAAGTTGGTTTCTAGAACTTGTTTAGCATTGAATCAGGAAGTAGGGTAAACAATGTTACTAATTCGTCGCACACTCATCTCTTTTTGCACAAGTTACAGCCAAAGTGAGAAAGTTGATAAGACGTTCCCTGATTGAAATAACTTAGCACTCGAGGAGCTAAATTTATCGTGTATGTTACCACGTGGCTCGTCTGAATTCACGTGCCTCCGATTATTCTTCCCAATACTTGTGGCCTACTGTATAAACCCTGATATATCCTTGGATATCGCCTTGATAGGAAAAGAAAACTCTCAAATTCAAACATTTCCGACCATTATTAATACAGTATTACTATATTGCGGACATTATAATACATTATTGACTTTTGCCGATTTTTTTTACAAATAAATAGACGTATTACTACATTGTAGAGAAAAATCAAATAAACAGCCTCGATGAACCATACGTGATAGTTCTCATAAGGTAATTATATTGTCATTGTTCTCGAAGGTGCATAAACATAAACGTGTCTGCTGAATGTACCAGGCCTCAGGCGTACGCGTTGTATTTTACGCTGGGCCTGTAGGCCTAAGCTATGCGTCCTGTGAAGACGCAAAGAACGTAGACCTACGACTATGGTGCCCACACAATGCGTTGCACAGCATTCTTCTGCCTACGCACAGATGGTACCTGGCTTTGAGAGTCATCCGTGACTCATTCGCAACTGATGGTTCGAATGGCTCAGGAAACGTAAAACCATCATGTAAAAGTTTAAACGTTAAGAAATTATAAGAAATTAGAACTTTACTTTACTTCCAAGAATCAAGAACTTTATTGACCATTACAACAAGTCATCAGTCTGGTCAAAACATGAAAACACAAAGTTAGAGAACAGCCCAGTGTTGGCGACACGAGAAGAGCTAAGATGACAGTGCACATTACTGAACAAGGGTATTCTTGGATCTAGTTGACAGTTATATTTTACAGCAATAACATTTTAAAATTATTTTGGTAGAAGAATTCTCTAGTTAGGTTAAAACTTTACATTCTTTATATGTAATACGGCTGCAATGTTATGTTTACAAACTGAGCGAGATTACAAACTACACCTTACTAACAACAGCGAATGTCAACACAGTATTTTCGTTACTGTATTAAATATACTGTTTTAACCCCAAGTAGATTCAAGTTATCACGAAAACATGTTTAAATTCGCCTAGCATATATGTGTAAGGTGAAGAATGCGAGAATGCTGTACATGGCTTATCACCAGTCTCGCGAAGTTTCCTGCGACATGTTTTGATAAGCTTACGCCTGATGACTTTATAATCACTTTCTCATATACGAAATAGTCAGTAGCAGATTTCTATCTTGTAATTTTGCATGCCGAGACATAATATTCGTCATTTACAGTTTTATTCACTGTTTTATTTTTCTTTGGAAGTTACATTAAAATGAAAATACTGATATGAACGATTATGTGCTTTCCTTAAAAGAATATCAATCAATATTTCCAATAGTCAATAAAAAAATTAAAAAAACAATGCAAAATTTACCAACTGCAGCAGATAACCATGTGAAATAATTGGGGTTTTAACTTAATGAAACATTTTGTTTATACAGTACTAGACTGAAATATTTAAATAACGTTAAAAATTAAATTCTTCGCTTTCTATTAGGTAAATAAGTTTTAACAAATTATTACTTGAAAAGTTGTAAATTATCCACGAGCCAACCAAACAACTGCACACAGGGAGTGGTAAGGGTAAGTCACGAAGGCGGCGACGACGCCTCGAAACCGGAGTTTGTCACGTTTGGGTTCTAAACAGCAGATAATACGACATTGTTGTGGTGACACGGGCGTTGTGACCATTCTGGGTTTAACGGCAGTCTTTGAACTACCAAGTTGAACTGTTTCAAGGGAGAGAGTAAATCCATCAATTTACTGTATAGGAAAATTTCATTGGTTTCTTCTTTTAATATGTTATAGGGTCTACCTACAATCGATGGGTAAAGCATGATACATTTTACACTTAATTAAATTTAAAATATAAGGCAGATTTATTGTTTTGTTTGCATATTTGTTGTTGTTGTAATTTTAAAAATCTAAATATACTAGGTGTCCATAAAGTTTGCCCCGATTTATTAAATTTTTAGCGAAACCAGAGCCACACGTACCTTACACGTTTTGTTTCATGTGAATATAATTTAATTTTTTCTATTAAGTTCATAAACCCAAATTCACTTGATTTACAACAATGCAGTTTGCTTACAATGAAGTGGGTACAAGAACAAAACTGGTTTGAGTCAGCAGGGGAAGTAGCAGTGTTCAGTTGGATCCACGAAACTCACTCCTCTATCACTGGTAAAAATTAGACTTTTATGTGGTAACTATGAAGACATGCACCTAATGTACAAATTATTATGCCATGTGTACATTTTTGTGAAAGAAGCACTGTGAACCACTTAGGGAATGTTAGCCAAAGCTGGAACGAACTAAAAAGTTGCCTAACTTATTAAAAGTAATCTGAGTCGCACAGATAGAGGTGTATTGAGTTTGTACCTACATAGCTGTAAAACATAAGAAGTTATTGTTAAATCGTAAAAAAACTTTATCCCACCACAATTTCTTTTCATACTATTCGGTTTCTATATCAGGGCAAGACTTTGTGTATACACCCGGTATTTTCACTAAAACCTTATACATTATATGTATGAGGTGCACAATATAACGGACACTGCTGTAGTGCGTTCTAGGTCATGTTATGTCTGGCACACGTGACAAATCTAAAGTTCTGATCCTCAAATAACCAGACCTGCATCTATGTTAATTAACCGCATATATGGTAACCGGTAAGCGGTTATCGTTAATTAAATTACTGTGCAGGTTTGTGATCTAGGTTAAACTTTTCATCTTGCACACTCTAGAATTATTACTACAGAATTATAAGCTCAGTATTCATATTTTGGCGGTGTATGTACGGTAATGAGGAACAGCTGGCCACAGCTAGACATATTAGAAATTTTTAAAAGGAATTTAGGTTTTATGAAATTATTATTAATTAACCATCATTATGAAATTAATTATTAAACTCGTAGTTACGAGATAGTTACAAGGTGTCAGAAAAATGTTCTGGGCCACTCGAATTTAATTACTTATTAACAAGCTGGAAATCAAAGTTTGTAAATAAGGTTCTAAGTTAAAACTTATAATGGATTCCACGAACTTTGAAAAAGGTATAAGAAATTGAAGTAAAGATCGTACATCCACGTGCTGAGGGCTGTAAATAATTGGTAAAGATTATTTAAACACAATGTACTTTCAATAATAATTATTAAAGATTTCAGAAGACATCTCTATTCTGCTCGGATTGTTATGTACCTAACGAACTTTGTACTAATAGAACTTAAATTAATATCAAGAAGTAGTGCATGAAAAAATGCTCAGTAAAATTTTCATCATTAGTATATTCTGTGAAGTCTTATCTAAATTTTTTTGCCATTAAAAACTCTGTGAGTTGTAGAAAAGTTTGACAAATTGTGTGTCTTTCATACCATTATACAACTTAAGATTAAAGTTTGTAGTGGATCTGTATCTCTTTTATACGCTACGACGATTGTACAAGTTTTCATCATCAACACAGCATGTGGTTTATTTATCAGAATAATTTTTTCATGTACTGTATCAACTTTCACTTCATATCGCAGCTTTAGCCCACCCGACAACACTTAAGAATCAAAACCAGCACTCGCACTACTTAAATTAAAACTTTACGTGAAATGAAACCATTACTTGACAGCGAGGAGGATAAAAAGCAGGACAAGACGGCTAAAATAATCAGAACGTCGTCGGGAGGAGCGAGATTATGCACGCTTTCTTGTTTTCATTTTGCCAGACATTTCTAATCTAACATTTTACTGGGGCAATAGAGCCGCTTAACGAACAATGGACAGCTGTTTTGCCGTTTGCCTTTGTTATTTGTTTATATATTCTGACTTTTCATTCAAACTCTATTAAAATTTCAATTTCATAAAACTATTTTATTGCTTGTTTTACTTTTATAGACTACTTCTTCATGTATTATCTTCTTATTTCTATAAGGGTTTCCTCGGTTACGTCCCTTTTTCTCTCGACCTACTGAACCGATTTTTAAGATTGAGGTGTCATTTTAAAGCTTAGTACATAGCGCAGTGACGATTCGTAATTAAAAAGGTCATATTGTTTCAGGCTTCGCCCCCCTCGACTTTGATTTTTTTCTAGAGGGCGCTTTAAAATGTTGGCCAACTTTTATAGCAAGTTCTTTAATGTGAATTGTAATTAAACAGCTGATTACCTTTAGATGAATTTTAAAAGCCAGATAGTAAACAAAAATAGATCTCTGTCACTTTATAATCAGCATTACTACATAATTTAACATCTACATAATCATCATAATCTAAATTAATCTACTTACTGTAGGTGAGTTTCACTCATACAGAATCATAAATGTGCAATTTGCGCATGGGCCACCTCGTTTATCTTATAAACATAATATATCATTGTGATAAATCATGGTTATCATGATCTGGTCATAATCTTTTTATTATACTCGTTTTACCAGTTTATGACAAAACATACTGTATATGGTTTGACAATATATTAGACCTATTTCTTACTGCTAATTTACATAAATGTATAGTGATTGTTTTAAATTAATTATACGATGGTGTATGTCAATAATACTTATATTGGCAATTGGAAATAACCAATATTGGTAGTAAATTTATGACTTCTTTGTTCGCAAGAGGAACTTGAAATATTGACTAGAAAATATTATATATTTATATAAGATGTAGGATATATCACACATAGAGTAAAAACGTCGACCCAAAGAGATTTGAAAATAGTTGGCTTAAAAATGTCTTATTATGGTGCGATTCACAATTCCCTATGACCAATACCTATGACCAAGAGAAAACTGTTTACACCAAGTGGGTTCTTGGTGTTCTTTAGAAAGCAAGCAAAAACGATTGTCCTCGATCTATAATAATGAATTTACCAGGGCCGCCACCAGGGGGGGGGGAGTTTAAAGGGAGCATTTTTCCCCAGGCCCCCAATGACAGGGGGCCCCGCAGGGGCCCCAACCTCAAAGAAATTAGGAGACATTTATAATATCATGACTGAATGTTACTACACCCGGTAGTTAAAAATAATTATAAAACATCCTACTCGAATGAAACTTGCAAAAATTATATGTAAAAACTTTAGGTCTATATAATGTTGTGGAAACTTATACCAATTACACGAAAAATTAAATTAATAGACCTATATGCATTATCATAAACACTATTTTATTCTAACGTTTAAAAGATTGATATGTGGTCAGCAACTAAACAGCCAATGAATAGATAAAACCAGTGTAAATATATTATTATAAAAATAATGTTGTTCTGGGTTTTTGTTATGCTTGGTAGAGTGCATTCCCGCTGGCCGGGGCCACCATCATCGTTGCGTCGTCAACCGCAATGCTTGTGGCAATAGCCGAGTGTGTTCATCAGTATAAATACTTCAGAATCCCTTAGTAGCTCCAAAAAAAAAATTTTAAAATTCACGTTATCACCCTATTATAAAATAATCAAAGTATCGGTTAGTAAAAATTGGAAAAAGAACATTAATTTAATAATGAATCTATAATGGATGAATATTTTTTAGGTTAAAGTGGTCAAGAAGAATCCGTGAGGATATGGCTTCAGTAGTAACTATATAGTGGATTAAAAAAAAAACTCTGGAGGTTAGGGATAGAGGAAATGGTAAAAAATAAAACGGCCAAATTAATCAGTTTCTTAATAAAACTACTAATTTTACCAAATGAGGGCAAACAATAAAACCTTTTTTTTCAATGTTCAGTCTGGTTATTTGGAGAAGATACGCATTGTGTCATAAGGATATTTGAGTCCATTTCAAGGATTTTTGATCAGATTAACTTAGAAATTTGTATAAGATAGGAACCAGCAGATCGCTAATATAGATCTTAAAATGCAACATAGTTGACAACATACAACATAGTCACAACATAGTAAACAACATAGTTGTACATTTTTGTTACAAGGGATTCCAATTTAGTTTTCTCCATATTTTGTGATTATTCCTCAACATTGACTGCTTTTGTATTGATTGCTATGTTTGTGTAGAATTGAAATCTTCTAGGGTGTAATAGGCCTATGTTAGGGCAGGTTTAAAATACTTTGCTAGAAAACATAAACACAGGATGGCCCAAAACTATTGGCTTGGGGAGTTGTCGGCCTTTTTTAAGAGGTGGATATGGCAAAATATCATTAATATAAAATTGTTGGTTATTTACAGATATACAGTAATCTCCTAATATCATCTCACTGATGTACATGTTGCTCGAAATCGAGCAATTCAGCTTCTATACTGATTTAAAATTTTATTTACTAACAGAGAAATTTGCATTTTCTATAACTCTAGATAAACATTTTTGTCGGGCTACATATACTTTGTCATCTTTACCAAGATGTGCTTGGCCTTTCGTGTAGCTTAATACCTACAGTGGCTTACGGGCCGAAGGCCCTTGTCAGCTGTCATTATAAATTATTCAAATAGTAAAAATAGCAGAATGCCAATGTTTCGTCCAATAATTCCTTGTAACAATTTTCGTTTTAATATCATCATTTTGTGAAATCATTGGTCTTAACCAACGCCCATCAACCGCGTTCGTTAATTAATCTCGAATAGCCAACCATAGATATAATGAATCGGTTATAAGTTGAACAAACAGTGGCGCTTCTATAGCAGGTTTTACTGTCAACAGCGACACCAAAATTTAATTTTAATTTCATTAATTGGCGTCATCTGGTTCTCGGTCTAAAAGCAAAACCAAAACAGACGTTGTGATGTTTTTGTGGTGTTTTTTTATGTTTTTCTTCTGGAGGTTGTTTTACGTTATTTATGATTTCCTGATAGCTTTTTAGACAAGCCTTCATTTTTTCCAGAGTCCTTTCGGCCAAAATCTTTGTTTTGAGACCACTCCAGTGAATTCTACAGTTTTTGAAATGCTCATAATAATTATGATATGATATGATATGCATAATTATTATGCTCTAAATATTTTCCGTATGAATACTAATGCAGTTTGTTATAACCAGGTATACTCCGTGGTTTATACCCGGTCACTTTACAGCTGTTAACTTGAAAATCATCAATATCCTTACCTATGTTAATCAAATGGGAAAATTATGAACTTTAAGGGCCTGTATTGCCCTTCCTTTTGAATTGATATGTTTATTGAGAAATAACTTCAGGCCGACTCTATCCAATGGCACCAAAATCATTAAAATCGGTTGAAAACTGTGGGAGGAGTTCCTTGTACAAAAAATAATGTAGCGTAGTAAATATGGATAGATTTTTTTATTCAGAGCTCAAAAGAAGTAAATAAAATTCAACCTATCATAATTTCAAACAGACATTAATGTAATGGTTGTTCATAAGAATTCCGTCTTGAGGTGGTTAAAAATCCAATTAAACTGGCCTTTAATCTGACCAAACATGCCATGTGCATGTAGAATTTATATCTTCTAGGTGTACCATACTCTACTGGTAAGCCTACATATGATTTTTATTATATAAAGTAATTATTTGGCAGGACTGCAAATTTCAAATTTGGTGTTTTTGAAACATTAAAACGTGAGCATGCGACAGGGGCCCCCATCACACATTTTGCCCCAAGCCCCCAACTCGCTAGTGGCGGCCCTGATTATTATTATTATTCAACCGACAGTGTTTCGCGCATTTCAGGCGAGTGTGAACGGATGATGAGTTTAGAATCGATAAGTTTGAGGCTTCGTGCAACTGTCTAACTACCGGATTCATTCATCAGGATCATTTCAATTGAACAATTCAACAGAGCAGGATATTTAAGACTTGAGATTCTCCCATCTTAGCTAAGGATGAAGCAACCAACTCTCCGCTGTTCCCACAATCTTATGTAACCCCGGTCCCTGGCACTGGCAGGCACCGCGGCTGGCTCCAGCTGTGACGCACTGGGGAAATTCACTAAATAAAGAGTAAAAATAAATGCATTCCATACTCCAACAAATCTAAGCTGCATTTACAAACATCACTTTCCACAAAGCAATGTTTAGTGCAATCAGCGATACTTCATAAATATCTTGAAGGCTCTAGAGATGCCGCCCAAGTTATTCGTTGGCACCAAACGACTTGGAATTTTATACCTCTGCTCGGGTGTCCTAGTTACTCTACATCGTCATTATCAATCTTGAAGTTGTAGAAACCAGTTCAAACAAGATAAGATAAGCGCTTTCTAGTGCCTAATAATATAGTTTTTGTAGGAAAGGTAACCGTCCTATTAGGAAATGGAACAAAATGTAGAATCCCGTACCAAAGATTTGTAAAGAATTGCAAAATAAATTAGTAATATTATTTATCCTAAACTAGATTAAAACAGTGAATACATCGTTAAGATACATTCAGTTTTTAAATCGTACTTTCTCTACATTATTTTAAAATGACAGAAACAAGAGAAAAATAAAAAAATGAACTGACCTGAAGAAAAAATAATACTAACTGCAACTTTCATCGTATTCAAGCACGTCAAATTTGGATAAAAAAAGCTGCAAGAATGATGCTACAGAGAAAATTCTTATTTTGAGCATTTGTATTGCTTTTTCCCAAGACCTGAATCAGGTACTGTAGAATATTTCCTAAATTTGGCTTAGGCCTACGGTTTGAAGGAGAGATGGCACAAATACGAAGGGTAACATTAGATAACACCCCATAGTACAAACTGATAATGAATTTTTGTTTATGTTTACTAAACGTGGCGGTGATTTAAAAACGATCATAACAGCTAAGTTTACGAGAAAGCCATTAGCATAAGCAGAATATCTGTAATCCTGTAAAATATTGTATTTAAAATTTCCATGTCTGGCAGTTTGTAGGGTTAACAATCAGTGTTAAGTTGTAAGTTTTTAAATGAATACACATTGTGCAACACCTTTAGATGCCTGAGGATGACGTAGCGACATTCTCGTAACAAACCGAAGGGTAGTAAACAGTAAACAAGACATGAATGGCAGTGGCTGAGGGAGAGCGGCTAGGCTGGCCTTGATGTATCGAGTGTGTATGAGTCACACTTGTTTACAGGCAAGACCTGATGGAGATACTGCGGCTGCGGTGTATTAAAGAATAAATCAACCTGGGGCCGGAGCTTCGCTTCGCGAAGCATCATGTTAGTAACCCTTCCCGTGATAAAAAAAAGTAGTATTTCATATCAAAACATATAGGACTAACCGTACTGAGGTCTTGGAATAATTTGAATCTTCAATAATACAAAACACTGTACCGGTGACCGGTATGTCAATAATATATAATAAACTATGTTAGGTAACATATCTTAAAACCCGAAAGACTTATTATGAAAATAACAATTATAAGTACAACCAATATATAAAATACCTTATTTAGTTAAAACAGTAGAGTCTACATCAACATAAAGGCGTTTAAGAAACACTAATTTTTAATTACAAGTTCACATACTCTTTATAATTAAGATTCCCCCACACTGATGCTTTCCTAACATTTTTAAGACAAAGAAATGGAACAAGTTTTATGGAAGAGTATCACCCTGGGTACAGTAAGCCCATATCTCATAGAGAAGAAAATGCGCTCTCTTAGCCTCTCTAAAGGTTAGATATACTATTATATTCAACCTCTTCTCGGCTCACATACTTTTCATGTTCAGGCATTAAGTATGGGATATATCTCTTGCTGATAAGGAAACTGTCTCTTGCGCTTTTTCAGTTATGGTATTGAATAAACTAGATAAATTATCTTTTAAAATCTATACCAACTATACAACAATTAATATGCCAATGCCTTAAAATGAAATGTTATAACAGTTTGGTTTGTTAGTATGGTATTGGCCACTAATTTTCATTTTTGAAATGGCTGTACAGAGCTTAAAGAGTTTTCAAAGCAACAAACGAAATTACATACAGTATTGTGCAATAGTGTCCTTTATTGTAAATCAGGTTTGTAAACATGGCTAGAACACGATTGATACATCTGTAGGCCTATACTACCAAAGGAAATCAAACGGACCGAACACATTACATCAAAGCCGAAAGCGCAATAACACGGATTCCGTGGAAACGGAACGCTTTTTGGCGGGAACTGCCGCGTTGCGCGGGTAATCGGCGGAAACACGCGGACCGGAAACGACCATATTGTTGCTATGATGTCGGGCACGATTGGACGCATCGAGCACGCCGATGCCATCAACGGCACAAGGTCAAATCTCCGTAGATTTACGATTATAGTCCTGGCTGAATCGGTATAACCATGAAAGTAATCGGCAAAATACGTATTTCTTATATTTCATACTTGTGGCTTATGTATTACAGATAGTACCGGAATGTGCACTCAAAATTAGTACCGTATAGGCCTATCTATAATCAGGTAGGGTATGTCATATGTCAATCATTTTCTCATTTTACCGCATTAAGACCGGGCCACAATCGGTTGTTCGACATTTCTACACTTTACTACGTGTAAGATTGATGCCAGTAAAACGGCAAAAACAAATTACAAGCCCTAATTCAGTACAGTAGTCTAAAGGCCTATAGAGTAAAATAAATCTCGCACTGCATGCCAATATGCCTACAGATAGGCTACATGTCTTCGATGCCGGACCTATCATTCTACGGAATGCAATGAACAGATCAGATCCTCCTCCCCACAGGGCCCCAGGAGCAATCGTAAACAATCAACTACTGTACATAAATTATGTCATTTTCCGTCCACTTACTGTCTGCGGTCATGTCTCTCGTTTCGTTCCGCAATCTCATTCAGTCAGGGTCAGATAGAGATTGCAGAAAATCAAACATATATCTTGGACGGTTCCAAATTGGTACCACCTAGTAATAAGGCAACTCCAAATCAAACTTAGAAATGATAACTAGCATGACCTCAAGAATGGTACATGCTGTTTGATCTATAGCGCGAGCCTTAGGTTGCCTTTGCTGTTTTCAAGCTAAGACTTAATCTTACGTTTATCTGTGCTTCTAATATGTCGTCTTCTATATTTTGAGCCATTTACTGTAATTATAGGAAGGCTATCTGTTCAAAAACATTACCTACTTTTTAAACACAGACCAGAAAATCTACAACACATTCAACATGAAGAATATCCTTTGGCACATTAATGGTCCAGTGTAAAGAACCAGAAAAACCTTGGTGGACCTATACTTTTCATCCCAACCTGCACAAAATAACCAAGAACTCCCATTTTGCTATAAAACTTATCTCCCTTGACACGACTAATTTAAATACTGTGTTCGTAAAAACATGGCATATCCTGTGACAGCACCAGTCAGCATATCCGTCAGCAATAACGGGTCAGCAGCGACCAACCGCCGCCTACGTCAGCAATCATCAGCATTGGCGACATGAGCATCAGCATGGCTGACCGGTGACAGCCTACCAACAACACCACGGTAGGCTCGTCACTGACCAAAGGCGGTGCAAGTGCGATTCTTACCATGACTTCACGCCAAATATTACAGCAAAAGTCCTATTATGATAAACCCAGCAAAGACCTTAGAACCCGCTGAAATTGCTGTTAAACGCTAACTTTGCCACTAACGGAAGCTTTATGGCGTCATGTTTCTAAATAATGGACTTTCAAACGACTAACTAGAGAGGGAAATTAAAACGTAAAAGTTTAAAGTAGTTAGTAGCATCGATGAAAACTCGCTTTTTTAAATTCCAAACTGCTTTTGAAGAGACTAAATAAAATATGTTGTAATTTTTTATTTAACTTAATTTGAACTAGTAGAGAACGTTTTAATGATTCCTTACAGCTTTTATTCAATACGAATTTTTGATTTTACTGGCCATTGACGCATTTTATATTCAAAGTATATAGAAAACATTTCAAAAAACCTCATATAGAAACCTTTGTATTAAAGAAATGAGATTTAAACTATCTATCAGGCTAACAGTTGGTGTCTGTTTTAATTTTTGTTTTTTTTCTGGCCCGAATAAAAATATTTTATACAACGAAAAATGAAAAAACTCGGTAGCATAAGTGTTGGTTAGTCTTGTTTGATTGACGTCCATGTGTGAAAGGCAATTACTATATAGTGTAGGCCCTACTTGTTGCTCAAAATCGAGCAATTTAATTTGGATTATCTGATTATCATGCCATTGCTATAAAAATAATCAGTTTAGTTCTATATTATTCACACCACACCCGACAAGTTTCATACTGTGATTATAAGTAATCACTCAAAATTACACTTATTTACCCAACTCGATTCCAATGATATTGTTAATGGGAAATTTTCAAATTTCAATGATGGGTAGGCCTAGCGCCTTCATTTGAAATCCGATTCTGTTCAGGTTTTGGCGGAAACAACTAGACTACAGACCAAGCCTTATCCAACAACACCAAAAACCTGAAAATTGGTTGAAACCTGTAGGAAGAGTTCTAATTCCCCCCCCCCCCCCCCTTCCCCTTAGCATATTAAGTATAGATGTTATCCAAGCACAAATGATAGACTAAATCTGCGAAAGATTGATAGGGGTTTTGTGTATTGGACAAGATATGGTAGTTTAACCTTTTCTCCCCAAATATAAATTCTAAACGAACAAAATGTTGATCAGTCAGATGCATTTCAGGCTCATACGAAATTTTATCTTTCACCATGAATTAGGAATACATACTGTAGCCTACTTTGTGTTTCATTGACGAATCCACATTCGCGAAGATAAGAATGATCCTGTTGTAGGGGGTTTGGAGAGGGGGGGGGGCAATCAGAAATGCAAAATAGCCAGGCGGCCGGCGTGCCGGGCCGTGCCGGGCACTGGCGCTGGCCACGTAGATAAATACCGGTACTTTGAACCTGACGAGGCAAGCGGCGGCGATGTTGTAGCGCGGGGTTGCCGCTCCGTGCACCGCCACTACCACTACAGCAACAGCGATGCAGACAGGTGCGGGGACAGCTGATAGAGACGCGGGCTAAGTTAAAGGGGGAGTTTCACCCAGTTCTTATGACAACCGCGAAGGCAAAATAATCTTTTCACTACACAAAAATTTGCCAGACTATTCGGTCCCTGAAGGACCGAATTTTATATTTTATTGCAAAAGACTTAGAAGAAGCCATTAACATCCAACATTTTGCACATTTATTTATAAGACCCGCATTATTTGGTCTTTGTTAAATTTTTCTACTCAGAGAAAAAACTAAGAGCTCTCTTCCAAATGCTGATGGATGTCGGTTTGGGTCTGAACTGTTTCGTTATACGTTGGAATATCTGTTTTGCACAACATTCGTTCAATATCTCTTTAAATCCATATTCAACTCCAAAACTAAAAGACCCTTTCAAAAATATTCTGACACGCATGTAAGACAATCCGCCATTAAAGGTTGAGCTGCCCAAATCGTTATCGTAATTTGTTGTTGAAGGACAAAGAATCTGTTTGCAAAGTAAATAATCCAACTGGAAAAAGACACATGTGTGATCGTGTGTGGCTGTATTTTGCAATCTGAGAATGCAGATACAAAAAAAAATAGCCTACTCCACCAACCCACCAAAATTGGAGTGCTACTAGACTATAGGCCTATACTGTAACTATACATTTGGAGTTGTGTCCAGAGGAGAATTGCCACAAAGAACACGAACAACAACTACGAGTACATTGCAGTGTTGGACACGAACATGACTGTACAGTGTACAGTGTCAGTGAGCAGTGTACACTGTACAGGGCAACAGGCGACAGCGACGCAGGTGTACGGGATAGCCGGCGCGCACCGAATATTAAAACATAGAAACAGCTGTACAGAGTACAACCCCGCTACAACGGGGAAATGCTAATGTTTTGTGGAAATATGCAAGGGCTTCAAGTTCTGTAAATGTAAAAAAATGCTGTGAGTAACTAACTATGCGTTTTTAAAATTACTAAGAGATTTTTTACACCAGTGACATGTCCGGCACAAATGTACATTTAACGAATGTATAGTCTTATAAGATTGGTAGTCTCACTAATGAAGAAACTTACTACCACTTGCTCCCTTTAAAATTTGTTAATTGCCTAAATAATAGAGAAGCACAATGGAGCCTAGACTATTCAGTTTTTAACCCCTCCCCCCTCTTTTTTAGTCCAACATTCAAACAGTGTTACTCAATTTGTAAAAGTAGCCTACTGTATAAAAAAAAAACTGATAATTTTACAAGATAATCCTTTATACCAAACGCAACCCCAAACTAATGTGCTTAACAACTTAAACACCCGGGGGTTTCAAACACATTAAAACAAAGTTGTCACATTTTAGAAGCGCCAGACTTTAAAAAGTAAAAGCGAATTACACCTGTGAAGCAGGTTAAAAGTAGAGTTTAACTCGTTTAACGGCTCTAAGCGCCGCAGCCCCGGGGAGCGTGAGTGATGGGGCCGTGTAAGCAGCGTTTTGATTAAAATGCTAATAGT
Organism: Neoaliturus tenellus; assembly: GCA_030545055.2. Classification (NCBI taxonomy): domain Eukaryota; kingdom Metazoa; phylum Arthropoda; class Insecta; order Hemiptera; family Cicadellidae; genus Neoaliturus; species Neoaliturus tenellus. The sequence continues at coordinate 63,771,088 of CM061532.1, forward strand.
GCCCCAAGGGACCGATGTAGCTGTCACGGCCCGTCCTGCGGCGCTTAGTTTGGCAAACAAGCGGAAATATGCGCACCTTGCAAAAATCGAGAGGTTAAATTTTGTCATCTCGTCGTACAGGGTAAAATATGATTTCACAGACAACGTGCCTTGCATTTTGAAATGTAAATGCTGCTAAGTATTTGGTCGAGAAGTGTTGCAAAAACAAAAATCATTGTATTGACCCAGGGAAAGAACATTGGCCTACTCGTATTACCGCTTCTCCCCATTTATTTATTTTCTTAAGTCCCATCCTGAACTCCTTGGCGTTAAATGTACTCTACTGTGCTCACTGATCTCACTATAGCTGCAGGTGCAGGTCAAGTAGAATGCCTCAATACTGTACTGTACTAGTATTTAATTTGTAATGCTGTTTATGTTTTAATGGGATCCAGTATAAATTTGTCACACTCCAATGGATGTACAAATGGCTGGATGACTCGATACAAGACTTATGTCAGCACCATATTTACCCCCTTTTTACATGATTAATTTTTATGCATAATTGTCTGTGAATAAACCCTGAAAGGTTGTCCAGACAGATTGGTGTGTTCACGCTTGCTAAGTTGAGAAATGTGGTGTATCATTTTTGTACACACTCATATTCTGCACGTTCACTGATTACAAAAACAGGCGTTGACCTAATAGGTCTACATAGAATATTTTTACTTTAAGTAAGCCAACCGTATCAATGAAAAGTATGAAATTTCCGCATCACCTTTGAGAAAAGTAAACATTGTGTAATCAGTAAAACCACATTAGCAAGATGAAAGAACCTGACGTCAATGTAATTAAGGCAGGAAGTCACCGCGAGGATGCAGTTCAAAGTAGCAGACAGTCGGGATCACCTGAAGGAGTTAATTACGACCTGCCCTTTGGCGACCTGTGATGGAATTACTATTCCTGGTACAAACCAAAGGCTGTCGATCACTGAACCCATCCTGATCGGTTCCTCTGTCTCTACGACTGGTTAATGGCACTGACATTTGAGCAAGGCAATAGACCTATAGTTTTTAAAATATTACTTAGCAATTATGCTGAAGTATTAAATACATAGTAGACTTGTTCTTACATCAGTTGGAATCCATTCAATCAAGCCAAGAAATAGTATAGGCACCACAGTCGGCTGTTTCCTAAACGTGTTGATCTATGGTTGATGTCATCGATGATTGTAGTCTACCAAAAAACTATAACTACATTAGTGTTTTCATGAAGAACAAAAATGTAGGCCTAATCGCTCTAAAAAGAAATAGGCCCAATGAAAATAATAATATTAAAATCTAGTTTTATTATAGAAGGTTTTAGAAATTGGCAAGATGCGTGATAAACGAGGTTTAATATTTGGGTTAGTTGGGGCCTACTAACAGAAAATTTCACTAAACTTACGGTGATTTCAACTCAAACTGAAGTGCAGCATGACTTGACATTTAGAATTATTTCAACTCAATAAGAAAATTTAAAAATATTGACGTTTCTACCAATTCAAAAGTAAGCCAAAATGTAATGAATTCACAACATGAAAAATTGCACACATGAAAAAAGTAATGAACTCATACAAAAAAACCTATTGTAGGCTACATGTTCTAGGGAAGTTACTTTAAAACCCGGCATGAATATATAAAGTCAGATAATATTATTGAGATATAAAAAAATATAATTTACCCAAGTTATTTCATCGTTTGCTGGAAACTGTGAAGAAACTGTGGATGTAAGAACTAATAAACATAGACGGAACAAAGAATGCTCGAGGGAGAGATGGCGAGAAAAGAGAGCGACCGGGGACTACAAACTTTCCATCTTAGTCCATGTCCTCCCTGGTGAATAGCGAAAAAGTGCTCGCAGATAAAACTGCAGATATAACTGCAACCAATGGTGGAAACAATAAAATATAGGCCTATGGGAAACATGGCTACTTACGTAATTTTACTGAAAGATTTTGACGTACCTGGTAACTCTCGAAAGATAATTTTGAGTAAATCGATTTGTTCTTAAACATAAAAAAATTATGATTTTATTAAAATATAAAAAATGTATCTAATACAAGTAGGCCTATTATTGACAGGTTATTTTACAATAATCTTATTTGCAATTTTGAAATTTATATTCTTGTACAGTGTCATCAAAAATACTTTTGTAACTTGTTTACAGGTTCGATACTGGACCCAGTTAGTTGCCATTTGGCTATTAATTAATGATGGTATCTAACAACAGGTAGACGTTATGATGGTACTGACTGGGGTTTGAACCGCTCCCCTTTAAACATTATAAAAATTGGCTTGCCATTTTCGCTGCTATCCTGGTGTCCCGGCCAGTTTTGTTTTGTCCCGGTTTTTTTATAAAATTGAAAAAAGTGAATTATTAATAAAAAATTACAATTTGTTTGGTTTTATTTCTTAAATTAAATATCCTTATAAAACTTTTAAGAACAAAAAGTACTCCTACTAGGCCTAAATTAATTAATATGACGATTCAATTTTTTAAAAGCAATAAAATCTTAAAATATCAAAATTTGAAATGAAATTTTACATCCGTAAGGGGAGGAAAATATTTTGGCTGGGCAAGTCTAATGCACTTTTGCGACGTAGAAGAGATAGACATATTATTGAAAAAAGGTCGGTTCCTGTCAAATGCCATTGACAAGAAGAGGCGATTTATTATTGTCGCAACTTTATTTTGATTCAAGAAGTTGTATGGCTTATCTTTTGAGCATGTGCTAGAGTAAAAAGCTAAAAATATTCAACTGTTTTTATTTAATTATTTAGTTTTGATTACCGGTAACTAATCATTCTTTACACAATCCTTAAGATTTTAACTTCTCCAGTCGAAAATAAAATATTGCATGAATAAGTTACAATGTTTTCTAAAATATTATTATAAGCTTACATTATGCATAATTGAGACCACCGAATTGTTTTCCAAATTTTTTGTGGGGGGGGGGTTGGGTTTCATACTGGGCGTCAGGGTTTATGGTCCTGAAAATATGGCAAGCCTATATAAAATGCTCAAGGCGTAAACATACGATGAAAAATACACACACAAAACATAATACCAGGAATTTAATTCGATCTACAAATCGGTAGAAATAATGGTTGTATCACTTGAATGCAGATTATTTTCAAGTCACAATTTCGGATGTAGGTATACCGTACGTGATTTCGCGCCAACGACAAATCTATTATGGGAATGAGGACATTTCACACAATGCAAGGCACAAAGTTCTCCTAAATTGCTCCCAAGTTTGATAGTAAATTCTGGAAGTGCCAACCTGTCAATTAATTATCTCAGCTGATGTCACTATTTTGTGGAGCTATTTGTCAAGCCATTCCCCTACAGAGATAACAGAGGATATGCCTAACTAGGTCTGCATTGGTCGTATTCGCACAAAGAGTCAGACAAAAAGGCGGTTCGTAGCAATTATTATTGTATTCACAAGCAAATACAAAAAATTAACATGTAAAAACTATCTAACATTCAGATCAGTGTCAAATAAACAAGTTATTAAACTCTGACAAATAAGTAACTTATAAGTACGGACACGGTTACTTATTATAGTCCCAATCTAAAAATATTTTTTACAGAATCTAAATTATATACTCCCGAATGTGTAACTGACTCATCGGGGTATCAGAAATTCGTGAGGTGTCGGTAAGGCAGATTGAGGAGTAGTGCAGTACAGCAGTGGTACAGTAGATCACATACTGTAGTTAAATTTGTTCAATAATATAAGTCCGAGAACTAAACCTGTAATGTGATCTACTGTACCACGGCTGTACTGCAATACCCCTTAATCTAAGTTGTGTAATCATTTAACCATCATCCCAATGGTTATAGATTTAAGAGAGGGACCCTGGTCAATGAAATGTGCGCTTGTTAACAAGACTTGTAACAAGATCTTTCACTTCTTATTATATTAGGGTGCGAAATTCAGCTTGCACTTTAAAATGGAATTGAGTGAAGGATCTGCCTATGGCCAATTTTCTTCCATTTGGCTAGCAATGTTGTGACATTTTTAATATTGACGTTTACTTCAAATTCTACACGTTCAAATTAATCCTTACATTAATTATTTCAAAGTTTACCCCCTCAAATAATATAGGTTGATATATTTATAGGAATAAAATTAATTTGTATCGTTTCTTGTTTAGCTCTCCCAAGGCAAACTTATCAAAAGCACATTAAATTACTGAAATTTAGGTTATTTTGAAATAAAAAAACTCGACATATTGCTGTATCTTCCTCCGTAAATCGCCAAGATATACTTGTGTAATGTCATGTAGGAGTTATATAGTTTTTTTTCTTTTTTAGATTTATCAACCACGTAGTCCTTCACTAAATGTAAAATTATTTTAGTTCTTCTGCTCTAGCGGCAAAAACGGTTGGGCCTATAAAATATTTGAGACGATCTTTTACTACAACTTTGTTTCAAATATGCCAAACTCGATACACAGAGCTTGAAGTAGGGAATATTTTCGGAATTTCAAGTTTTTTATTGTTTTTTATTGTTTTAGTTTATTATTGTTTTTTTTAACATTTTTTTAATTTTACTGTATTTAGCTGAATTTTGCGTGTTGCTTCCCCATAAGCTTTAACTTTTGTATTAACTTAGCTTGACAGTAATATTTAAAGGAAATTCACTGTATTTAGAAGTGTAACAGTGCTAAAAAATTGAACTCGTAAATAATAATTCATAATTAATGCCAGTTTATCATGTTTTGTTGGTCCTAGACCCTCCAGTACGTTTTTTAACGTTTACTTATTTATTTATGTGGGGGGTTTAGCGTAATTTTATAATAACTACAGTCATATTTTTTAGATCTTTCGAAATTGCGCATGCACATATCTTGGACATCACCGATATAAATAAAAGTCTCAAAAAAAAAAAAAAAAAAATTGTGATGAATGCCAAAATTATGTCTTTATTTGCCTACTAGGCGGAACTGATTGTTTTATAATTGTTTGTTACTTACTGACCCAAAACTTTGGTCTCCGACTATTTGAGGTATATCTGCAATGTTTAATTAATACTTGCAATACTTTATTCAGTAACTACAGTAATATTGTATTAAGAAGCTTGAGGTTTTGTATTAACTTTGCTTAAAAGGAAAGCTACTAGATTTAAAAGTTTAAAACATTGAACAGAGCTTGAAGTACGGAAATTATTCCTAATTTCAAGGTTTTTATTGTTTTTATAGTTCTACTGCAAAACATTCCATTAACTTAGCTGTAAGTAGCTGAATTTTTGCATTTTGCTTCACCATAAGCTTGAAGTTTTGTATTAACTTATAGATTGACAGTGATATTAAAAGAAATTCACTATATTTAAATGTTTAACACTCTTAAAAATTTGAACTTAAATATTATAATTAATGTCATCTAATATTATGTGTTTTTTTTATCTTACCTGTTGAATATAAACGGATTTCTCTGTTACCTATACTGTTTAAGTATAGGTTGTTTGTGAATTGGTGACATAAATCTAACTTTTAAACCTTTTACTTTTTGTCGTATCTCAAATCGTTACTTTAAGACCGATTTACAACTTTTATTACTACTAAATTTCATACAACTTGTTTGTAGAACTAACTACAGTTATATTTTATTTGAAGTTCGAATTTTGGATTCACTGAACTTGTAAAATATCCCTGTAACCCTAACTTCGACATAATTTAAGGGAAGTGACAAGAATAGTTAACAGGGGTCTTTGGCAGGTTCCAAACCGTTTGTTCATGTTTTTCTATTTTTCTTTTAGGTAAATTGTTTATTTCTTCATTGATCTTCAAAATATTTTATTTAGCTTATTCATTCTACTTTGTCATCTATTTTATTGTGTTTCTTTATTTTATACTTCTTGCGCTAGAAGGGTGAGGCTAGGCATGGCTTCAAATCCCCCGACAATTCGTTTACTACAGTATAGTTGCGTATAAAATCCTTAACAATTTAATTAAAAATATTATGGAAAGATCTTTAACGTTTGACACTTGGTAAACTACAAACTAATTCGGCTGTTCAGTGTTTGAGATTTTTACATACAGCAATTTACGAATAGGGGCAACTAATTAGGGTGTAAGGGGTGGAGCCTCCATTCAGCACGATACCTAAAATATTTGCATGGTTGATTCTGATTTCACCTCTCTCTCAATGTTACGAATTAAGGGGAACTTAGGAAGTAATTTTAAAAACTAGCCATAGGCGATTTTCAAAGCTTTTTATTATTGTTGATTATGGGTAGTGTGTATTAGCCGGTTTTCTTACTGTCATGGTGGACCAGTTTTTCGGTGGAACTAACCTGCTTCAAATCGGCTCTTAAGTAATTTACGAATGCAGGACAACCCCTAAGGGGGCATGGGGGCGGAGCCCCCATCGAGCCGTAGGCGAGTCTAAATTATATACTCCCGAATGTGTAACTGACTGACTCACTCATCGGGGTATCAGAAATTCGTCAAAAGTCGGTAAAGTAGATCTCCTATATATTACTTACTACAGAGTGATTCCCAAGCGAGAACTAAACTTACCGATCTGTATTATTGAGGAAATTGCCAACATACTGGGAGTCGCGGATTACCGAAACACTCTTTTTAAGAAATTTTATAACATTAACCAATTGTGCCTTTATAGGTAAAGCGGTCTATCCACAGAGATTAATTTCAATGTACAGGGTGTATCTGAAATTACCTCTCCAGGATGGAAGTCACTGATGTCAAATACAAACTCTCACTTTAAATATTTTTAAGAAATTTTTTTAAGAAAACTCACGGTTTTTAAGAAAACTTTACAATTTGATCTTGTACGCGTAATTTTAGCAGTTTATTGAATATTTGAGGTTGAAATTTAGATTTTCCTCATTATTCTCTGAGCATTTTAGGTTAAGCAAAAATGTCTCGGCACAAAAATGTCTTAGACTCTTTTAAATACGTTTCCAACAAAAATTGTCAGTTTGGTCCAAAAAGTTTTTTTATTAAATTTACAACATGACGGAGATTAATGAACATGTAATTAAATGTTTAGTAAAACTAATCACGTGATAATTAATGTTTTATGATGGTATATTATTTTAAATGAGGTTCTTAGACATTTACATGTTTGGTAAGTTCTGTTATATGTAAAATGTTCAGACATAATATATGTTAAATTTTCCCCAGTTAAAAAAAAATAATATCATGCTATTTATTATTCTAAATCAGTATGATTAGGGCTTAAAATATTAAATTTTAAAGTTGCTTAAAAATTACGTCCGGTCCCCTCTGTATTCAAATCAGTGTCAATCAACAAAGCAAAATGTGTTTACCTACAACGGCACAGTTTGTTTTTTTTTTTTTTGTACAATTTTAAAAGAGGTGCAAGGTTGGTATGGGACACCCGGTAAGACAGTATCATATTTGCACGATAGTCCTCCCAAAAATTGGTTCTTTATTTGGGATGGCACTTAATTTCTAACGAACTCATTAGGAAGTACATCATTATGACTTTACCTGATAGCATGCTAATTTAAATTTTACAATTCAACAAAAATTTTAACTAAAATAGCAGATTGCACAATTGATTTATATTTTAGTGCGTAATAAATTAATGTTTAGTTTAAAAAGGTGGCAGTACAGTATTTTCATTTAAAATAAAAAAAGCTTTTTTATTTCCTGCCCCAGAAAACTATCTGATTTCAAAATTTAGCGACCAAACATTTTTACCCAAAATAAATATGACATTATTTTTTTCTACTCTAGCGGCCAAATTATAACATCTGAGGCAATCCTCGCGAACATCTTTCAAGTTACTACAAGTTTGGTTCAATGAATTTTCGCCCCCCAGTTCACACAATTAAACATAATTAAATGTTTATTTATTTTTGTGGGGAATTTTATCCCATGTAGACGTAATTTTACAACTACTATAATATTTTACTCAGAACCTCAACTTTGCACATAGACATATCTTGCACAGTACCAATATCAATTAAATTTAAAATTATCATGATGATTTTCAATATCACGTATTCTTCTATTGAAAGTGAGTCGGAACGAATTGCTATATCAAGCAACTGATTGTTTTACTTTGATTGTTATTTACTGACCTGGTCCTACGGCTAAAACATACGTCCTTTGATGTGTATGGTAACTTTAATATTTTAACCATTATTTAACATACTTTTGTTAGTAACTACTGTATTATTGTATTTAGAAACTTGAAGTTTTTTTATTTGCCTTGACAGTAATTTTTTAGGAAATTAGGTAAATTTAAAGTTTTACATTATTAAAAACTGAAATGAAGGAATTGTAATGAATGCCAATATTACATTATGTATTTATCATTGTATGTTCAATATTACTGGATCGTTATGTTATTCCCTGGAATTTCAACACAACTAATTGAAGGATAGTAACTGAATAGTATTTTTGTAAATAAAAGGGGTTTTTAGCAAGTTTTATTCACTTTGTTAAGATTTTAAATTATTTGGTTTAAAGGAATTTTTCATTGTTTTCGATGATCTACTGCACATTTTTATGCAGTTTATCCATTTAATTTTTTCATATATTTATTTATATGAATTTTATAATTTTAACTAAATACTTATACAATACCTACATACAAAATTTATTCACAACTCCATTAACCTTTATAGAATTTGGGGGAATTAGGGAAGGAGGTTTGGAGAAAGAGTGTCTGAAAACGAGCCGTAGGCGAATATATTTTCATTCCTTAGATTGAGTTAGTTGCACAAGTTCAAATTTAGGTTACTTCTGCAGTCGTGGGAGTTAATTTATGTTATAAATAAACTTACAAACTCATTTATTTTGCTATTTTGCTCATTTACAAACACTTATATTCATATGTAATCTGTTCATTATATGCGACTTAAACAACAATTAACGAATTTCTGGGCAAAACCCTGAGGGGGCATGGGGGCGGAGCCCCCATCGAGCCGCAGGCGAGTTTGATTCTATTGTGAAACCAACTGTACTGTAAACAATTATGCATCTCATAAACATGAACAAAGATTGCTTAAATTTAGAACCAATTACTTAAATTTTATGAAATTCCACACGACCCATTTCAATATAATGCTACTGGAACAAAACAACAGAAAATATTTACAACCCAAATTGCTCGCTTTAAGGCCAGAACCAATAGCGGTTGCATGGTATCAGTGGAATTTATCGAAATGAATAACAATCTAGGCTAATTCGATTAGTGTTTTGCATAGTTTCCGATAAAAAGATTTGTAAACATGATTTGTTGCTAATGGTTCCGCGGAGAGTAATAAAACCTGTTTTGTGTTACGTTTGTGCTGTTAATCATCCACGAGCCTACCTCTGCCTACCCCTAAGGAGTACTTACTATACAGCGTTGATGAGAATAATTACAATTTTACAACAGTAAGCCTACTTTTTATGTCCATAAACACCCTCAAATTTAATTTAACCGGGGGCATTGGTCTAACAGATTTAAGGAGGATAAAAATCAACTTTTCCCGCAAATATTAGGAAGTCGCGCCATTGAGGAAATGTAGTGGTAATGAGCGACTGGCGAAGTTCCACTGCAATCACATTCACGGCGAAATGCCAGTTAAATGCTATTGCAGCGGCATCCGCTACTGCCTACCGTCCCTGAACCTGAACCGAGAGGGGTGAGATGCCGTTCAGAGTACCGCCGAGACTGGTGGCCAGTTAAAAGACTTCTGATCGTCTTTTCCCAGAGCACGGTAACATAAATAGCCTATGGTTGAAAAATTAATGAGAGAAAAAGTGCATAGTAAACACTATGCCATAATTTTATTATTTAACCATTCAAATGTAAGCCATTCCTATGAATGAACTCAAATAATAACCGATATCAACATCAAAACACCAATTGTATTTGATCGGTTTCGAAAAAAAACCTACTCTACGTTAGGCAACCTATCGATGTTACGCCTATGTAATATATAGTACTTACTGTACCATAGTACTGTATTAAATGTTTTTCAACATCAAATTATTCTGTATCTAGACAGGCATATTTATAGATGAAGGCCTAAACAAAACATAATATTCTTTAACATACGAATTTAGCTACCGGTAGCAAAAATAGCTGGTTTTAGCAAGGAACCAGCCTTGAAAGCCTGGTACGCAACCTAAGTTAATCTGATATAAGCGACAAGTTACGTCATCAAACGACTCGTCTGCCAAATCGGCCGAGGACGAGACACCATTTTTGGGCTTATACATCGATGATCAAAATGTAAACGGAATGCACCAGAGTTGCTGTACTATTTCTTACAGATTCATCACACTATAAGTTACTCACATGTAATGATCAATAATCTGTAGGTGGTATGTAAAAACAAATTGTTTATCCTTACGAAAAAAATCTTGTTTTTAAGTGACAGGCATGTTGACTAACGACAGGGAGCGCTTTACTTATATGGAATTGAAATTACTAATGCCACGACAACGAGAAGACTCCAGTATTTCTCATAATACTGCTTTTCATGTTCCCCGTGGGCTCTATTCTGGAAGGTAACTTTTCTTGTGGGTATAATTGTACCTACAAGGCGGATTTCACAAATTTCATTTTAGTTCATATTTAGGGTTAACAGTTATAGACCAAAATATTTGTCACATATTGTAAAATCAGGTTCAAAGGTTGTGCTTTTTCTCCACTAAATTTAAGTAGGCTTAATTATGAAGTTTTAATGTAACAAAGTTCTTGATTATAATTTATTTATCATTATACCGAACCTCTAGTTTACGATGCTTAATAAACATACAGTTATTGCACTTTAAAATTGATAGCCCTAATACGGATATAGGGGGTATTTAGATTCTAGATTGGTGTCAAATTTTATTACTATTGACTCAAAAACAACGATAAAGCAGGCCCACGTTTTTACGGCCGGCCGATCGTAGCAGTAAAACACTTTTTCGACCATCTGTTGTACTACAATCGCGGCGCGTCGGCGGCCAGCCTACTTACTACCGTTACTCCACCTACTTCTGCTACCTGCCGACAGCCTACCACACGGACACCGGGAGGTAGCGAATGTGAGCTCACCCACGCCGACTGACTAGACCTACCTTGATTTCTGCTGAAGACCACTACAGGTGAAACAGCGACCAAGCCGATGGCGAAAATCCACATCCCCGCCATCTTCGCACACGAACACTCACACACTCAGTACATGGCTGTACACTCACTATATACACGGTCTACACTAATATACACAATTATGGTAATACGGCACAAAGTTTCCACTAGATTCCGTTATTTCGTGGATGTCGGAGCGAAAGTTCCTTCCTCTTTCAAGGTTGGACGCGCACTGGCCGCCGCGGCAGGATCGCATCCCTCCCTCCCCCTTCTCCTAACCCCCCTGGCCCCCACCACCCGCTCAGCAACAGGTTTTCCGCTGCACCTTCCACGTCGCGTCCTCCAAGCTTCTACCTGGTGCCTGGTACGTTCTGCTCCATCGGATAATAACAACCGGCCAACTTGTAGCCAATCACCGGTGAAAACTTTGCAAAAACTACTCACTGTTTTTATCCTGTTCTGTGATTTCCTAGTTAGTTCTTGAAATACTTCCAAATATGGAATTTCCTTGCTTGTTTATTGGTACAGTGTACTACAGTGCTGGTTTAGAGTTTACAAATATTTACCTAGGTAGTTAGTTCCTCACTCTTCACTCTTCTCTACTTCTCTTCTTTATAAAAAACTCCAGGTCTAGATAATAAAATAAAACAAACGTTCTGCGTGTTTTCATGCCAACTGCTAGCTTAACTTTGAGAGTACAAAAAGTAGTTTCCGTTTTTGCTATGAGGCAAACTGTGTGCCTGAGTTACTAAAGAGTATTTTCTACTAAAACATATCCTAACATTTTTCACCCATAGTTTCATTAATCATTAAATTAATGTTGCGCTTAATCCACGAACGTGCAATACATTGCACAATTACCGATTAGCTTTCAATAGGTCTAAGGATTTCCGAGTAGTGTTTGCGCTTCGTCGTGCGTAGCCAGTTAAGGCTTCCTTATTTTGTTACTGACAACACCTATAATATGTTTTTCCCCTTCAATAACGGGCACCTATAGGTCTATAACCTAGAAGCTCTCTAAGAATCATCATGTCACTTTATATATACATGTTAAGCTTTTATATACATCATTTCGTAATAATTTATGGTTACAGAATAAATATACTGTAAAAATATTTTAAAACTGTACCAATAATGCGATGGAAATTTAATATCATACCTTGAAAAAAATATAACTTCTGTGGTTACAGGAATTGAAATGTAACCAACGAGTCGTTATTGCACGCGTCGATACTCGACGGATAGGCCTACACCTCAGTCTTAAAACCGAGTGGAGCGCTAGGCATTTGGCGTAAAACATGTATAACATTTACTTTTTAAAATTGATATTTCCTCTAAATTAATCAGCTGCTTTACATGATTAAGTAATTTTTAACAGTTTAAGGATCAAAACTTATTTATTTTTTAACCTACCAACTATGAGAGTGAGTATAATTTAAATGGAATAACACTGTATTATGTTTTTCTTCCATTAAAAGAATAATACATTATAATTATATACAGTATACGTTTTTAGGTACTGGCCATAATAAAATAAATCCTACTTGTTCGTTTGCTATTCTGCTGTATTATATTTAGACAAAAAAACTCGTGTGTTTACTATCTGCTGATTAAAAGATTGTAAAATTAACTAATTTTAAGGGCTTTTAAATTTAAATTTTGGTTGGAGGAAGAAAGCTAACAAATAATTTGCTATTATAGAAAGGTTTAGCTTTTATTTGGTACAAACTGCATATTTATGTAAATCGGTCGAGTGGAAGTCTCAGACTAACTGTCCAAATAAGATTGAAAAAGTTTATTTTTTCCCATGTTAAATCTCCCTAAGAAAAGTTTATTTTCATTTTTGACCCATTTAAAGTAAAAACCGGGTGTCCATAAGGTCATGCCCTTATTTCATAGCTTTGCTATACGGACACCTTTATAGCCACAAGCATCTTACATTTCTCGTTTCAAGGGAATTTAATCTAGTTTTTTTCTCATTAATTTGTCAACACCTAAATTTAGCTGATTGACAACAATGCTGTTTACTTGTAACGCACAACAAAAACAAATCTTGGTGGCCTGATTACCTAAATAGCTACCTTATTCACCACACTTGACCTCTCTGAATTCTTTTATGTCCTCTGATTTAAGATTTGGTTTATTCTTCCCCAATGCCTAATTTATTAACTATAAAAGACAAAACAATAAATCCGGTGACGTCCGTTACTCAGGAAATGTGATCTGGAACAGAAAAATTGTGTTTTATAGAAAAAGACGCCTAGAAGATTTACGGGCTACCCAAGGCGCACACATTGAAGTGTAATGAGTTTGGGCATAGCTGTAAAAAACTTAAGAAGTCACTTGTTACAACTGAAAATAAAACTTTATCCTACCACCAATTATTTTAATACTATTCGGTTTCTTTATCAGGGGAAGACTTTATGGACACCCAGTATTTTCGAGATACAAATAACACTGCTAATAGGCCTATGGAACCAAAACAGTTTGTTTTGGTACAACTCAAATGTAAATCGGCCCAGTAGAAATCTCAGACGAACTGTCCAAAGATGTTTATTACCTTACTGTTTTAAATATGTAGATTAAAATATTGCTAATAATCCCCAGGTCAGCTCATTGGTGACATATAGAGCAGAGGCTGATGTGAACCCCCCCTCCACCCCTTGGGAATTTTCGACATATACATTTTTGTGTTTTTATTGACACGTACTTTATGGTTTTAGGTGTTTGCCACTTAAAAATTACAGCATATCCCGAAAAATACGAATAAACCATGAAAAATATAAAATCTACTATCATCATTAAAATGATCCAGTTTCAAAAATCTTTTGACAGAAACCCCTAACAGTTTTACTTGGCCAATTTTATTATTTAATGGGTCGTTATGAAGCTCTCTACTTGTACTCTATATGTCCAAATAATTATGAAACATTTTTAGATTTATTATGAAAAAGTGAAATAACATGTTTTATATACAGTGTGGTTGAAAAGTTCCGGAAAGGTGAAAAATATTTTTACCATTATAGATAAAGTTACAAGACTTGGTATATAAATAATGGCTATAAATGTCTACTCGTTTAAGCTATTATCACTTTTTTACCCCTTAAGGGGGATGGCCCACGAGGAGTCAGACAAAATTCTTTAATAGCAGCAAAGGTCAAGTTTGGTATCAAATTAAAGGTCCCAATTAGCAGAGTAGGGCCTACAATGCCGCAAACCCGACGTTAAAAGGTTGGGTATAAAGAAAGTTATTGCATTTTAAAGTTTTACCCATATATTTTAATGGAAACTTTGTTTGCCTGCCATTTCCGTTTCGGTCATCCATTTGAAGTCTAGTTTGCGGCATTGTACTCTGCTATGTGAGGCCTTTAATTTGATAGGGAAACTTGACCTATGCTGCTTATAAAACATTTTGTCTGACTCCTCGTGGGCCGTCTTTTCTTGGTTTTCTGGAATATGCTGTAATTTTAAAAAGACAAACAACTGAATTCTTAATCTGGTAGGTAATACCAACACAAAAAAGTATAAGTCATAAATTCCCACCGGGGGGGAGGGGGGAGGGTTTCATATTTTCGGCTCATGGTCTAATACATTAACGTACCTTCCGTTACAGCTCCAGTCCAATAACATGTGACATCTGACGAACTGCAACGCCAAATTGGAACTGTGGCAGAAGGTACGTCAACCAATATGTGCCACTGTCATAGATTTCGTAAACGTCTGCAGACCCACTGGTAACATTACAAGCAGTTCTAGTCATCGGCGTATTGAACAAAATAAAAAGTTTTTAGACTGCCAAATGTTTTGTTAAAAACTTAACTTAAGAATTTAAGTTTTAAATTATGGTTAAGATAACGGATATTTATCAGAGACATATCTATTTTTAATGGATGAATGATATAAAAAAGGCATATTAATTCCACAATAAAATTAAATAATTACACTTAACAATATATTTGAGTTTTCGAACACCTGAAACATAAATTTGTACTAGCATAACTAATCAGCCTGAGGACTCTTCGCGTATTTGTTACAAAGCGTAAGTAAAATAAAAATTGATATACCATCGGTAAATCTTCAGTTTACATGAAAAAAGTTATTCTTTGATATCCAATCACACAACTTAACTATTTCACTCGTAATGAGTTTTTGAAAACCTGAAACGCGGTGCTGTCGGAAGAAACGAAAGCTCCCTCTCTTCACCACTACTACAGAGAGAGTTACAGTTACCCAATTTAAGTTATGTTTGTCGTCGAAACATTATCTCAGGCATGGGAAATGTGTAGTTTTGTTTAGCTTTTGTGTTATTTTCTCAAACATGAAACTTTGTCATTTTGTCCAGTGTATTAAACTCAAGAAATTTCACAATATAGTAGTTTAAGCCGTTCATGAAAATGTACCATGAATCATAATTCATCAATGATAATTATTTCATGTAAATCCGGTCGATAATTATGTTCTTCACTATGTTGTTGTGTGTGGTAATATTTATGTTATTCTTGCCCCTTAGGCATTTAAATGGGAAAGGTCACTTACTTAGAGTATATCGTTTTAAAGCTTAGAATGTGGGGAAGTTTTGGTGATATTTGACAGTTTTTAGCTTGACGAATAAATAAATTTTCTTCGGCAAGTTAGTGTCCTTTTTCTTAATTTTACAAAAAATGTTTTCTAGTACATTCAACAAGGCTTTCCCGGGGCCTAATTGGGACAAACTGTACTTATTCTAATAGACAATTGTGTGTACTTTCTAAAAATCTATACTTCTAAAAATCAATACGCTAAGGGTTTTTTTTGTCTTGAGAACTCCTCCTACAATTTTTAACCGATTTTCAAGTTTTTGGTGTCATTGGATAGGGCTTGGTCTGTAGTTATTTCCGCCAAAAACTGGTGAGAATCTGACGGAAAATAAAGGCGTTATCCACCATTGAAATCTCAAAATTTCCCATTTAAATAACATTGGGATTGAATAAAGCATTTTAAACATCTGTTAATAATCAGCTGTAAATACGTGCAGTTTTGGTGATTGCAGATATTCACAATATTGGATTGGTCGGACGTCAATGATTTGGAGATAAAAGTAACATTTGTATTGTATTAAAGTAAATTGCTCGATTTCGAGCAACACGTTTACTAGTATCAATAAAAGTGAGAACAAGTTTGGTAAAAGACGAGAGAACAAAATTTTATGAAGAATGTCAAGACATTTGAAAAAATTTAAAAATTACTGTTACTGGAAGGTGGAGCGAGATGTAACTGCCTAAATTGCGTATTTTTTACAAGCATTATAACGCTTTAAATTTTTTGACACCTACTACCAAACACCTTGTATATCCCCAGATCCAAACATATTGACGTATAGTTCGTGCACATAGCTAAAAAAGGCTCTTTATTAGTTCCTTTAAAACAAAAATATATTATTGAAATATCACTCCATAATCTTCTTTTCTAATGAGGTAAGTAAAAATAAATTAAGGCAAAAATAAATTTAATTGTGACACCTTCAAATGGCTTGTCGTGTCGTTTTTAAAACCCTGCAGTGGTGGCGCACGGTCTCTGAGACCAATCCAAGTTTCTTAGTTAACCAATTAACCGATAGGTTGTTCGCTGTCGCTTGAGTTATGCAACAAACTCCATTCGGTGTGCCTTCAGCTGCCGAGGAAGTAATTTCCAAGTTTGGTGGTGGTGCACAGCAGCCATAAGCGGTTATGTATTGGCAGGCCAACATCGAAGTCTAAAAGCGGGAGTGCACCGACGTTGCCACTCGTATAAGCCTACTGACCATACTATTTTTATGACCATTGGACCGCCGTAAACAGTTTATAAGATTAAAAAATAAAATTAATAAGTTCTAAACATTGAGAAACATTACACCTAATTATATGGTTTTATTGTAGGGTAAGTTTTATCAACCCTTTTTTATAGTTTGCTGACATTATCATTTTTCTATTTAAAAAATTACTTAACTTAATAATCTACGGTCTCACGGACAGCCGTCCCCAAAATAGGGACTTCGCATATTCACTAAATTAACATTTTTTTGAGTAATTTTCAAAACCCGTTTCTAGAAAAACAATTGAATATTTTTATTTTTACAATTTAATTTCAAGTTTGGACATTTGTCATTTCTAAATTTGCACGAATATCTGATTTCTAGTTTTAGGTGCTGGACTTTTAAATATGTTACGTTTTAAAAAGAACATGTACCCTACAACAATCAACTTTTATTCTTCCAATTCAAAATGCGTTTTCACTATAAATATCCTGCATTTGACTTCCTATAGAATCTCTAACATTGATACTCAAATTTTCTCCAATAAAGTTGAAGTATTTAGTATATAAAGCTCATTTGTAAAAGTTTGTCACCCATACCGATGTCACCAGTTGAAGCCACAAATTCTTGTCACCACTGCATTGCTAACCCTATACTGGGGTAACAATCTTGTAACAAAATTCACCAACATTCGATGAATGTATTACCAGTTTGATGATTATGTATGAAGTCATAACCTTGTAGACATAATGAACCTCGTCCGGTTAGCAATACACATAACACAATACAGCAGGGTCGACACATGTCGTATCAGTATACAGTGACAGTACAGTGATGTTCGGCCCTGCAATACGGGCGTCTGTCACCACAGTGTTATCTCTTATCAGTAACCTACAGCCCCGCTTATCAGCTGCTAATTTGATTGTTGTCCTGTAATTAAATTGGCTCATCCCTCCTATACGATGGCAGACTTGTTGTTTAGGGAAATGAAAGGTAAATGTTGCTTTCTTGAAACATGTGTTAATCCAAAGTTGTATAAATGTTTATGTGGGAAAATGTTCTTTGATTTTTTTTATAGTATACATACTTGGAGGAAAATATGTTGCAAAAAAATTACATACTTATTGTTAACGTAAAATGAAGATTTAAAGAATCAACATTAGGTTTTAAATATAGTATAACTTATAAATTGCATTGGGTAGTACTGTACACTTATACCCAAATAAATGTTTTAATTTTTTCTTGCCAGTCAGTTATGTGTCAAACAACAGGATAGAACAGAGCATGGAAACATAGGCGTCATTTGGGGGGGGGGGGGCAAGGGGGGGCGGTTGCCCCCCCAATAATTTTGGTGATTTTTTTTAATTGGAAATTAAAATGTTATGTTATGTAATATGGTGAAATATTTGTATATAACAATTATAAACTTCTGAATCAGACTTTAACAAAATGTCTACTTTGTATTATTTACACAAAACTCTTTAATTGACTCATTTTGCAATCGTCATCTGTAGCAGGAAATCCCATCTCACGTCTGTTGAGTTGTTAAGGCTCCGGTCTACCTGCACGAACGACGTTACCGAATGCCGTCTCTCGGCTGTAGCTCTAGGCGAGTTCCGCGCGAGTTTGATGGCTGCAGAGGTTTACGGGAATCGTGTTTTAAAATTAACTAATTATGATAGAGATTGACTCTTAACTTTTTGTTAAAGTAGAAAGACGGATCTCGTCTTCTCTGGTTTTAGATTTTTTTTTATAAAATTTATAATGTCAGTTATAACTGTCTAAAATTGTCTGTTTTTTCTAGGGGCAAGTTTTATAGATGCAGAGGTTTACGGGGATCGTGTTTTAAAACTAACCAATTAAGATAGAGATTGGCTCTATACTTTCGTCTTTTAACTTTTTCTAAAAGTAAAAAGACAGATCTCTTCGGCTCTGTTTTTAAAATTTTTAAATACAATTTCTAATTCTAGCTATAACTGTCTAAAATCATCTGTTTTTCTAGATTTTTAACTTAAGTTTTCTATTAGTTTTGATAACACTACCAAAGTGAGATTACGAAAATGTAAGAAAGAAAATTTAGCACCGTTATTCTTCTTTATTATGACACATTAGTTGTAGCTCTAGGCTGAATTTAGCAAAATATAAAAGGGTTCTAAAATCCCTTTAATTTGCATCGAGAAAAACACATGATTTTAAACAGTTAAAGCTGAAATTAAAAATTTTATTTAAAAATTCTAAAAACAGAGCCGAAGAGAC
This sequence comes from Neoaliturus tenellus, assembly GCA_030545055.2. Taxonomy (NCBI): domain Eukaryota; kingdom Metazoa; phylum Arthropoda; class Insecta; order Hemiptera; family Cicadellidae; genus Neoaliturus; species Neoaliturus tenellus. The sequence goes on from CM061532.1 coordinate 63,790,211, forward strand.
CTGTCTGTTTAATTTTAGAAAAGTTAAGATCTAATCTCTATCTTAATTGGTTAGTTTTAAAACAAGATCCCCGTAAACCTCTGCATCTACACAACTTTTTGCACTAAAAACAGATGATTTTAAAAAGACAGTTATAACTGAAACTAGAAATTGTATTTAAAAACTCTAAAACCAGAGAAGACGAGATCAGTCTCTCTACTTTTATAAAAAGTTAAGAGTCAATCTTTATCTTAATTAGGTAGTTAACTTTAAAACACGATTCCCGTACACCTCTGCACTGTCTGCAACCATCAAACTCGCCTAGCGCTACGGCCGCGAGGCGGCATTTGGTAACGTAGTTCGGGCTCAGGTAGACCGGAGCCTTGCCTTGGTTAAACATAACCTCTTTCGTGTGAAAATGTAGGATATAGTACTTTTGCTGATGTCCGATGTTTACACTTTACTGTTGTTAACTTGAAAATCAATCAATTTCCTTACTGATGTGCAATCAAATGGGAAAATTACAAACTTTAAGGACAATTTACCAATTCACTTTAGAAACAACTTCACGCCGAGCTCTATCCAATGGCACTAAACTCATTAAAATCTATTGCAAACTGTGGGAGGAGTTTCTTGTACAAAAACCCGTATCACGCATTAAATATGTATAGATGTTGTTGTAAATAATTATTTATCTTTTTTTAATCACTTAGTAATTTTTTACCTTTCTTGTTCTCAATAACAATTTAATTTTTTAGGCAATGTAATGGGCAATATTCAGTAACTGTACTGATCATAACCAACAATAGTTAAATGTTAAATGATTTTTTTGTCCCTTATACGGCAGACTGCAAAGGTGCTTTGTCAAAAACTAATTTTTGATAAAGATAAAACAATGTGTTTTACCATACAAACCTATGGAGTTTTAGTCTATGTATCCGATTGTAAAACTTTAGAGTTGTAAATAATATACAATAAAAATAACTAAATAGTTATAAAATTATGTTTTTTTTTTTATTTTAACGATTCAGCATCCATTAACCAATTAAATCCATTAGATTTCTTAAGGTGTTTTACATCACAGTATAACCACTGGCAGTTCCAGTAGAATAACAACTTTCTACAAATAGGAACATGTTATACAATATAATCAAATTTTACATGCATTAGGGTATTGTTTTCATGGATTTGTGATATTATATCATAAGTTCACATTTTATGGACAGCTTATTGTCACAATGTTAATAAGCTTGAAATTTAAGAGGTTTGGCGGATTTGTGGGAAGGGGGGAGGGGGTATGACCTTATGAAAATCTTGCCCCCCCAATCAGCATGCTGAAATGACGCCTATGCATGGAAATATGTTTAATGCAGGTTCATTGACCTACAGCAAGTTCCTGACAGGTTCTACGTAAGATGTAATTGCATCATGGCCCTCCAAAGGACAGATCTTATAATTAATTCCTCCAGGTGATCCGCCTGCTGTTGGAACCTTTGAAGTGCTCACTGACTCTTGCCCCTATTACGCAGTGGTTAGCTCCTTTCATCTTGGTAATGTTATCTTCTTGTAATAGCCCGTTTTTATTGATAAAAAAATGTTACCACCACGCAATTGTGGATTGTTGAAAACCAACCAATAGGAAGAAAATTAGCAGATTTTAATGGCAAACACTTTATAAATTATATACAACGTAACAAGTGAAAATTAATATACATCTATGAACCCTTACGGTACTCATTAATAATTCTCCAAATTTCTGTTAGGCTTAAGAGTTGAAATTTAGGACACTGATTCTTTGGATCACAAAAGGAAACATGATAGTTTGTATCAAAATCTGACCTCCAGGCTTCGCCAAAACGACTTTGGAATTTCCATTATTATGGGCACAATCTTATAATAATCCAAATAATATGGCACTGAAATTGCCAACTTCAATAAGATTATCACTAGGCCTTTGAAACTTTATATTTGAGTTCCATAGGTAAAAGAGTACACATATACGAAATAAAAATTATTTTTTTTTATTTGCATGTATGAAATATAATTTTTTTGTACAATTTTTAGGTAATTAAAAAAATTTTATATAACTCCAGTTCTACTGATTAGATTTTGGCAAATAAACTATTATTTTGTAGCTTACAACTGCCTTGTGATATTTAGGTAGAATTATAACTTTATCTCAATAAATAAAATTTTTGTGTCATTTTAAAAAATATTTTAAGTTTAAAAATTTGTTTTAACAATTAAAAAATATTTTTTTCTTTATGGCCATACATGTATAATTCTACCTAAATATGTAGATTACAATACCCTGAGCCCTTGGTAAAAATTTGAATCATGTGGTACTAGTAGTTTTTTTAGTTATATCAATTTTAAAATTAAAAATAGTCAAAAATTTGATTTTCGGGAATCGCGCGTTGAAAATTCAACTTGGTTTTATGACTTACTAGAGTGTTATAGTCAAACATATTACTTTATATGGGCATTTTATTTTATTGTTGGATTTTATAAGGAATAAATAAAAGTATTAGCAACATTTTCAGGTGGTTTTATACAATTTTATTTGTTCAAAGCAAAGATGTAATCTCGTAAAATAGGCCTAACATACCTATGCTAGGCCTATAACAAAAACATTTTGTTATACAAATTGATATAACTCAAAAACTATTTGAGCTAAGCTGTTTAAACTTTTTGTACATGAGGGGGCTGTTGTTAGCTGCATATTTAGGTAGAATTATTGATGTATGATCATATAAACACTTAAAAAAATTATGGACCGTATTATAAATTTTTACATATGTATTTTTTAATTATCTTGAATATTTATTATTTATAGGACCGGCTTTTCAAGAGACGGTTCCGCACTTCCAAAAATATGCCTAACCCCCCCCCCCCAAAAAAAAATATTTTTTTTGACAGTTGTTTATTGTTTTTAACATTATAAAGAACTAAAAAAATCATTAATAAAAAAAATATTTTTTTTTTAATTTTTATGATTTCAGTGCCATATCCCCTTAAGTTAACATTATGTATTTTGGATTAAAATATTTCAACAATTGGGGAACAGAATGCAGCTCTCATTACTGCACTCATTATTGTGTGTCACTCATCGCAATAATGTTACTGTCAATTGAAGACAAATTAGCAAAATAAATCGATTTCAAATTGTATGGAATTTGCTAAATTAATTATTAGGAATCCTGTAGTTTCATTTCAACTGGTTATTTGTTTTTACCTTAAATGCAGTTACATTTTAAGAAATGTTGCTATTTATTTAATACTATATATTCATTTTTTTGTCGCAAACAAGAATTATTTTTTTTATATTTATATTTTTAATTTTTAGGAGCATGAAACCGACTAAGAGTAGGATAACAGAATTTTTTGTTACTGTCATGCCTCCTGAGTCCTGATGGGATATATTTCCTTCCAGAACTAAATAGCATCTTGCTATCTAGTCATATTTTTTCAATTCATAGAGCCATTACGGTTAGAAAGAAAGTGTTTGTTAATGGTTTATAGAGCTTTCTTTTTATTAAAGACGTTATAGACGACAGATAGACCTTTCCTAACATTGTAAAATGTTGAAACTAACAATATGGTATATTCAAAATGGTTAGTTGATATATATATTTCAGTGAGTTATTATTGCCGTATTTTGAAGGAGCACTACGTTGGTAATAATAATGCAGAGGGATATTGGATATATTCCAGACAATTTGAAATCGATTTTACATTTCAAACTTATCAGCTTGAATTTCCTTCTCAGTGACTTGAATTTAATCCGTCCGACTAGATGTCGGAAACAGTGCTCTAACTCACTTGTAACTAATTCTTTGTTTATCAATATACTAAAGCGTTGAAATTCTGTACAGCACACAATACTAGCTTTGGGTTAAAAAAATAGGAGAGCGTGTTGGTTTTAACCGAATTTGACATCATGCTCTTCCTATACTTGATTTGACCCTAGAAACTTCCTATGTTATCCCTGTATTAATAAAACAGATGATAGTATCAGAAAGGGGTCATCCATAAATTACGTCATCTGAAAATAGGGGGGGAGGGTCCAGATTGAAAATGACGGTAAGGTGATGTGCAAGGAGGGGGGGTTGGCTTTGATATGACGTCATTTTAAATATGATGTTTTATATCAAATTTTAACAGTAAAACGATGATAAATTCTAAAACAACTCAACTATAATATAATAATTATCTATAAAATACATTAGATTATTTTTTTAGTTTATTTTTCCATTGAGAAGGTCATTCTGGCTTTATTTCTGAAGGTAAATTAATTCAGATTTGATTGGTGAATTTTTTTAGTTTATCATGTAGCGTTTAAAAAGCATTAATTTTACTTAAAACGGAGGTTTGTTAAAAATGACGTCATTTTTTCGAGAGGGGGGGGGGGTCAGACAAATTATGATGGTAGGATGATTTTAGGGAGGGGGGGGTCCAAAAATGGCCAAAAAGCGATGACGTAATTTATGGACGGCCCCAAACATATTTTTAATCGCTATAGTTTTTATCAAGTAGACAAATAATTTGAATTCAGCACTAATGATGGGCATTTATGTACTGGGAGGCGAATGAGAGAAGCGAACGATTTCATCCCGGGATCGGTTTAAGAGAACGATTCGAAAGAACTAATCCTTGAGGCGTGTGAGCAATTCGCCTTTGCATACCTACTTCTGCTTCAACTAACGTAGAAAATCACTGTTTACAGCTTGTTGAATTATAATTTAATTATATTTGTTAAGATATGTAAACTTCAAAGAAGTTTAATATCTGGTATTTTATCTCAATAAAAAATCCGTTGTTTTAACGATTATTTTTAACAGCATCAGTGTATGACTTTCCTTGTCGCATGTTTAAAACAAGGTTTCCCATATTTAGAACAAATGTAGGCTAATTTGTTACAGTATGTTATTAGAATTTTAAATAGAAATATTTATTGATAAGTAAATCAATTTTTTTTTTTTAATAAGTAGTGGCAAAGTAGGGCTGCTGGCTCAGGTCAATGACCCCTGAGGAATGCTGACGTCACCAAGGGCACTGACGTCATGAATGACGTCATCGGTGACGTCATCGATGACGTCATTTCTATTACGTCATAGGTATGACGAAATAGAAATGACGTAATGACGACGTCATTACCGCTGACGTCACCATAATGACGTCATTGACGTAATTAAGGTCAAGGTCACGTGGAAAGACAAAAAAATTTTTCTTTGCACTCTTGTGGTTCCTCGTATTCGGCTGTGGAGCGAAAATCCACGAAGAACCACAAAAGTGCAAAGAAAAATTTATTTTCCCAGCGACCAGACCGAAAAACCTACCAAATGTGACGTACGGCATTCCTCAGAGGCCATTGACCTAAACCCCAGCAACCCCACTCTTAAAACTAAAAAAATAAATAATTTTTATTTCCACTTACCCACTGGAGAAACCCGAAGCCCAACTGGAAACAAAATTGCGAACAGCCGACGGTGGTGGTGTCATCATCGCGCGGGAGCCGGACGCCGACTGACCGGACAGCACCGTGCCGTCCGGGTACTAGACCGCGTGGTGGGGGTAAAGTGGTCAGATGCAAAAAAATAAAAAAAAATTATTTTTTTCCAACAACTCATTCGAGTTTGTTCTTGTTGGAAACATTATAAAAAAAATATATTTTTTTTTTTTCAGGTGACCTTGGGACTTGTGAAATTTGGAACCATATGAAAAAAAAAAATAAAAAAAATATTTTTTTTCTAAATGTTTTCTTAGGTGACCTTGGGACTTGTAAAAATTTGAACCATATGAAAAGAAAAAAAAATAATTTTTTCGCAATTTTTAATTTGGCTTAAAACTTGTGAAATATATAAGTTTTAGCTAATTATTTCATTGAGAACTCCAGTTATGTAAATTGAGTGGAAAAAGTGTGATGTGCGCACTGCAAGAGTTGAATAGCGACTGACCAAGTCGCTCCGTACATCCTAGGTACCCAGTTATGTGGTGGGGGTTAAGTGATCAGATTGAAGAAATTTTTTAAAATTTTTTATCCACATTCTTCAACATGTTGAAACCTGTTCAAGGTCAACCATTTGAAGTTTTAAAAAAATTAAATTTTTATTTACAAAAATCCGCCTTCATCCTCATATGCGCTGGATGGACTTGTGCTTGTTGTTGTTGAAGTGCTACTTTCACAGCAACAAGTTTCTTCTTCTGTATTGTGGACCACTCCTTCGGGTATATCCATACTGTCGATGGTTGGACAGTCGTATTCCAAATCCATTTTAATTACCATCCCTGGATGTTGAAGTAATAACATGTGCAGTTTTTGATAAATATCTTTGAGGTGTTCAAGGCTGTCAACAAGTAATTCCCACTTCATTGTATCGTGTAACCGCTAGCGTAGCTGAGCTGGAAATGAAGTCAGACTTGCATGTAGGATTGCTCTTTTGGAATCGTGGTGGTGGTGGTGGGGGTTGGGTTGCTTAGAGGAAAATTTTTTCTGTTTCATGATACAACCAGACAGGTTGAGACATGTTCAAGGTCAACCATTTGGAGTTTTAAAAAAGAAAATTTTATTTAAAGAGTAGCGTTGAAAACTGGCAAGTTGGCTCCCTTGTCAGCACACTCCGTGCACCTTAGACAGTATATGACTGCGTAGACCAAGTAGACGAAGACTGCAATGAGTAAGGCCAGAAGCATGACAAGATCCAATTTTAAAATTTTTTGTGTTAGGACGGTATCCTTCCTGATCTGCCTTTCTTCAATTCTCCTTTCCATCAACTCCACTAGATCCAAATGCTGGCATCTCCTTCTCTGTCCTCCTGCTACATCAGCCTCATATATTGGTGGTGGGACATCCATGTTTGCAGCTTGAAAGATCAAGATGTAATGAAACACATTGGTGTTGTTTCTCAGGTCTCCAAGAGGAAAAATGGTGGGGGAAGTTTCAAGGTTAACCATTAGGAAATAAAAAAAATGTTTAAATTTGTGGTTACGTTTACACCTGTACATGTTAGAACCTGTTCAAGGTCATCCAATTTGTGTTTTAAAAAATCCTATCTTGCTACAAAACTGTAGCAAGATAGGTTTTTTATTTCTTTTTTATTCTTTTATTACAATACAATAATATGCATATTGAAGTAAAGTAAGGATACAAAATATAAATATTAGTCAGGAGAAATATTCCAAGTTTGGACTGGCTTGAGTCTTCATGGACGATCTGGAGGAGTAGGCCGAGGAAGTTGATGATGATGGTGACCTTGGCGGCTCGTCATCCCTGAAGCCATGGGTGCATTTTGTGTTGCATGCTAAAATTTGCATGTTTAGTCGGTATCCCTGTTCGATTAGTGATTTAAATTCTTCAACAATTTCGTTTAATTCTTGCAGATTTATTACAAATACTTCTTCATAATTGGCGCATTTTACAGTGAGAGCCATCTTGATGTTTTCCGTGTGATGTCCAAAGGCGGAATGAATATTAGCATGGTTGTTTGAAGGTAGTATGAAATAGTGGTGGGGGAAGGATTTTATATGCTGTCTGATGGGAGGTGGTTAAATTTTTTCCAACTAAACATATTGATTGAACAAATTGTGCAAAGTTCTTTGGGTGTTTCGTAACTCATAACTGGAGCTACATGGCCTAATTGTAAACATCCATCATCTTGTAGGAATTGTGCTGGGTTAGATACAGCAGCCCTTCCACAATTTTGACAAAATTTTGTACCATCATCAAACTTGTACCAACCAAAAGTGTTGTAACCTCTGTTGTCTAGTTTGTACTGTTTGATAAAAATTTTTATTTTCTGCGGGGCGTTGGATCTTAAAGTGTGACTAAATAGCTGTTGATCTTCAATAATTTTTCTTACACAAAGCTCAAATAGGGTGCTCATCGTTTGACAGTTGCAATTAAACTGGACTTTTTTGCAGTCTGTATGCTGGTAACCCAAAATGGTGGGGGGAAAACACACACACACACACACACACACACACACACACACACACACACACATTGCTGTTTGAAAAATATTTTTATTTTGTTTAATTTATGCAAAGGTCAAAGGTCAAGGTCACCCCAGAGCTTTTAAAAAAAAGACAATATATCAATATGTGAAATTTTTTTTTATTTATTTCACATATTGATATATTGCCTTTTTTTGTTTTTTTTATATTTTTTTGTTTTTTTATATTTTTTTTGTAATGTTTATTTAATACAGTACAAACAAGATTACATGACAACAATTATATAGCGAATACAAACAGATATAAGAAAAATTTTAATTTTTATTTAACACTGCTGCTTCTCGGCCAAGTGGATGGTCAGCTCGGTGGAGTTGCTGCCGCTGGATCCGTGGGACACCAAGTAGAGGCATCCCGGTTGAATGGAGCGCAGGTCTTCGTTTTGTAGCAGATGGACGAATCTTTTTGGCAAATAAATTTGAAATTTTGCTTCATCTCCCGGTGTATATGGAGCTTCGCTCAAGCTGCAGCAGATTGCCTCGCCGACTGTAGTTTCCATCTTCTTCATAGCATGTATGATGTAATGTTTCTCATCTTTCAGCTCTGAACATTTTTTTACCGGCAAAATTGTAGACTTGGAGTGGGCGTTGAATTGTTCCACCAAAGACTGCAGAAACTGGTTGGATGCCATGGTTGTTCTAGAGGTCCTCGCTGTCTTCTAGCTCTGAGATGTTGTCGTCTCGGAGTCTCGAGTAATACTCGTGCCAAGTCTCGGTCTGCTCCTCGCTTTTATAATCGACGTTACCCCCACCACCACCACCACCGATTTCTCCATCTTGCAGGTAAGTAGCTAATTTTAAAGCGTTTTTTAATGCACAGTGCCTGTCCCTTTCATGTTCTACGCTTTGTGTGCAAATACAAACGTTTTCAGAAATAAATTTAAAATTTTTATCAATTTGCACATCTTTGACTGGATTTGATGTAGGCCTATATTGTTCTATCCATCTTTTCTTTTCAAGCCCCTTTGTGTAAATATTAGTAAATTTATTTGAAAATTGATGCATAATATGATACAAGTCTGAATAACTGGTAAAACCGTCATACCAATCGATGTGATGAAAATATTTCCAAGTTCATCGGTTTGTTGTTGCGGCTTTGGTGGTTAGTGAAGAAAAAGAGCATGGTGGTTTGAATAAAAATGTATAAGGAATATTTTTATCTATATCATAAAATACTAGTTCTTTAATAATGAACCGATCATCGTTACCTCGAAACGCCTGAAATTCAATAATACCCGGTTTGGACTTGATTTCTTCTTCCATGTCCATTTGAAAGGTCACCCGTCTATCCATCACGGTGTCGGAAGGTCAACTGTTTTCCACACCACGGTAGGCACGTATTTATGCCAGGCCGTACAGTTGAAGGCGCGTTGGTGTATATTTAACGTGGGCACCATCCCCGGTAGGCCTACACCCACAAAATTTTGAATTTTTTATTAAAAATTTGCCAATTCAAGTGTAAAATGTTGTGAGAAAATTTAAAATTTTATTTAACTTTCCATCTGGTCATTCTTGTTGTAGTCATTCTCATCACTTTGATCCTTTTCATCACTGAAATGTGTTTCTTCATCCGATTTTACAAAATTATTTTTTTCTTGCACATATTGTTCCAATTGTCTCCACATTTGAACTTCATGAGGAATTCTGTTGAATATTGAAGTGTCCACAGGTCCATACAAAATTGGTGCGTCCGGTTGTTTGTCCAAAGTGTCTGTTAAATAATCTTTAATAATTGAACTGGAAAATACTAGTTGTCTTAAATATCTTGTTATGGGTTCCGTTGCACATGTCAAAATAAAAAATTCTTCTCTGTTAAGTTGAATTTTTATGTCATGTTTGGTTGTATCTCTGAATCTCATTTGATGTTCACCTCGGTGTTTAATAATATCAATTTCCAAGTCTGAATCCAATAGTCCTACTTTTGTTTTTCTGCCAAACATGTTGCTATTAAAGTAACATTCCAACAAATGGAGGTGTTTCATAAAAGATTCCCAAGCATTGGCTGTAAACAAAATCATTTTTGTTCCGTGAGTTAAAATTACTGTAGGTGAATAGTCGGTTGATTTCATAACTCCAATTAAAACACTTTTATCCAAACTTGAAGAGATTGGATAAAAAATTCGTAAAAATACTTCCATCAAAATATTTGGTGAAATATTTTCTTCCACATTTCTCTTCCTCTTGGACAAATATTTTTTCTTTTTACCTTTTTCTTCTCCTTCTTGATCTGCGCCGTGTTGCTGTCTATTCATGTCCAAGAATTCTGAAATTTCTTTTTCTAAATCGCATTCCGTTGTAACACTAGTAGAAGCCATATTGAAGATGATGCTACCCATACGATGTCAGGCAACAAACTGATCAGGAGCGACCTGCGCGCTCCCCTTTTATAATCGCGCCCGTGATTGAAATTTTACAAAAACGAGTTTTTATAAAACATTTTTAACAATTCCTGTCAAAGGTGTGTAAGTGACAATTTTATCGTGTAAAATTAAACAATATGCGGTAGTATTTGCTGGTATGGCTTTGGCAAATTCCATTTCTATTTTTATATCCACACTTGATGACTTTACCGATTCATTTTGTTTAGAACAATCGATTACTACTATTGGGTAGTTATCTAAATATTTTTCTGGTGAAAGCAAAGGCGTATTTGTTTTACCGTAATATGAATTTTGAAATCTGGCATACATATCGTATAGTATGCTGAATTTTTTATCTGAAAAAGATACATTTAAATTGTCGTATGGGAAAAATTGTGAATTTAAATAAACTTTAATATTTTTCAAGTCACAATGATCAAATTGGCCCGCATGTTTAGTAATATCGTCTCTTCTAGCCGTTTGTAAACCAAATATAATATATCTGGCCCGTTCCACATAATTTGATGTTTTAACAGTCCAAGTGTGTCGATCCGTAGTAGGTAAACTGGGATGTTCATGAAATTCCCAACTTCTAAATGGAATAACAATATCACGATCAGCTTTTAATTTTCTTAATAGTAGCATTCGATGCTCGTCAGCTAATTTAACATGTGGAACTCTCCATACGATTTTGTCCAACGTTAATTTCCATTCTAAAGTCGCATCTGTTGTACCACTCGCAGCTTTAATAATATCTTTATCATTTGAAGATCTCAATAAAACTAATTCTTGTTTAACATTTAATATTATTTTCCTATAATCTTCAGCGAAACCAAGCAATAAACGTAATGGAATGTAGAAATCAAAGAATCCCTTTGAATTTGGGGTGATTGTAACAATTGTAGGTTCAACCCATCCGGCGGGTATTAATAAATTGGTATCAGTTGGTGATATAGATGTTAATACTTTTAAAGTTGTTGCAATACCTACTTTTTTAGTGGAATCTACTGTAACACCTGATATTTCATATCTGATTTCATCAAACAAGAAAGCCATTGCGTTATTTATAAATGGAACTACTGTACCTACACTATTGTCCTTTTTTGTTACTTTTCCTTCGATATATAAGTAACTTTCACATGGTAGTGTGTAAATGTCTTGATGTTGTATAGGAATACGAATTTCATCGTTATTGTTCAATTTTGATGAAGTGTAAGGGTTGTGGGTGTGATATTCTTTTTCCCATAGGGTTTCGTCGAATGTCGGACCCTGCGCTATATCCAGTATATCCATAATCGGTTAATTTTAAACCAATCTTTTCTAAGAAACGAATGTTCTCCCGTGTTAACTCCTCCACAGCTGAAGAGCTACTAATGCGGTTTCCCGTAGGTTGTCCACTTTTAAATGATAAACCCATGATTTTTGTATTAAAGTGTCGATTTTAAATGTAATCTAACTGTAATTGGCTCTTCTCGGAAATCTATCAAGTTACCGTCTTGATCCAATACGTTCAACACGATGTCTGAAATGAAAGTGGTGTTCAACGGCAGATATACTAGGTTTTGTGGCTTTTCAACAATTTTAAATCCTGGAGGTACACTCGGGTAAAAAGTATGTATTATATGAGTATTTGCTCCATCTCTGTAAGCTCCCTGTATAATGTTACAAGTTATATCTATACTATTGACTTTTAGTATAGTTACAGTTTGTTTACCGGAATGTGTTTGATTTGGTTCTAAAATTGGCCCATCTTTGGGAAATCCTAACAATTCACCGATTGAGTGTTCCTGAGTAAAATCTATGTAATGTTTGGAGGTAATTTCAGCTTTCATCGTATTGTTATTACCTTTTAATGTTATATTGTCTTTTCCCATCTTATTTTGCAAAAATTCATTAATATGATCAATTTCATAAGAACCTGTGGGTAAACTGCAAACTTCTAAGTCTGTAAACTTCCCACTGGCATCTTTTCCATTATAGTAATGCAATAAGTTATTTTTATCTTCCGTAACATTGGGAATAGAGTTGTAAGTTGTAAAATCCAACAGTGCCGCTTCCCAAAATCTTCCTTTTTGCAAGCGTAACGCTGGAAAAAGGATACTTCGTAAAGTGGACGATTTTCCTGTTAATGATACCGTATAGGAAGACATCTCAATTGTGACTGATACTTTTAGCTAGGAATTCCAAACATAAATGGCCGCATATTAAAGTGTTATCAGGTTGTTCTCTTTTATAGTTGTAATATATGTTTTTAGCAGATTTAAAGTAATGCTCAAGCTCTTTAGGTGGTGGTAAATTGCCAAAACTATCAAAGTAATATATATTATCACCTAATTTCTTATAACAAACCCAATGAGTGCCAGGACCTTAAGAATTATCTAAATTTACAATGCCTGTTTCGTTTTTCCACATTTTAACTGGTAAATCATCTTTCATAAAGACACCGCGAAAAAAAGGTATTTTTAAACATGAAATGTATTTAAATAATTCGATATTTGTAAACGCTTTATGTGGAATTACTAATTGATTTCTTTTATTTAATATGCACGATACGGTCTTAGGTATAGACCTGCCCCGTTTTTTACCATTGACCATACTGTTGGTTTTTTGATACCCTTTCTGGTGGAACGTCGTTTTCTTCTAATATTCCCTCCATGTTTTGTCTTTGCCGATCTCCTTTTCACTCTTCTCCTCCTTTTTCCACCTCCTACCGCTGTTTTAGCCTTCATACCTGCTGTTACCGCTAAAGCTGCAGCTTTTCTGCAATACTAGCGTCACTAGACTTTACTCGTTGCCAAGCTATATCCGCGAGCTTTTTATCAGCTATTGATCTATTTTTTGTATCGCTAAATGTGGAATATGCTATATCGTGTTCTTTACAAGCCTGATCTAACTTATTTATGCCTGGATCGCCTCTTTCCAGTCGTTTTTTCAATTTAGTTCCTGGTCCGCAATACTGATAACCTCCCGGTATGTGAAATTCGTATGGTAAAGCGTCTATTGCTCTATTTACGACAGATCATACTGGAATTCGATTTAAAGCTTTACTTAACAGAGAAACCGCTGTGGATGTGATACCACCTCCTTTCCGTATAGTGTCTCGATATGGACTGGTGTAATGAAACGTCATGATTGTCTTTTATATTCGAAAAGCGTAACCTATGTGTTACCTCTATGACAGGTTGCACATAAATGAAGTCATTTTATGAGTTATTTAATTAAATATCAATATCACCCCAATCTGATGATCTAAACTTTTGCGTATTAGGGTTAATAAAGTATTTATTATAAATTTCTCGTTTAATATAATCACCTCTCGCGGATTCATCATAAGTATTATGACCCGATTTTCCTTGAAGAATATCTGGTGTAAAATGATTGTGTAAATCAAATATCGCATTACCTAAAACCTTTACAAGAAAATTAACAGTGACAGCATCATCCACATGTTCAGGGTCTTTAAGGTTTGTTATACGTTTATTATTACAATTATACACTTTACTATCCTTTAATGATGTTGTAATGGTCTGTCCTACAGTTGCAGCATCATTTGCTTCTCTTCCTTGTTTCAAGTGTTTTATCACTCTATTATTACATGTAAAATATACAAAGTAATGATTTGGATCTAAATGTACGGTTTGTGATAAAGCAGCTGCATCATGATCCTCATAACCCCATCCCATATTTTATAACTTTTTATCCATGCAATCCCAAGCATTATTTTTGTATGTTAATAAATTAAATTTTTCATTACCTTGAACGAATTCATCCCCTTGCTTCGATACTACTTGATTTTGTTTTACAAAAGAGGTTGTTTCTTGTTTTAAGGTTTCCATCATTTGACCCACTGTTGCACCATCTGATGGCGCCGAACCATCTTTAACATTTGCTAAACAATTATTAAAACAATCTATAACCCCTACATCACGTATGATACAATGATCTTTAATATATTTTAGATTTACAGCATCGTTTTCAGTTTTTGGATAACCTATATCATAAATAACAAATTTATAAAAAGAAAATCCATCTTTTGTCTTTTCAGGTATCAAGGAATGTAAATAGCGTCTATTCACGCTGTCTTTTGCATCTTTAGGGTCATCTACGTTGGATATACGTTTATTGTTAGCACTATACGTTTTTCCATTGAAGTTTAACGTATTTTTTAATTCAGATGACAAATAACCTTTGTTTATTGCATCACCGTTTTCATTTGGTTTACCAACGTTGATAATTCTATGATTTTCTGCATCATATGTGTTATTGTGTAGTCTTAATGTTGGTGATATCTTTTCCTTTACTATTTTTAAATTTACTTCATCGTTTTCGTCCGTGGGATCTTTTATGTTTTTTAACCTTTTATTACTAATATCATAATCTCCTTCAGGTGTTTGTGGTAAACCAGCACCTCTTTTTAAGTTATTCGCGTAATATAATCCATCCGAGGAATATCGTCCGAACTTGTCGACACTCATGGTGCAATTGTTTAGCATTTTAGGGAGTAACGCGTTTTTATAAGATTACCCCGCGGTTTCTAAGTTCATCCACTAAAGCCACCCATTCGTTTTCCAATCCAGTATGACCCGCTTCTTTGGCTTCATGTATTAGTTTCATTCTATCCACCAATTTATTGATATTATTGTAATAAATTACGTTTGTATTGTATAGTTTCTTCATCAATCCTTTACCGGTGACTGATTTGCTTCTTTTTCTCGGTTCTGGGGAAGTTAAATCTAAAGTGGATGCTACTAATCTTCTTTTTACAGGTTTTCTTCTTATAATCGGTATTAATTTGGAAACAAAATCTTTATATTTTACAGATTTATTTCTATATATGGGTGCTTCAGGTAAATAATTTCTTCTATATGCATTAGTTTGTTCCAAAATTTTGCTATACACTTCCAAATCATCATTTTTTACCAATGCTTTTAAAGGTTTATTTTTAAATAATAATTCAAATAGTCCCCTTGTCCCCTTATATATTTGATCACCTACGCGAATATTATCATGTTCATCGACATCTAATTTGCTATTACCAACCATTACACCTTCTTTGGACATTCTTGCTCCATAACTGTGGTATTTTTTAGTAGAATTAGTTCCAATTAACAGTTTTAACAAGTATTTCCTTCCTAAAGGTCCTTTCGTATGAATATTTTCACCCAATAAGCTTATGTTTGATGGTTCACCTTCTGTTTTTTCTTCTTCACTCGCTATAGATATCACTTCTTCTTCACTACCAGCATATACATCTTCTCTTTCTGCCGTTGTATCACTAAATATGGAGGCTTCCGGGTCCTCATCGCTAATATCTTCTGATATTACACTTTCCCTTTCATATTCTGTTATCGGAGCAATAATATCACCTTGAAAAGAAGGTTTAGTCAATTTTTTGTTCAATTGTTTCAAAGGCTCTGTAATAGGTTTAAAAGTAGATTCGAGAAATTTCTCCCTTTCGCTGATACCTAACTTTAACGCCCTGTTTTTAGCCCGAATAGAATCACTAAGTGATTTAATTTCCTTTACTAACTTTTCTTGGTTAACCATGTTTGTAGCAAGACGTGCTGTACAAGAATGATTGCGTGATATAATGGTTAGTGAATTAATATAAATTTATCGAAACCTATCCTGTATCGGCCGTTATTTAGTGGTTGTTCCTTCATAATTGTCAAAAATCCATAATTTTCAGCCCAAACCTTACCACATATGTCTTTAAACCGTTCATAAGACATATCCGCATTGACATGATCGTAATATATGTGTTTTAAGTTGGTTTCATCCTGTTTGAATACAATTAACACATTTGCGTTGTCTCTTATCAGTTGTTTTGGTATTTTACTATAAGTCTGACCTATGTAAATGCTATCTATATTGTTATGTCGCCCCATAGCGAAATAGCTCCTGATAGTGTTTTGGTTTTCACAGGATACGTCATCAAATATAAAAACTGAAAATGGTTTAGCTTCATGCGGTTGCATTACGCTTTCACTTGCATCAAACTTGTAATATTTCACTTCTGGCACATTATTAAATATTTTTTCTAATAATTGATATTTGGGTTGTTGTAATGATTTGGAAAAGACATATAAGTTATTGAAACGCAATCCTTTTGGGTTTGTAATCAAATTGAATACCACATTTGTTTTACCACAATTGGATGGACCGGTTACAAGACAACGCACCGTGTTTGGTAACAAAACACCATGTTTCCCACTGTTTAATTCCGAATTGTCCACCGTAAGTTCATCAATATTATTAATGGGAAAACTATCCTTTTGAGGTATTATCTCCATCCTTTGTAAAGGTTCAACCTAAAATGATGCTCCATCATTATATGAGATCCTTTTTAGGTATCCAAGAATCTTCACTTTTATTAAATCCTAACCATCGCACTTTAACTTTATCTTTTTTCCGTTGCAACACCTTTTCAACGAGATATACATCACCTACTGTTGATTTTAACATTTCATGTCCATAAAACCCTCCTTCGAGCAATTGTCCTTTATTATCTTTTAAAATGTAAGTTTCTGGTACTGTAGGTTGCACCTTAAAAACGGTAAAAACCTCATTTGTCCAATTTGGTAGATATCTTTTACTGAATACACCTTTGTATTTGCTTATTCGCACTTTATCACCAACGTTAAACGTTTTAGGCTTTAATTTTTCAACTTTTGGTTTAGTATTCATTTTTATACGTTTTAATACGAGTTTTTCATTTTTACTAGTCACTTGGTTCGGTTTCATACCAATTATTCTATGGAACTTGTTATTGTAATCTTTTATTAGTTTTGGTAACATATCAATCCATACGTGCGATCCTCTGTTTGAAAACATCTTGTACATCGCACCTTTTAAAGTTCGATTGAATCTTTCTATGATTGATGCTTTTACCTCTGAATTAGTCGAATAATGGTTATGTTGTGTTTTTTCATTAAATTGGAAAATTCTTTATTGAAATATTCTTTACCATCATCGGTTTGTAAATGTTTTATGGTATTTTTGTCTCTATGTATAGCAGTTTCCATGGCTTTTGTTACACTCTTGCCGGTTTTATCTTTTAGCGGTAAAGCATCTGCCATCTTTGTAAAACAATTGATAATAGTCAATATATATTTAAATCCTTTATTTTGTTTGCTATAAGGAATCATTTCGATTAAATCCGCTTGATATAGATCATTCATTCCTTTTATAACAGTATTTCTTCGGGGAAATTTTCTTCTAGCCGGTTTATGAAGCTCATTAACAATTTTTTGTTTTAAATCCATAATTTTATCCTTCCTCTTCGGTAGATGAAGTAAAAATATTTTTTTAATTCTATTATACCCTTATTTAACTAGGTCAAGGTCATTCAAATTGATGTAAAAAAATGGGGAACACGGCGTTGGGCTTGCCGTGTGTAGGTCGTAGAGGGTCGAAGAGGGACGAAGAATAGGTTAGTCGTTGATAGGATTAAGAGAGTAGTGGCCAAAAGGAAGAGTGTTAATTTTATCATCCATGATATGTCTTTTGTCATCGTTTGCCGATAGTGCTTTTTTTACTTCTGTAACACTGTATAATTTGTGTTTTTCACTTCTTATGGTGTTAAATTTTGCTGTTAAGGTGTTGTCGTTAAATAAACAGTTTTTGTAATGTTAAAAGTTTATATTTTTCTTTAAATAACCTGTCTTTACACCTTTTGCTTTCTTGGTGGTTGATGTTTCTTCTTGTTCTCCATTGTACACTTTGAAAGAATACAATTTTGACATTAATGCAATAATTTCTTCCATGCTAGCTCCGTTGCATTCATCTTTGAATTTGCCTAAAACTTTCTTATTAATTTCATTATAGTTTGGGTGATTTCTTGGGTAGTCGGAGAGGTCAAAATCATTTTTGTGTCTGAACGTTCGAAGGTCTTCATACATATCTTGCGTCTTGATCCAATAAATTAGTGCGTCCGTATCCATGTAGGCTACTCCGATATTTTCTCGTCCATAATATTGTACCATTTTGTTGTAATGAAAATCATACATATGCGTTTTACTTATATCCAATATTGACATCCCTATGTACAACGATCTATCCATAACAATCTTGGTTTTGTTCATGCTTACCGCTACTAAATTTTCATTAATTATCATAGTGGTTCCGAAATTTGGTTTTTGTACAAGTTTTTCTAATGCTCTTGGATCACTTACTAATTTTACAATTTTGTGTTTCCTCTTATTTTCTAAAGTTTTCCCAAAGATTGAGTTGTTCATCAGTTTATAAAAATCTTTTTCAAAAGCTGATGTGGCTTCTGCTCTCCTCACGGTGTTGGAGTCTATGTAGGGTTTCAAGTAACAAGATTGAGAAAATTTTAAAACTCGATGAATTTTGGTGATAATTAATCCTAATTCCAGGGCTTGCTGAACAACAAAATAATGTGCTACATATCTGTTTTTGTTTTCCAAAGTCATCATCAACTTTGACCATCTTCCAGTGGGTGAAACTTCGATCCTGGCTAGTAAAGGCAGATCGTAGTGGGGGTCGTGTAGGTGTTCAGGATACTCGAAGTCGCAGTCCAAAATGTAGCCGGTCGGTCCATCTTGTGGGATCTGCATAATGTCACCTATGCTGTCCGGGTCGATCCACTGGAAGTCTCCATATGGAAGGGGTCTTGACATCGCCCATCCATACAAATTATTAGCATCAAAATATCCAAGAAAAATTGAGTCTTTAGTTTCATCATAGTTTGGTAAATATTTATTATTAGCTTTTACATGTCGAGTTACAGCTTGGGTTAATCCGCCTCGAACGCCTGATTCAATCATTAAAACCATATCAATGTCGGTCAATAGCTCCAGTTTGCATTGGGTAGATTTTAGCATGGCCTGCCATGCTAAGCCGGGAGATGTGTACGAGTGGAGTGGGTCCAATCCGTATGCTGAAAAACATGTGTTACGGAATTCTTCCATTACATCACATAAAAGTGTTACATCCAATTTAACATAAAAATCAGAATAATCACCTAAGGTAGTCATTCCCAATTGGTTCCAAACATTACAGGCATGATTGTAATCTTCCATGGAAATTTCCGTGTCTGTCAGTTTACTCTTGAAGGCTTCAATGGGTGGTAGTCTTGTTTCTTCAAATTTTTCCATTCCGGTGATGTAATCATAAGGAAACACTCCTTTTCTTAAAACCAAATCCAATTTGTCTGCAGGTACAATTTTTTTTGTTTCCTTTAAATCCTGTCGTCTTAAATTATCAGTTAGTTTGCTAAGGCTGGATGGCATAAACCTATATGAGTCAACAAATCTTAATTTTATTTTGCCAATTTTCTTAGAAAAACTAGTATAATGTTCTAACGTTTGAGCTATCACATCAATCTTGCCTGTGTCTCTTCCCAATTCCGGTATTATAAAATGGGAATCATACCCGCTAAGGTTGTGCAACACAACTGGAATGAAATTTGGAAGTTTTAAATTTAGATTACATGCATTGCAGGCTGGTCCTCTGTAATATCCGGTCAGATGGTCGTAATCATGAACTTTATAATTGTCCACTGTAAATTCTTTATTACATATATAACAAGTTGTAGCATTTAAAAATTGGATTTCCTCCTCTTCATCAAGGGGTAACATAGGAACAATATTATTTTTATCATACACTTGTTCCACCTTACTAGCTATATCATACAAAATATCTACAAAATATTTGGCAGGATTTTCACCTCTGTACAATACTGGTGTTGTGGTTAGTCTAAAATTTTGCAAGTGTTGGTCAGATAGGGTAGACTTAACCAACAAACAAAAACTATTTGGTTTATGCATCTGGTACTTGGTTCTTCTAGTAATTTCACCGTCAGGGTGTTCCAGCGGTACAAGTGTAGACTCAAAGTCTGCATAAATAACAAATGGTATCCTATACTGGTGGTTAATATGATTAAACTGTACAACAGATCGGGTTGGTGGTGGTAAACTAATTTTACACTCGTAATTTTCATTGCATAGTCTTTGATGCTCCAACAACCACTGGGCACCACCTCTCCTTATATCCTTATTTACAAAACAGAAGCATCTTTTGCAAAAAGTTTTTTTACACTTCATACGAGACAGCTGTTTGTTGACTAAGGCATCAAAATTTTTAATATATACATAATGAGATATTTCACCTTTTGTAATCAACAATAAATCCGTATGGTTTCGAAGTTCTCTCTTTACAACCCGTAGTGGGTACACATTATTGCTGTCATCGAGCCCAAAAATATTTACACTAACTCCGGGGTTTTGCTTCTCAAATTTACATACATCTTTAATATTTACAGGATAAACCATACCACAAAAATTATATCTATTTTGTTCATTTTGATATTCAACACCGGGTCTACAAGTATTATTTACAACATATTTGGCTAGCATTGAATATTTAAAACATCCCGTGTCAAAATTTTGTACATTTATACACGCTTTGGTTTCTTGAATCTTTTTTGGTACAGGGATGTAACTACTACCCCTCATACCATAACCATGCTTTTGTATTCTTAAATCCATACCTTCCACTGATGTTAGCGTCCAGCCAGATCCCCTTCCTTCATGCTCTTGAAGCTTCGTCAATAACTCTTCCAAACTCCCCACAATTATATCATCAATATTGGATGCAAAAGTTATAGTACGGTTTTTAGTGACAAATCCTCTTGGTGATGTTTCTCCATCAGTGTTTGTGAACATAGCGTCTAATACCAGTCCAAATTTTAAAAAATTTAATCTTCTAAGCTCTTCCTTTAGTGTTTTACTAACTAAAAGTTTTGCACTGTCAATAAAATTTTGTAATTCCAATTGAACATTATTTATTGTAAAGTGTGTGACTACAGGTCCTTCCAATGCGATAGTGCGTAGTTGTTATGCCATAACCTTCAGATTCAGAATCCAAATCCATGTTTATGTCCGAGTCCGTGTCCGTGTCCGTGTCCATGTCCGCTGTAGGTCTCCTTCCAAGTCCTGATGTTCCAGCGCCTCCAAACTGAATGACGGTTGGCCTCCTCCTTTGCAGCAACTGCAGCTCGCTTTCCCAATCGTCCAGTCTTCTGTGATGTTCTGATAAAAATTTTTTCAATAGAGTCCAAATCTTGTTCACTTACTTGCACATTGTCATCTTCTTTATGCAATTCCAGATGGATTTGCAAAATATGTTCATCAGGGAAAAATTCCCCACAAATGTGGCAAAGAAGCATTTTTACCACAAGAGCGTTTGGATGTTTACTCCACGGAGGTTCATCCAATAATGAGAGGCTGGGTTAGCCGACCTCCTTTTATAACGGGTGGTGGGGGGTGACCTTGGGAAAAACCCTTCTGCGCATGCGCAGAACAAAATGTTATAAATTCTTTATAAAATTTTTATTCAGGACTAATATATAGGTCAAGGCCACCTTTGATATGGTAAAAAAGAGGGAACACTGGATAAGAGATGGTAGTAAGATCAACTTTCTAAAAAATACTTTCAATAATATATTAACAGGTGCAAAAGTTAAATATTTTTATTTTTTACATACCAACTTGTTCAAAATTAAAACTTTTACATATATTTGTTTGAGCAAATGCTTTTGGCACACTTACCACACGCCAAAACTCAAAAAATGTACAGAATTAAGACTGATCTCGCGGGGAAATACTGATGTGCTACCTAACATTGGTTATCTGACTCGAATAAGAATTGGTGATATATAACATATTGAAAATATTTTATGTTGTATAAATCACCAATACTATGCGACTCCGATAACCAGTGTGAGGTGGCTACATAGTATTTCCCCGAGAGATCAGCTTAATCCTGTACTTTATATGAGTGTTAGCGTGTAGGAAGTATGGCAAAAGCATTTGACCAAAAGAAAATATATTTAAAGTTTTAAGATTAAACAAATCAGCAAGTATAAAATAAAAATATTTCCTAACCATTAGCAACCTGTTAACATATTGCAGTGTTAAAGTATTTGCTATAAAGTCAATCTTACCATCACCTCCGATCCAGCGTTCCCTCTTTCTTACCAAATGAGACTGAGGCTTGACTACCCGTATATATGACGTTTCCCCCACCACAAGTAATTCACAAAAGTAGGTCAAGGTCATCGGACATTATTATTTTGAGCGGAGGATAGAGCATCTGCTGCTCTATCCCCCGCTCTATTTTTTTCCTTTTTAACATTTTATATTTTTTTGGGGTTTTAAATGCTAAATAATATTTTTTACAAAGGTGAATATTCATCACTACTGTCCTCCTCGTCACTACAGTCAAAAAATAATCTTCTGCTACACATCACAAGTCTCCTGCACAACGACATTTTGTCCAATACTGCTCTTATTTGAGGAGTTATGTTTTCCTTATTGTCCTCTTTTTCGGATGATTCCAATGTTTCATCAGCATACAAGTCAATGTCAAAGCTGTCACCATCAGTGTTTGCAAAATTATTTTCACCTGCTTCCATCTCTTCCTCTTCGGATAATTCTTCTTCCATTACATCTTCTTCTTCTTCTTCTTCCTCCTGGTTAACTTCTTCTATTGGAATTTCTGGAAAAATAAGTAAAATTTTCTTGTGTGCTGCTACGGTGTTGTCCAGCGGAGGCATCGTGATTGAATATTCACCTTTGCTGTTCACAAGCCTATTATATACACAAAAACTATCCCCACCACCACGTTATCCGTTAACCATAATATCATAGTCAAAGTCCAAGTCCAGGTCGTATAGCTCGAACTAAGAAGTTTTTCATTTCTTAAAAAATATTGCCATTTTTGCATTTACTTTGTTATCAAATAAATATTTTACAAACTCAAAGTTTGTAGTTTTGTCAGTTAGTTGAGTGGAAATAAATTGTTGTACAATTTGTTGTGACCACTCGTCCTGAGGCTCACATCTTACATTTTCTATTGTTCCTTTCCTGGTTGTGTCTTCAATCAGCTCCACTATCTCCACCAGGTCCTCCTCCAACAGAACAAACTCCACACAATGGCTTACCATGATGATGCTGGCTGAAGTGCTCTGCAAAGAATAAATCCAACGGATGCTTTACACTACCTACATTAACTTTCCCCCACCACTTTTCAAGGTCATACATTTAATACCATGAGTAAAATTTTGTTTTAAACCTAAAACCTAGGCGCTACCCCAGGCCAACGAAATAATAAACTTCTTTTTGGCTCGACCTGGTTTCTGCTATACGTGTGCCAATCGTGTAAATAAGCCGCACAAATATCACACCTTTCTTGTGGAATTTCATTTCTTTTTATGTTAGAAATTCCAGTCATCACCATGTAGCCACCGCTTTCTACGAATTCCGTCATGTTCTCACACGCAGCAAAACCACAGTCTTTGCAAAACTTAAGATTGTCATTTCTGAAAACATACGCAAAATAATTGGTGTAGCCATTTCTTTCAAAATCAAACTCCTTAACTAAAATTTTAATTTTTGGTGGTGCACCAGACTGATGCACCACATAACTGAACAATTCAGTTTCATCAGACATTTTTACCAAACACAATTGTTGAAGACTGGAAGGAGTCATCTCGAAGTGTGCGTCTCCTGGCTACGCTAAACTGAGACTGAACAACCTCCTCAAAACCCAACGCTTGGTTAAACTTACCCCCACCACTTTTTTTAGTGGGTCAAGGTCAAATAAAATTACCCTGTGAGCGGGGGATAGAGCACTAATTGATATGTTATTCCAGTATCACAGAGTGCTCTATCCCCCGCTCTGTTTTTCCACTTACCAAACAGCTAGTCCGTGTCCAAGTACAATTCATACAAAATAAATAATTTTATCACTTACATTCCTAAAATTTGTTCATTACCATCATCAACCTGCTCAGGACTTCCAATCACTAGACGTTCAGAATTATTATTTTTATTTTGGATTTGTCTTTCAAGAAATTTAATTTTAGATTCCAACAGGCAGATGTAATCAGAAGCGGCTGTCAGGGTGTCGAGCTTGCTGGAACGTTTGCTGATTTTAGGCACTAACAACTGCAAACGGAACATTGCCGCTCGCTCCTTGTAGTTACGCTTTTGATCCGCCAACCGTTTCAAATATTTACTTTTTAAATTTCTGTCCGATTTACCCTTGACCAACTCACTCCTCAAAATACTGTTTTCTTCACCATCATTGGAAGGTCCAGGTTCGGGGGACACCTGTTGTTCAGGTGAACAATAATTTTTATAATCCACCAGCATCGGAGCATATACATGCCCCGATGGTAAACGCTGCAATTCCAGGTCTCCAACAAACGGATTGATACTGCACATTACGTCTGCCAAGATGAAACGTTCAAAGCAGATTGAGCTCAATGAGTGGGTATAGGAGCTCAGTAATGGAAACCTGTTGTCACATGATCATTGACTGGTTTAACTTGAAACTAAACATCAGTTTAATACAAAAAAATAATTTTTTATAACTTTTCTTCACCATCCAGGACACTGGTTTGGGACGTGTCTGAATAATGTTTTTTTTTATAAAAAAACATTATCCCCAGGTTAAGATATTATATAAATGAGCTATATATTTTTTTTTTAATAACTCATTTACATAATACCCCCCTTATTTCAAGAGGGTGAAGAAATAATTTGGAAAACAAAATTTAATAAAATTTAATTTGGAAAAAGTAAATGTTTGGAAAACAAAATTTAGAAAATTAAACAAACACTCTTACTGATTGCATTACTCCTGCAAACGCCACACAGTCCTGAGCTTGTTTAAAACTTTAACACGTATCAAGTACCCTCTGTTGGTCATGAATCTAGGAACAATATATTTTTTAGCAACCTTTACATGAACGTTCTGGTCTTTATGCCTCATCAAAAACAGGTGAGGTTTCACACAAACGTGTGCTCGAAAGAAATATTTTTGACCAGCATAGAGTCTTTGATAACGTACCTTAGGAATCTGTGTGGTTTTCTTAGGGGCAATGCTAAGCGAACATGAATCAAAAGAGCTCCGCATCGATGCTATTTTGCGGTCGAAGTGATAGCGGCACAACTCCTCGCCGCTCACAGCCCACCTGGTGCATTTTTGATTCATTTTCGCTCCAGTTTTCCAAACGTGCTTACATTGGCGTTTCGTTGCCGCTGCCTTCTTTACTGTTTTTTTCAGACCAGAATTAATTTTACTTACTTTATTGTTTGTAGGTTGCTCCACTTCAAGGTCATTGGAAGTGGAAGGGAAAGAAGTTAAATTTTGTTCAGGTTTGGAAGGGCTATGGATAGGAGAAATTGGATCAAAGGTGGAGAAAAATTTCTTTATTGACGGCTTGGAAGGTGACCTCCGTTCCTTCGGCTTCTCAAAAATTTCATCGTCCGAGTCCAAGTTGATGGTTACTGGGCCGGGATCCACACTACTTCCACTGGTCACGGTTGTGACTGTTGGTGTTGTCACAGTACACATAGCTGTCACCATGGTCAAAATTGTGCGCAGCTTAGTGCTGGCAGTGATGGTAGAGGAAGCGCCGGGTCTCAGGTCCACAATAATTTTTTGTGGCGAAGCGGTCGTGGCTAGCGGCAGTGGAATCTGCGAAACATCAAGAATCGGCATTGAAAGGGACGAGGCGTTTGGCATGGGAGCGGAGGTGACAGCAGGCGAAGTGGTCGGCATTGGAGCGGAGGTCACAGCAGGCGAGGCAGTTGGATAATTCTTGATGCGAACACCCATGGTCACGAGAGTGGTGTAGAGTCGGCTAGCAGGCTGCAAGTCTGAAAGCAGAATGAAGCAGCTCGGGATGGCAAAGGATTAACCTACAACGCTATGTGGTGGGGGCAAACCGGGCACATGTGCCAATGGAAAATTACCAAAGTGCCACCTCCACCCCGGGGGGGGGGGCTCGGCCGGTCGGACCCTCCCCCGGGGGGGGTCACCTACCCCTAGGACTTTAACTCTTGGATGGCTGCTACCCTTACTTATGTGTGAACATAAAATAAAATTTTTTAATCACAGCTCAGACAACCAACGCTTCTACGCATATCGCTCTAAGTCCTGCGAGCTCTCAGGACTCTGGCAAAAAATCCGCCAAGTGTTGGCTGACGGAGATTACATGTGAAACAAAATAATTTTATTTTTTAATCACACACAAATGTACACACAAGGTCATCCAAGAATTAAAAAGAAATTCCCCCGAGGCCTAAGACCGCCGGCGGTCAAAGGCCTCGGGGGAATCTCACAACTTAGGGGGAGGTGAAAAATAAAAAATAATTTTACTTAATTTTGAGTTTCCATAAGGGAAACATGCTACAATAATTTTGGTTCCCCTAACGGGAATCATAAGTTCATGCTAATCATGACCTGGGCCCCATCTTAACCGATAAACTGACATAAACCCTAACGTACCGGACAGTGTTAGGACCCGGCGCTTCGTGCTGAAGGGTGCCAACCACCCGTATGTTGCCAGTGACGAGTGATGAGGCCCAGCAGCGTCCCTGGCACGGGCGGCCTAGGGGTCGATCCCCAGGGGCCTACCCCCAGGCTCGTTAAGCGCCATACTACTGTTGTTAAAAAATAATTATTGAGGCATGCTAAGCCTCAAAAATAAATTGTTTTATGGAGGCTTCTAAGCCTCAAACCTAACACTTTACCTGCCAATTTACGGAGGCTAATCCTCCAAGATACGAATTAAAAATAAAATATTTATCTTAGGGACAACCTGTGGGAGATTAGTACAAAGAAATATTTTACAACACAAAACTTAAACATAGGAGGATTGATGTTACAAAAAATAAATAATTTTTACTTAATTTTGAGTTTCCACAAGGGAAACATGCTAAATAATTTTGGTTCCCCTAACGGGAATCATAAGGTCATGCTAATCATGACCTGGGCCCCATCTTAACCAGTACACTGACATAAAATCTAATGCAAAGCACTGACATAAAGCCTAACGTACCGGTCAGTGTCAGGGCCGACACTTTGTGCTGAAGGATGTCAACCACCCGTATGTTGCCAGTGACGAGTGATGAGGTCCAGCAGCGCCGATGGCACAAGGCCTAACGGTTAATACCAAGGGGCCAACCCCGAGGCTCGTAAAGTGTCATACTATTGTTGGTAAAAAATAATTCTTGAGGCATGCTAAGCCTCGAAAAAAATTTAATTTTACGGAGGCTTCTAAGCCTCAAACCTAACAGTATAATTATTTTCATAGGCTAAGGAAGCCAAAAATTTATAAAAACTAATTTTGGGGCAACCTGTGGAAGATTAATACAAAGAAATATTTTTCTAAACACAAGACTTAGACTAACACCAACCTGTGGAAACATTAGCACACACAAATATTTTTCACTGCACAACACTTTCACTAAATCACAACCAACACCAAGCAGCAAGCACAAAATAAAATTATTTCCTAACACTACACATGCCATGCCTTAGACTAGAAAAGAATTCCCAATATAATGCGGTGCCAACATTACATTGCGAATCCTATAGGACAGCGCTCCGAACAACCAGCTGGACTGTTCAAAGACAACTGCGACGATGGTTAGGCGGAAAGGACCAAGGTGGGCAGGCCAGGAGTGGGGGAACCGGACCTTGTTACGTAAACAGCCGGACCTCGGCACGTACGGACCTCAACACGTACTTGTTTGCGGCATTGGACAATCCCCAAGAGCTACGCCTGAATACATAACTAGCCGGATCTCATTATACAATACGTAACAGCGGTAAAGTGCCACAATGGATAGTCAGCCAATGCCACTGACAGCGCGGCCTACAGTCAGTGTTGGTTGGGAACAAAATTAAATTTTGTCTCCAGTGTCGCTTGCGGATTACGTAACACTTATGTAACCAACCCATGTCTGCCGTCTTGGCTCTCTCTCGATACAAGTCAGTTACTCGCCGGCCGTCTTCCTCAACACAAGGTACACGCTGCGACTCAACGCTACCGGACTTTCTGTGAGTAAAATTTTAATTTTTACATCATTCTCTCTTATTATATGACTTAGCAAAATATATCGCTACCTGTTTGCTACAAAATTAATTTTTATTTAGCACTACAAGTCTCCTAATATTTTCGCAAATGTTTTTAAATATTTTACTCTCATGATTAAATTTTATTCTACACTGGTGGGTTTTGGACTTAGCTGCAAAACTGAACCATGCACATCTTGTACAAAAATTATTTTTTTCATTTAGCTCTACCTCTTTATTAACCTTAGCATAAATATTTTCTTTAACTTCAATTTTATACTAGTCTCGCTATTATTTTTCTGCACAGTACGTGTTACTCCTTGGACAGTTCCCAGCAAACTGTTTCTACACTTCACAACAACAGTCCGCATTACCCCCTCCACTACTCATTCCCCCACTACTTCCAGCTTAGGTGCAACAATTCACTGAGTTTTTCAGTATTATACTAACCTTACTGTGAGACGCAGCAATGGCTTAAACTTTGCGAGAAAAATTATTAAGAGTAAAGTTTTTGCTGGCCAAGCAAAATAATTCTGTTACGATGTCCAAGACTTCCACTTTAACAAAAATGAAACGCTGCTTCAAGAATAATCCAAAATTTTACTCAAAAGACACCAAAATCACTATGGATGATAAAATGTTTCAAAAACTTTTAGACGAGCTAACTTTTGCCAGTAAAATAACGCTGGTGACTCCAATTCCAGACTAAGTGTCAAGGTTACTTAAGAATTAATAAAAAAATTATTTTTTTTACAAATATTTCCACTCCAAGTAACGGAGGTCCAGCAAAAGGACAAACTCAAATGAGTTGTTGGAAAAAATATTATTTTTTTTTTTTGCATCTGACCACTTTACCCCCACCACGCGGTCTAGTACCCGGACGGCACGGTGCTGTCCGGTCAGTCGGCGTCCGGCTCCCGCGCGATGATGACACCACCACCGTCGGCTGTTCGCAATTTTGTTTCCAGTTGGGCTTCGGGTTTCTCCAGTGGGTAAGTGGAAATAAAAATTATTTATTTTTTTAGTTTTAAGAGTGGGGTTGCTGGGGTGTAGGTCAATAGCCTCTGAGGAATGCCGTACGTCACATTTGGTAGGTTTTTCGGTCTGGTCGCTGGGAAAATAAATTTTTCTTTGCACTTTTGTGGTTCTTCGTGGATTTTCGCTCCACAGCCGAATACGAGGAACCACAAGAGTGCAAAGAAAAATTTTTTTGTCTTTCCACGTGACCTTGACCTTAATTACGTCAATGACGTCATTATGGTGACGTCAGCGGTAATGACGTCGTCATGACGTCATTTCTATTACGTCATACCTATGACGTAATAGAAATGACGTCATCGATGACGTCACCGATGACGTCATTCATGACGTCAGTGACCTTGGTGACGTCAGCATTCCTCAGGGGTCATTGACCTGAGCCAGCAGCCCTACTTTGCCACTACTTTAATACATTGATATTGATGTCTGGTCTTGGACTCGTGTAATATGTGCATGTAACACGATTGCCACGCAATATCAAATGGTAGACGTTGGAAGCACTATCTCTAGACTACTAATACGACTTTATAAAATTTAAAATACATAAAATGTAAAATTTTTCAATCAAGGTAAATATGAAGTTAAATGCATAAACATTATTTTTAACACACGTAAAATGTCCTCAGATTTAAAGCAGCATTTCGTATTATGTACTGAAGCTTTGTAAGTAAAGAAAACCTCAGTATGATCACAGCTTCCCACAGAAGATGAAAGGACACTTTGTGGTTCTTTTACAACATACAATAGAGCTTTATATGAAACAATCTCAGCTATAGGCTAGGAAAGGTCTTCGGCTTGACCAACAACTAGGCCTACATAATCGGGTGCTGAGACCTTAAATTTATTTGTGTTGGAATATTCATCTCAAGTTACGTATTTTTTCAATGGTAGCGTTTATACTATTATTTGAACGACTAAACAAACAATTTAGTATCTTGAATAGTTAACATATGTGATACGTAGATCACCCAAGAAATGTTTCCCATCTTTAACTAGTGAGCCAACCAGCCAACTAACATTATGTAATCGCTAATTTGTTGAAATAACTCGATAGAGTTAAATACCCCCGTCGCAGCAGACCTGGGCACCTCAAAACGAAACAGTAACATGGTCCTGGGCTTAGGTATTTCCATGAGACTTACGGTATTAGCTTATTCGCTGTGGGAAATTCGCTAAAAGTAAAGTAATATAACAAACACAATCATAACAAAATATTGTATTTAAGAACATTTTATATTTTTTAGTGAAAAAAACCTACATTTTTAGTGTACTTAGTGTCTTCTCTTTAGATTTCCAATCCACATTCTACTTCGAAATGTTCGAATAAAATCCTCATTGATTTATATTTTCGTTTGGCTTCTCAAGAACCACTTAAATCGTCTAGCTCAAATCTTGGACCAAGAGTAGTAGCGTGTCTAGTCAACAACAATAGTTTTATTCGGTCTACGTTAAAAAATAACCCAAATAAAACGTACACCACTAACGAGTGGACTATTGTGGTAAAGTTAACATTATGATTTACCATTTAATTTTTGAGTTTCATAAAGCAAGCTTATACTGGTTGGATACCAGAAAATTCCATACACAACCAGAAAATTTAAGGTTAAATTAAGCAAATGGCCAGTGAAACAATAACAAAAATGTAAAGATACTGCATTCTAAGCACTTTGTGATTGATGACCTCTGCTGACTTATATATTAGTTTTCTAACAGCATCAATTGTTTCTACTTCGGTTCGGGGAAGAAATATTACAGGCTTTGTAAAAACCCTTCTCTCCCTGACTAAATTATTATTATTATTATGCCTCTGTCAGTTTTCTGTTTGTAAAATAAAGATTTTTTTTAAGAACCCCCCTGTAAATTCTAACTTATAGCACAAGTTTAACTACGAAAAGGATAAAAAATATCAAATTTTATTCATAAAAAGGAAACCATTAACTCCTTGCATGACACCCATAAAACGATTTTTTAATAAACGAGTTTTGAAACTACATCATGCGTATTTGTTTTTAGTACAGTACAGCCTAAAAATGAAGCTTGAAATTGGGGGTTACAATCTTAATCAGGTTTTATTATTTTTAATGGATACTTGTGTTTTATCCTGGCCATTATAAATTCGTTATTTTCTCATCCCATAAAAAAATTAAGTTTTAAACCCAATTACCGTACTCTAAGTTTACATTTCTTTAAAATACTCGCTCTTGTATTTGGATTTCTTAAGTAATAATGCAGATTCATTATCAGTACATTATTTATATAATTCTTTTAAGAAAAATTCAACACAAATTATATTTAAAACATTTATTAAAAATATTAATGCATACCCTTCTCATCACTAACCAGTGGACTGTCTGCCAATGAATAAACGAGAATCAATTACAAAGTATTGAGGTATAGGATAACAATCAAATAACATCCAAATCTCGAACAAATAAACGTATTTTGTGGCTATAAATATTTCAGGGGCTTTAATTAAAATGTGGCGGTCCATTTAGATCTGTTGTTTACCTTTAATGAGATTTATTTATACTGGGATTTAATCAGTAATTCCTATCAGATGCGGGTTGAATGTTAACAGAATTCCTAAATTAAACCTTGTTTCGGAACATTTATTCCAACAACAAGCGGGTATTTATTTATCTTTATCCGTAATAATTGTATGTCAACTAATAATTGAAATTAATTAACTACTGTAACAGGAATTGTTGGTATCTGATGTTATTTAATGGTTTCAACAAGAGCAAAAACTTTTTATCTATAGCTTTGGGATGGTTTTATGGATTGCGGTTTATCAATACGGTTTAAACATAATATCCGGTTTTTATGTCTTCAAATGCCTTAAAAAAATTATGAATTGAGTGTTTAATATTTTCTATTTCAAACTTTTTCCCTCGCCATTTTCATAGTTCATAAAAGCCAAATTTATAAAAAAAATAATAAAAAGTTTTGTTAACAGTTAAAGCAACAAAATTCACCTTTACATTTATTTTATCTAGAAGTTTGGTTCCATGGTTAATTAACAACCTCGTGGATTTATTAAAAATATTGAATAATAACTGTACCACTCAAGACTAGAGTAATGTCGCGTTCAGTAGATTTTTTTACAAATCATAATAATGGTCCAGGCACTAATATTCTACTGTGCGTTAAATTGGGCAGGCTATTCATTATTATTGGCACAGTTTTTATGATGATGGTGATGATTAAACCAATTTTTCGAATTCGGGTAGGCCTAACGAACGCATAGTTGTCTAAAATAGAAAACTCCTTAATTTTCACACTTTTTGTAATTTTTCATAGAATACTAGTTTTACGAAAAATGTGTCCTAAGAACTGCATTGTTTTCTTTCAGTAATGCATTTAGTCTATTAATTATGTTTTGAACAAAATAAACTGACTATAATATTGCCATAACAATATATCATATATATTGTAACGAGTTGTTACGGAATACCTGAGTAGGCCTTTTAACCGAAATTATAAAGTAATCATTTAGGCTACTAATACTAACTGGTGTTGGATAATGGAGGATCGCTGTGAAGTAAATATTTTGGGCAAATAACAATTATCTCAACTGTATGAAGATTTTGGAATTTCCAATAAAATAAACATGATTTTTATAATTAGTTTTTATAAACAAAAAATAATATAGTAATTACTTAAATGCATTTTCATTATTTAATTGAGTGTGAGATAGTTTTAAAAATAATCTTTATGTAACATAAATATCTAAAATGTAATATTTAATAAATGTACAGTACCGTTAAACAACACTTATCAATTAGACTTTTGGACTCCAAAGCGCATACGGTAATTAATTGAGGTAAAAATTCATACTTTAGAATAAAAGAGGTTGGACGCTACAATTAAATTATAAACTGGATTGGTAAAACAACATAAACAAAATCATAAATGTAAAAACTTTTTTTGCACACAAAAAACATCATATTAAAAATATCAAAAATTCTAAGGATTGAATTTCTGGAAATATGTGTGTAAATGGGTAATTATACTCAGTCCAGAATTGGAACGTTCCGGCAATTTAAATGACTAGAATAGCAACAGATGGTGGGATTTAATTGTAAACGAAGAGCATTAATAAAAAACTCATGTTTACAAAACATGATTGATCAAATTCCAGGAGCTAGCTTTGCCCAGGGAATGCGTCCCGGACCTTTTGTTTATTAAATGTTTGCACCCCTGTTTATCCACGTAACGGCAATCAGCGAATTAGCAGAGTCGCCACTAGTTGGCCATCCATGTGATCGATTTGATCAACTGTCGAGTAAATGATTTACTTTTCGGTCAAAGTTGAACATCTATTTTTTATATATAGGCCTATTATAACCAGATTTTATAATTTTACTTTTACAGACTAAAACATTACATGATGATGACCTCCGAAATCAGCCACGAAATTTGACATATTTAGGTCTAACTGAACAGGCTAGTGATATTGTTATCAAAAGAGTTTACGAAAAAAGTGGGGTTATATATTCAAGTTGATATAATCTATACTTATTTAATACGCTAAGGGTTTTTTGTCTCGAGAACTCCTCCTACATTTCTCAACCGATTTTCAAGTTTTTGGTGTCGTTGGATATGGCTTGGTCTGTAGGTGTTTCCGCCAAAAATTGCTGGGAATCGGACTTAAAGTAAGGGCGCTATCCACAAATTAAATTTGAAATTTTCCCATTAGAATAACATTGAGATTGGGTTGAAGATTTTAAACATCTGTTAACGTACAGCTGTAGTTTTTGGTGATCACAATATTGGATTGGTCAGATTTAATTGATTTAGAACTAAATGTAACTTTTGTATTGTATCTAAATAAATTGCTCGATGTCGAGCAACACGTGCAATAGTTAGTCTAAATGTTGATGTACACATTACAACGTAGAAATAGAAAACTTTTGCAAGTCAAAGCTATAAAGATATATTCCTTTAATCTACAAAAAAAAGTTGTACTTGCTTTTACTGAGAATATTTATTTCGTCTATAGTATTGATTTTGGCCCACTAGGAATAAAATAGAGCTTCTTAATCCTGGATAAGGGAATTGAGTTGGATACAGAAAGGTAGGCCTAAAGAGTGCCTGAGACTTCCTCGTGATTCTGTGTCTTCTGCGTCAAGTTAATGGTTTTAAACAAAAAATTATAATTTTAAAACTTGCATAACTTACCAGAAACTTTATCAATTTATCAATTGATATTAGAAACCTTACATTAAGTTGCTCGAAGGGTAAATGACTCACTGTTATCATTCAATAATCTCCTTGTACAGTTTCACTGTGCACAACATGTTTATGAAACGTACGCCTGCTCTGGGCCTGCTCTACCACAGGAGAAAAACTGTAAAACCAGAGTGATGTTCACCTATGCAGTCAAATATGTGTGTATTTTTGTGTTGCATTGCTAAGTTGGACTTCCCGCCGTTAAACTTAATGCGCGGTCATAAACAGGCGGCAAATCTGACGGGAAATAAAAACAACTGATTGCTTGTAAATGGTTGGTAGTGGTAAGGAGCCAGAAAAAAATAAATTGATCAATCAGAATCGGGGAGTGTTGGAACAAGATACAACATTAACTTACTGGAGCAGTTCTGTATAGTAGAAGGTTATTTTTACTGGTTCTTATATTTTTTTTTATTATTAATCACTGAATGTGCAAGCCTAAATCATCAGTACTTGTATATATGAATATGATACAAATGTATGATACTTTAGCTTTTGAACGGGACTATGAAAACTATGCGGATGTTCTATACTCTGCTTGATTTCTTTACTTGGTTATTTTTTTGGATTAGTTCTTAATTTTTTAAATACTGAAGACGTATCAAGGATTAAACAATTTTAATTATTATTGATAGTTAAGTAGTTTTAGTAGGATTAAAAATGTTTACAGGATTTAATTATGAAAACATATTGTAAAGTTCCTTATTGGAGAAAACATCAGTTCCATTTAGGCCTACATTGAAAATCTATTAGTTTTAGAAATATTGTTGTAAAGTATATAAATATAAATAAAGTATTAAATTATGTTATGAAATTTTAGGAAAATTTTCCATTGAAATGGAAGTTAAGTTACATTATTATTTTCTATTTTAGACTTTAAAAAAACTTTTTAGTCAACGTTGAAAAATTCTGTGGTTTGTACAAGTTATAAATAATTAAGTCAATCTAGAAGTATATACTTGAAGGTAGTTGTAAACAAACTAGTTTCAATTATTTCTAAGATCTTAATGGACCTCGGAATTAATACCGTGAACTTAAGAATGAAAGAATGTCTCATTCATGATACAAGTGATAAAGAACCTCATATTCGCTTGGTATCGTCCGAAACGGTCCAACGGAGCTGACCTGAACAAAGGAACCCTCGGCTTACAAAAATATTACAGTACAGAATTTTATTTCAAAAAGTTAAATTAAACTAGGTTTTAAAATTCGGAAAGAAAAATGTTATTCAACCCTCTATCATGGTAAAGCCGAATCAGCGCGCACTGGCCGAACAACTTGTTCGGCGAGCACAAAATCAACACACATTTTTAACGAACAATTAATTACTGTCAACATGATTTACATTTTAAATACCAACAACCAAACATAAGTTCGGCATTTCACTGTTCGACCAGTGCGGACGTGACTTTATAAAATATAGATGAGAATATCATCTTAAAAGACGATGTTCTTGAAAAGACTATGGTGAGATCCGAAAATGACAAAATGTTTGCCGTGAGGTCTGATCAATAAAATCAAATAAAAATAATGAAATGTGTCAGGCTATTTGAATATAAATTATGTTTATAAATTAATTAATTGGAAAAGGTTAAGTGGTAAGATCACACGTTAGTTTACTTTATAGTATTTTAGATATGGATCAATAAAAATTACATACAGACACACTGACAGCAAATGGTTCAAGATAGCACATACATTACATTTTAATTTTTTATTGTTTAAAAACTCCTTAAATCTTGCAAAGTTTGTAAAGGTTGAAACTGGACACTAATTAATAAGGAACCAAATTTTAAGATTTTATTAACAAAATTAATATAGACGGACTTTTGAATTTAGCCTATAATATATTGCATATTCCATGACGTGAATTTATTTATAATATAAAATTGATGGTCGAATGATTGTGGATTTTGCGATTTTGAGTCAGGCGCACATGTGGCCTATCATCGTTAATCATGGGAGCAAAGTTGTTATGAATAACTTTGCCTCTGGTCGGTTTGGACCCTCAGACCGTTTTAATACATAGAAAAAACTAAGGCAAAACGTAGATAAATCGACATATATATCTTCCGTAATTATTTTAATAAACATGTTAACATTTTATAAAATTTTTAGCATATACAAATTTGCAATTGATTAAAAAATTAATTATTTTGTTGAACAAATTAAGTAATCCGGCTCATCATTGGTTTCAAGTAAATATTGTTTTTGTACGAACAACGCTACAAAACTTTTTCCCACACTTATCGATAAAAATATTAAAATTGGGTACTGTATTAAAACTAAAAACCATAAATAGAGTTTTATAAATGCATTACAAGATAATTTCTAGGATACACCCAAGAGTCTGTTTTCACTTATTGAGTATGATAAAAATAATTTTAAATGTGTCTTTTAAAAGAGATTCGGGTCTAACAAACTTTAGTACACCCGTACACCTTTAAAAGAGAAAGTCTTAGAGGAGCCACGACGGTCACTTCGCCAAAGACCTTGCAAGGAGTCAGAATAATTTAGGAGATTGTGGGTTGTCTTACGTGCCTTATTAATGAGTGCAAATCCTCCCAATGGACACTGGGGTAAACTTATCATCAATTTATGTCAAATAAACCCCTTGGTAAACCGAACGCCATGTCAAGTCTCGACGGAACTCTTTGTAAACTTATAGCCCGTTTTAAGGTAACCGCTAGACGAAGAGAAAGTTCTGGATTAAGAACTTATAATTAACTTATATTGGTGATTTTTTTTTAATTTTTAGACATACAACCACAAAACACCTCATACTAAAGTGGAATGTTCCACAATAGTAATTTAAACAATAATAAATTTGATCAAATAAAGATGTCAAATCAAATCAAATCAAAATATATTTTATTTAAAAAAAATATATATATAATAATACACTACAATGTAGTACAATTAAAATACATGGAAATGTACCCACATGTGCCAATGCCTGTGTGTGGGTACGAGTCGCTGTGCATTTTTTAACAACAATTTGAAAAAAAGAGAAAAACATGAAGATTTAATATTATAACTGAAAGTGAGTGTGTGGAGTATTTAGGTAGATTTATATGATGAAAAAACTAACTGTGAAAAGGAAATAGAATTTATAGATTGGGGGAGGGATGGGAGACAAACCAAGGCAGGATGTTAAGATAAAGAAAATAGTAGGGTCATAGTCTAGCAACCAGAAGTTATGACATTCTCAGCACCTTCCCTTCCAATTTCAGACAACCACATATTTAAACATTGTTTGTATTTACTTATGGAACCTTGAAAATCAATAATGTGTGAAGGGATATTCCTGTACAAAATATGAGCTATGTAGTATGAATTTGTAATAGAAAAAGATTTGTAAAGATTAATTGCTTGAATACCAATATTTCTTGAGTGTACCAATATGAGCTTTGTAGTATGAATTTGTAATAGAAAAAGATTTGTAAAGATTAATTGCTTGAATACCAATATTTCTTGAGTGATGTACAGTATTGACAGTTAAAAAAGTCAACTAATTAAATGTCAAGTTGTTTATAAAACTTGATTGAACAAAAGCTTGATTCCAGGAAAGCTTTTACCAGCAAACGTTCCAGGACGTTTTGTATTGGATGTTTGCAAGCTTGTTTGTTCATGTAACAGCAATCAGTGAATTAGCAGAATCACCGCTAGTTGGCCACCCATGCTGTGCTCAGGTTAATCAACTGTCGAGTAAATTATTTACTTTTGGCCAAAGTTGGCATCTATTTTTATTTTATTATGTTTGTTAAACCTGATTTTATAATGTTACGTTTTAAGGCAGTACAGGTAAAGTAAATAATTTTTTATCTAGTTAATTGTCGGTAACTGTACTTGAAGTTTACCATTTTTATTATATATTTTTTGAATTTTATACTTACATGCATGAATATATCACGATTGTGTCTTTTAACATCAGCCAACCAATTTTCGCATTCGGCTACCACGGAGTTTCACAGTAAACCTAGCCACCGGTAAAATACTGAAGCGTCATTAATGTTACCACGGAGTTCCACGCCACAGTGGTTTTGCAGGGGGTTGAGTTAAGATTCTCTCTACAGCGCCGTCTCCCCGATAGTTTTGGATACTGTGGGATGAAATATGAATTTCCGCCAAAATTTTTAATTGCTGAAACACGGAGGTGCAGTCTTTGGATGTGTTTAATTGAATTGAAATTCAATTGAGTTAAAGATTGTCTGACAAGAATATGTCAAGGTGTAGATCAGTCTGATTTTCAAATTCACATATAAAAATGAAAACATTAAACCCTAAACAAACGAGATCGTCACCATTGTATTTAAGTGATTCAGAGGAACCGATGTTATTGGATTGTTTATACCAGAAGCATTGAACGAAAGGTGGGTGACTCACTGTTATTATTCCATAATCTCCTTGTACGGATTCACCTGTGAATAATATGTTTACGGAACGTAGGCCTGCTCTATCAAAGACAAGGAGTAGGCTAAAATCAGAGTGACTTTCGCAAAATGTTAACATTATCGTGTTGTATTGTTGGGTGGGTTTGCCGCCACTAAACTTAATCCGGGAACATAAACAGCTGGAATAATCTGGTGGGAAGTAACTCGGCTTTTAAATTGTTGGCTGCATCGGAGACGAAATATTTATCGGCCAGAATAAGTGTAGGTATACAGTAAAATGGAAATACGTAAATAATTATGTTCAACAATCTGGTGAATGTCGTAACATTATCGTTCTTCAATTCTTCATTGATTATATATATTTTCACAAGCCGTTTTATATATGATAATAACTTAACTGAAGTAAACTGAAGGGCTATATAATCAGAAAATTTTCTTATTTCAAAAGTTATAGTGTTAATAATAAAAATATATTTTAGCCACACACGAATACCACCTTTTAAATGTGAAAAATCTTTGTTAAGTGAAGATAAAAAACCTTATATTTAACTTAAAACGTTTGATACAACTCATTTTTATAAACATATCTGTGCAATATGTCTTATTAAAAAGTATGTCAAATATTTAATTCAATTAAAAAATAACTATTGTCATTTTTTTCGAGAATGTTGACTATGTAAAGTGTTATCTGTTATACGTAAAAATCTTTATTTGTTATAGGTATTTTTCGTTTTCATTAATGAAAACTTTATATGGATAGTTTTAGTAAGTTGGGTAATAATTTCAAATCAAACTAGCGATAAACAAGGTTGGTGTTCAAGTGTTCAATACCTCAGTATACCGTTCGAAACTGTCTAAAGGAGTTGACATGAAGAATCAGAGCCACTGGTCTACACAAAATTCAATTTTTATCCTTAGTATTAAATTTCACAATGAAACATTCAATTAAACTTGGATTGGAATTTCGAAATAAAAATGTTCACCTGGCTTAATATGATAAAATAGTATGATAAACAATATTAAAAGCAAGAAATTTAAATTTAAATGGGTGCAATAAAAAACTGTATGCTTTTTTTTGGTGAATGTATGGAAGTATATAGATATCCTGAAGTATCCTAATATTGAAACTAGATTTTCATTTTTCAATTAATCCAATACTTTAAGTTCCAAAGTAAATTTGACGTAGTAAGACTTTATTTTTGACGTAGTAGTATTTCGGAATTAGCCCAGTTCAAGGTTTGTCGAATACTAAAGTCTGTTTTACCTTTATATATATATATATATATATATATATATATATATATATATATATATATATATAAAGGTTTAGCTATGACGATGTTTACCCGTTTATTGTGGGGTCAGTAATTAAAAATGCTGCTATGTTGACGTCGATTAATGAAATTAGCAATTCCAAATAACCCATGTCAACGGAATTATCGTCAACAGTCCATAAACAAACTGTAAACGTTGCATCAACTCTCGATATAGGCAAATGATGCGTTTAATTCAATGAGAAGCAATGCAATTTGTGTGCAATTTAGTAATGTACACTATAGCCTGGTAGCTACACTATAGCCTAATTAATAGCTTTTATAAAAAAGGTTTCAACCTCTATATTTCTATAAATATATATTTATATAGAGGTTCAACCTCTATTCAACCTCTATAAATGCTCTTTCATCAAATAATTAATTTCATCAAGGTGAATCGTATAGACAGTTGTTAAAGTATAAATTCGTATAAATTAAAGTAATTTCGTATAAAGTATAAATTAAAAACATTCAAAGTTCAAACGAATTTCAGTATTGATTTTTAATTATTTTAACACTTAATATAGGCCTAAACATAGAAAATTATAGAAACATTTTCAACATAAGATAAAATAAAATATTTGATACTAGAAAATATTATACTACTGCTAAATGCACTGTTATACAAATATAAAAATAAATTTAACACAAAGTTAACTTTACATTTTTCGAGATAACTTTAGATAAGTTGCAAGAGTCAAAGGCTAATATTTAATACATTTATATTGAATTATATAAGGTTTTAATATCACGAATACATTCAAATCGACATTTCACTGTAATAGTATATACCATGAATGTGTAATAGAAAATTGATGAAAAATAATTGTAGAATTTTAGCAGGATATGATTCAGGTGCATATGTGACCTATCGTTAATCATCGAAGCGAAGCTGTATCATATAACGTCTCAACTCTGGTCTGTTCTGATTTAGATCAAATAAAAACTTAAAGGGATAGAATATATAGTATGTTTTCTGTGTATTAGGATACAAAAGTTTAGGCAACTCTTATACAGAAAATTGTTAACAATTGTACAAATTTGTGGATACGTACATTTTTTTTAATTTAAGAGTTATTAAAGTGAAAAAAAAATTAAAAAAAACATGTAAGCTCGAAATATAAGATATTCAAATAATTAACTGTATATGTGAATTGTCTTGTATTGTCATTGTAACTAACACATTAACACAATTAATTAGACTTTGGAAGTTTCTTTAGGAAAGTCAAAACTTTACCTAGGATTATGACGACACCTTCACAACA
This sequence comes from Neoaliturus tenellus, assembly GCA_030545055.2. Taxonomy (NCBI): domain Eukaryota; kingdom Metazoa; phylum Arthropoda; class Insecta; order Hemiptera; family Cicadellidae; genus Neoaliturus; species Neoaliturus tenellus. The sequence goes on from CM061532.1 coordinate 63,831,696, forward strand.
TACCAAGGTGTATGACTTCCTCATATTATTTTCAGATTTGTAAATGTTTGTGACTAAGGTTAGGTCTTCACAAATTCTCAGAACATAAAAAATAACAATATACATTTTGATAGCTTCGGTGCTTCGGGTATAGTCTGATAGCGCTCATCATACAGTAGACCTACTTCTTTGTGTAGGGTATGCTTTGCCCATTGGCATTCTATGTGGACAACATATGAATATTTGTTAATTTATCTTTGAATATTCTTGTTTGAATTTTAGGTCACAAAATATGTTTTGGATCAAGAATAAAGCGCTGTATTATTGTTTCCGTAAAAAAATTATGAAGAAAATTCAGTATAATTAAGAATAGTTGTGAAGGAAAGGGTTCAATTTTTCTGAACAGGTCATCCTATTACATGTTTTTTGTAATTCGTTTATAATGTTGATTGAAAACATTTTTGTTCAACTATGACTAACACTATTTTAAACGTCTATCGGTTTCCAAGTAGTGATAATATTATGTTTACATATTATTACATATGTAGCATATTATGTTTACATCCGATAATTTAGTTGATCAACTGTTTGTTGGAAACAACGTCGCGCATACGATTAGCCTAAATGTCAACTTAATCCATGACGGACATTATGTATCTGACTTTGTGTTTAAAAAATGATTTTCAGGTTGAAATAATAAAATAAAACGTCTTCCAACACTACTCGATATATTTACACTTATACTGTAATTGTTTACAAGACGGTAAATATATATAAAAGATCTTATAATGGCAATCGATTTCGACCAGTCACACCGGTCATCATCAGGCCCAATCAGAGACTCAAAATAAAAAAATCAAATAATGATTGTTGTCATATTTTTGCCTTAGCAGAATATGTTGAAAAATGTTCAATGTTACACTATCATAAGTAGCAAGTCTTAAAACAAAAATAAAACTTTTGAACACTTGAAATATTTTGTTTATTTTCTAAAACTCTGTGTTAAAAAAATTCACTTTTCAAGTGGATTTCAGCTAAATAATACATTACATAACGACTTCACTCCTCTAAAAGATTTAACATTCGATCGATTAAATTCTCACCTATGACGCTAAAGTAAACAACGAAAAAGACAAGGAGATGAAAAAGTTTCATATCATTTTGAGCTCAAGGGTGAGGCGAAAGGATCGAACTATACATTTAATTTTCGAAAGGTTGTTCAGATTATACTTTATATTTGCCTCTAGTCAGAGCCAGCAGTAAATAGATGTTCAGTCTAGATTATGAATGAAATAAAATAATTTACTTCTATAATTTTATGAAATAAACAGTTTTCATCACACTACATCGATATCACCTGTTTTCGACCCTCGTTTCTACCGTCGAAACACCTGTTTTGCCGGCCTAGGCCTGCAAAATCAGCTGGCCTAGACCTTGCATAAAAACATTCACAACACGTTGTATCACAAAAACATGTGACTGCAACAATGAAATGAATTGGTTGCCTAGCAACCGGAAACACATTGCATCCCGCTAGATTAGGTTAGTAGTTATGCTTGGCTTAGTTGTTTGGCTCTGAATAAAATATTTTTTCATTAGTATAATATTTGTTGCATTGTGTAGTGTGATGAAAAATATCGTTCGTAACTCGGGCCGAAAGCGTTTTGCCAACCCTCGATCGTTTCAAGTTCTCGACTTCGTCTCGAACTTGAAACACGATCTCGGGGCCGGCAAAACGCCACTTTCGGCCCTTGTGACGAAATATACTATTTCATTATTTCTGGTCAATCTTTGTTCTGCAATTCAGTCCAGCGAAAATCTCAATGAGTTTAAAACGTTTCAAGTTATTCTGAGCCCATGGGCTGAGGTGGAGGATTGAACAACATTTAATTTTCCAACGGTTGTTAATATTATGCTTTTTATCTATCTCTAGTGATAGCCAATAAATAAATGTTAACATTCAGTTGTAGTAGTGTTGAAGCTGAGTTTTTATTGCTCGCGTTTATAAAAAAATCAATAAATTTTAAAGATTGCTAATTGGAAAATTAATAGTAATAAAGTAGTTAAAGCCAGTCACTGAAAATTTTGCCCCCATAAATACAAGATGTAAAATGACAAAACTAAATTGGCAATCTGAAAAAATATTATTTTGAATGAGTTGAAGTCTAATTGCTTTTTTGCTTTTATGACCAACAATAAAAGACAAAATTATTTTAATCTAAAACACTAACATTCAACAAACTATAGGCAGACACTATAACAATTCTTCAGGGACATTTAATAACAATCATACATATGAATTCTAAACTGAAACAAATGATCAGGATAATAAATGACCGAACGGGAAAATGACTGCAGTCAGAGCTACAGTTTGACTAATGACTACAGCTGACTCCAGTCAAGAAAAACGTTCGCGTTACAAACAGTGTATATTGCAGTTTCATTTTGCTCCTAGAACAACAATGAGTGCAAGGAGGCGACGCAAGGAGACGATTTTTTATAATCAAAATAAAAATGCTTTAAAATTAATTATAATAGTCTAATAGTACCAGTAACAAAGTTTGCTATTCCAAATATGACAGAAACTTAATTTAATATAGCTATACTTATGTGATCATAATATTGAAGGTTTCGTGTTTTTTTTCAAGTTGATTGCCCCTTCTTTTTCCTGCGAATGTGTGGAGCAGTGGTGGATTTGCCTTGGTATCGGTTATACTCTGAAAGAGCGGTACGTAGAGCCACAGGAAATATTTTCTCTCATAAGTCTTAAACTACTAGTCCCTAGTCGTTCATGTTTATAATGACTTTTACCTGGTAGATCACCCCACCCGAGGGGAGCGACGGGGTGTGACCCCCCCCCCCCCCACTAGACCATGGGGGTCATTAGCTAGACACCAGCAATGCAACGGTGCCATACCCATCCATGGGTGTGCATATTAACATGCTTCATTTTTATTGTTAATATGTTGAATAGAGAATAAAAATGAAAATCCTAATCTCCTTTTTGGGGTTTAAAATCAGTTTTTATAGTGATAGCCAGTAGGCCAGAGTTTTAATATTGCAAGGAAATACAAACTATCAAAAAATTGTCAACCCTCTACTATATTACAATATTTTACTTAAGTTACACTACGGAATACCATAAGAATAAATATCAGCAAATTAAACACACGCATAAAGACAAACAGTCGACTGGCTTCATTTTACTTATCTTCACTAGGCCCTACTAGTGATTCAACTATCACATATACACAAAAATTTTAACAGTGGTAAATTTACTAATTTACCAATGAATGTCATGGTCAATTGACTACCAGTCTTATACTATATACTGCACAGTATCTAGTGTAGGAACAACCAGAATTAATCTGATGAGAATAAGCAATGTTCAAAAATAATGCTGGCGCCAAGTAACTTATAAAATAGTCTAGTATTTAATATTTGAGAATTTAAATTGTAATGAAATATTATTATAAGTTACGAACAACAAATCTGTATTATAACAACAAATTTAGGTACAAACTATTTTTAAACATCTATTCCAATAAAAAAATACCCCATTTGGAGTAAGAGAAATATTTAAATTAAACCCCTCCCCTGAATTTTGCAAATAGGATTTCACATGATTATTGTTTAATGTGTAATCGTCAGCGATATTAGGTAAAGGCCAAATATATTTAAGTTTAATTAAGTGATTCCTAACATGAGGAAAAAGTGGCCGGAAATTACAGTGCATTGGTTCGATAGTTGATTAAATCACACGTGTCGTCAATTAGTTATTGACGAGACGGCTAATTCACTGTTTGCTGCTACATGGACATCGGACATACAGAAACGCAAACATCCAACACCGAACGTTCGACTGCATTCATTTGGCTTGGATGATTCCTAGAGTTAACTCGATCATGACAAATTTTAATGTTCAACAAATTGTTAAATGTACGGCATACTATTACTTATAAATTTGCCGTACTTACGTTTCAAATTATACCAAATCATTTCATTTATTAAACGATGTTGATCATAAACAACGAAATCACTGGAAACGAATTAACTGTTTTATTAACAACGATTTTTTTTTAAGTTATATAGCATAAATCCTTAAAATAGGCTAATGATTTACTCTACATTAGACGCACTTTCTTAAAGATCTGCAAGATTTGAAAAATTAAATTTAACGTATACATACTACAATAATAAGTAGTTGTATTATTTACATTAAAAAACTTGTTTTGGAAGTTTATATTGATCATTGAGCATAAATAACAATTAAACACTTCTATTGTTTCTTGCATATTTCCTTAACATACATTCATTGTAAATTTTGATCTAAACTTTTCACAGACCTGATCTAAACTACCCAGTCGTTGTTTTAGTACTGTATATGGTAACGTAGCGTATTATGCCTTTCAAAATGAGGTATGCAAAACACTCTTATACTAAATAACCTTGTGGTTACTTTTTGTAGAGTTACAAAAGCAACTACAATTCTACACTAAGCACATGAGGATTTAACATTTCTAAGGCTAGTTTGCAAGTTTAAAATTACCATTTAAAAGTTTTACGTAGTAAAGAACAAATAAAAATGTAAATAAATATCCTCAATTAATTATGCAAAGTCTTTCTCCAATTTTCTTGAGTTGATTTGTGTACTCTTAAGCTTTTTCAAACGCCATTTAAGAATTTAACAACATTTCAGCCTATTCGAGTGAATAAGGAAATAATTGGAAGGAAATAAGCATTGCTGTGAGTAGATCAACTATAGTTTTTATAAGACAGTATTACCACTGTGCTTGATACAACCAAAACTCCCTGTTAGTGTTTTTCACAAAATTTACATGAAAACAATAAAACCGACTCATAAAACTCAACCTGTGCTATAAAGTAGATCCAGGTGAACCAATGTTATCGGCTCTGCGGTGTTAGCATCGGCGCATAAAATCTGCTTTGTACAAATTTAGCCAGTGGTGCTCTACAGCAGAGTTTTTAATTCTTGTTAAGCCATTTGTATGCAATTCACATAAAGGCTGTACTTTTTGTTTGGCTATGCGAATAAACAATACATCACATCGGTTAAATGAATTTAATTTTTACGTCTGATTATGGTTCGGGATCTATTTAAAATATATTAAAACAATTTCAATGCATAACGACAAATTTTAGTCTACCTGGTAGTAACGTCGGTAGTTTTAAAATGCGCGCTTTGAATAAAAATGCAGCTTAAACATTGATATTTTTTATTTGAAGCTAACTAATATGGTAACTTGTTCTAGGACGTGTTGAAAAGTCTAAAAAATTTTGTTTGTTCATTTAAAAAATACTTTTTGTAAACAAATAATAGTCAATCAAAAACACTATAATTAATTCATTTAGTCAAATATTTTGCTTCTTTAAGTTGTAAATACACTATTAGTAAACAATTATTAAGGGTATGCAATACCCGCCATCTTGAATTTTTCCCATAAAACTAGGGCTAACGTTAAATTCGAAACGTCGTAACGCCTCTAATATTGGCGAAAAAGATTAATCTTTATGTCATTGAAAGGAAATTTTAATACTTATGGGACTATGAAATCAAAAGTTTTATAGGCTATTACTGATTGTTTGATTAATAAGCAAAAAAGTATTGTCAATATTTTTTGTTCGAAGATGGACGCGTTTTTTTCAGTGGTTTAATTTCATAAATCACTCTACTGTAATTGTGACTTTTATTTCATAGTTCCAGTGATATTAAAAATTTTTTTTAATGCCATAAACATGAATCTTTTTTGATCAATTTTAAAGGCGTAGCGGACGTTATAAATTTAACATTAGTCTTATAATAATAAAAATCCAAGTTGGCGGGTACTGCAGACTCTTAATTTCCTGAACATCCCTCTCTCCCTCTACAATCATGCTTTTAATATTTCTAAAAGTATAAGTCTGGCTTATAAAAAAAATGTTTATTATTAAAAGCTCGAAAATAAATCAGAATAATTATCCGTTCAAGTTAAAAATCACAGAACGTTATTGTTTTGTTGACAATAGTGGTTTCTGAACTGTCCAGGGAGCTGTTTCCACTGTGTAGTTGAAAACAAAAGAATGCAACAATGACTCGGGTGCTCTTTTCACTCAACTTTGGTCATTTTTAACCTTTCGGTGGCGAGATCAATTGGAATTCAGCTATTGTAAAGGTTGGACGAATGATAATGGCTGAAGCTATGGGCCAGCGGCAATGGTAGGATATCAAGCACTTCATTTAGAGGGTGCGTGCTCCATTACTTCTCGGTTTTGGTTTGCTGTACCAAGGGTTTATGTCCAAACTCTTTCATTTCACCTTCCTTATAGTTTGTGACGAAGACATTTTAAGCAGCACGAAAACCATTAAATAATGAAATAATTATGTAGAACAAGCCATTCGAAAGAAAAATTATCGATGAAGAGGTTTTGAAAACTTTGTAAATATCTCCCAATTTTTTTATGGAAAAGAAAGTCTCAAGCGTTAAAGTATACAGTACCAATGATAGTTCAAATAATTAAAATTGATTTTGAGAATTAGCTTTAGATTCGTAAAAATGTTGTCAAAAAATGAGGTTCGTTTTAAGATATGCTTAATAAAAGAAGCAGTTTACTCCTTATTACTAACAATTTACAAGTCCTACCTTAACGTAGTAAAATAATAATTAAAAAGTAAAGTAAAGTAAAGTAATAATAATAATTAATTAATAATTCCGAACACAATAAATAAACGAAATTAAATACAAAATATAAGAAACTAAGTAAAAAATTTGGTTGTGAAGAAGTTGGGAAACGAAAGGCAAGACATGTATCGATGTAGCATTATATCCACCAGGTTAAAGTAAATTACAAACTCTGTATATAAATAAAAAGTAAGAATTTCGTGTTAAAAATTTTTTTTTTTAATATTTGGTCTAAATTTTGATTGACATTGGCAAATGAGCTATTACTATACTAAGATGTGGTTGAAGTCTTAATATATGTATACAGAATTTCATGCATCTATGTGCCATAATAATAAATAAAAAATATACTAAAAGCGCCGTTTTTTAGAAAATATTTTAAATTTGAAATTTGAGATCAGATTTGAGGTAGGAACTCTCGTTCAAAAGTTGCAGTCAAAATAGAAAGAACCTTAAAAACATATTCAGGTAACCGATTTTCAGGGAGTTGAAATGGAAAATTGTCAGTTTTCAGACTTTAACGGATGTTTCAGGCCAAAAGCCATCTATATGCCAAATTTTAAGATTCTAGCCTAACCGGAAGTGTAAATCTTTTCTATAGCACGTGAGTTACACTGCGGGATTATTTTTTTAAACGAGTTTAAATTTAGATTTCATACTAACCATTGAATCCGCATTTGGATGAGATACCGATTCAATTCCGGTGCAAATAAATCTCATTGTAGGTAAACAACACTTTAAATGGATCATCACGTATTAGTTTGAGTCCCTGAAATATGGGCCACAAATAAATACGTTTCTTTGTCCATAGATTTCATTGACTTGTTTTCATGATTGTTTAACCTTCACATTTGCAACTTTGTATATAATACAGTATATATATTAAAGATTGGTTAGTAAATGAAGTATATACCCTGAGAAATTATTTGATGTTAGTTATATTAAATTTACACAATCTATTTAGTTGATTATTTAATGGCACGTTAGGTTATTTTGCATCTTTCATAAATATGGCAGTAGTAATAATACCTCACAATTGTGGTAGTTTTCCACAATGTTAATAATTGTTGCTCAAAACAATTCGTAAACCCCGTTTTATATGCGAGTCAAATGTTTCTCGGGGGTTTAGCGTTGTTAAATCTAACCCTGACTACAGTCACTTTTTGTTAGTCATTGTTTCCCTGATCATTTATTTCAGTTTACCATTCACGTTATCATCTACCGCTGACTTTCCCTGAAGACCAGTCGCTGGCTCAACAACAATGGTTTAAACCTTCCGAATTTTACGTTTTTCTTTTTTCTGTTGACAATATAAATTACTACATACAAATACAACTATTTATTATACTATCAGGATTATTTATTTCTTTACTGCAGGATATCCATTTGTTATTGAGCCAATTTTCAAGTCAGGTTCTCCTTCTGACGTAGGTAACTATCGCGTCCTGTTGCCATACAACCAGCTATTGCTAAGGTTTTTGAAAATCTTGTACTGTCTAGAGTTTTTCCACTGTTCAAGGGCACATTGACTAATTCCCAGAATGGATTTTTTCCTGGAAGATCGACCTCCTCAAACTTGGTCACTCTTCAATCTGATACTATGCCCCAGTTCCCCCAGAAAATCTAGTCTAGAGCCGCCTATGCACACAGTATTCTACTGTAGACGTTAACAACTGACAAATTCTTTAATAAACAATTTATGATTTATATGTAATTTTCGTTTCAGTGGCCTTAAAAATTTTGTAAAAACTTGAAATTTTACCTAAAAATAAAAATGTCTCCACTTTTATTTATGGCCAAAACATAAAAAATCAGGGTATTAAATAACTTAAATATACAAAAAAAAGGCTTAACCTAGTACAATTTTTAGTAATAACAGACAAGTTGAAAATGTTTTAATAATAATTACGGCCAGTTAAATTATTATAAATGTTTATGATATCTGTAAATGCTATCTACAGTGTATGACATGACTAAAGATATCCAAGGTCGAAATCTCCTTTACCTCCAAAATTCAGCCACGGTGACAACCTGACAACGGGCTTAACAAGGCTTTGGACAGGAGCTGTGGAGAAGGTCTTGGAATAATTGAGCAAGTCTTTGGTAGTCTTGCTCTTTATTATTAACGGTTCCCAGTCCCAAGGCAAACCTAGTTAGTAATAATCCATTTAAGCTATACAACATCTTGTCCAACTTTGTGGTCGCAACCTTTGTCGTGGACTAACTGTTTAAAAGTTTGGTGTCGCTGTACACCAAAGTTGCATGGCAAGAGGAAGAGGTTTTGAATCGTGGTTTTAGAGGAAATTACTGCACATAATTGTATTTCAATCAATAATAAAATAGTTTGGAAAGCTTGCTATTTTTTCATCTTTGACACATAATTTTGTAGCTAGAATGGACTACAAACTTTACTTAAAATTTTACACGGTTTAACTTCGGTAAAGCTTGCTTGGAATGCTAATGATTTTTTATGTTATTTCCATTGAGGGTTCAACAATTTTTATACTTTCGTTTTTATCTAACTTAAAATTTTTTATACTGTGAGTATTTTTTTAATAGCCATATATGTTTTGTTACAGAAAAAGTCTGACTCATTTTATTCCCTTTCTCAGGTTTCCTGCATTTCACATGTAAAGAGAAGTCAACGTAAAAAATTACAATAAAAACTACACACATTAAAAAAAATTATAGCAGTAACTGTAATAACCATAATAACTTTAATTATAAAAATCCAACCTTCTTTGTTTTTTTCCTAAAAAGTTAAACACATTTTTCTATTTTGGTGTATTTATTTATTTATTATACTCACGGTCGAAACCATTTTAATGTATTATAAGTGTATTAAAAGTGCCCTTTTCACTTTATTTAAAAAATAGTTAAAAGTCTAAAATACTTCAGTAAAAAATTAAGACTGGTGTTTCTTTATAATATTTATTAACAAATAAATACTTAAAGGTAAAGTTGTAAGTTCCCGAAGAAACTTTCCAAGTTTAACTGTGTTGACTTGCTAGTTCCAGCCAATTAATGACAATGAGACAGGCCGCAAATGTAGTTAATTATTCGGAAGTCTTAACTCGAGCTTAGCTTTGTCTAACGAAGCTATAATATTTAATACTTTACACTATGCATTTTATGCTCAGCAGTCTGATTGAATTTTAACACGTTATAAGATACTTTAGGATTTTTATCATTCACTTCCGTAATTGTTTTGCTGATGCCCCGTGTTGGTGACGGTAGCCTATTTATGAAACTTTGCTTTTATGACTATAAAATAATTCACATGTGTAGCCTAAGTCCTGCTCAAAGGGGAAAAACTCACAAATAACTTATTTTTGTAATCCATAACCATTCACGGTATAAAATGTAACATATTGTTATAATTATTAACTTTTACTGGGATTATTCATGAAAATATTCGTTTGGGGTTTTAAAGATTTAAAAATATTTTTGAAATTAACTCATTTGTTTTAGTTTATTAATGTATTACGTAGATTGATTCTTTCTGTATTGGTTATAGTTTTTGTTTTGATATGAAATAAATAAATAAATAAATAAATTCTTTATTGCTGTAGGACAATACAAGTATTGCATAGCATGCGTCAACAGACATTAGGAAAATGAACACACTCTTAGTGTAAAAAACATAGTTGAAAAAGTACCAGCCAGAGATCACCATTGAAAGTTATAAAAGGACTCAAAAAGGACTGACAAACAATGACAAACTGAAAATATGACAAACAAACAAAACTTTTTTAATTGGATATTTTTATACTCCTGTCAATTTTATTAGACTATTAAAATTTCACATTTTTAAATTCAACTTGAGTTGAATTTAGAACAACTTTTTCTTGTCATCTTAAATTGTAACCAAACTACATCCCTGCAACATAAAATATATGATTTTTTATGAAAAACTATTATTCTCTGGAAGACACAATGAAACGACACGACGCTATAGAGCACATGGTCGGTTACTGGTTACTGCAACATAATAACGCACGGGGATATAAAGAATGTAACGCTCGGAGATCTAATAAACTGTAAAGGCTCTCATATCCCAGGAGTGTTCCTGCTGCAAGATGACCCCTAGGAAATTGCCGTCTTCAAGCCCTTCACTCCACATTCCGTCGCATTATTAAAGTTTTAAATGAAAGTCAAAGTAAATATCGTCTTTACAATGTAATTGGAGAGTTCGAACCTGCGCGTGTTTCGTGAAGGATGCCGTACCTTCTATGTGTACTAAAGAAAAACATAGTGCACGAAAAATAATCTTTGCAATTAAAGGTCCTGAAGAAAAAAAATTACCAATGGAGATTTTTTATACCGTACTGTACTTGGTTTATTTGTATGAAAATTAACAATTTACCATAGACACTAATCATAAAATATTGTAAAATATTTATGAGCTTATCCACTTCCAGATGCAACAAAGTAGACGAAAAGTGATGTTGGAAAACGAAGTTGTGTAACAACATATAGTAAAAATAAGGAAAACTTTACAACATTGTTGTAAAAAATATTATTTATTATATCCAATGTATTCATAAGTTTTTAGGAAATTTGCTTGGGTGTTATAGACCTATTAATAACAAACCACCAACAATAGCCACAAACATCAAATTGTCGAAAAAGAGCTGAGCTTCTCAGACCAAATCTTCAATCAGACGAGATCATCAATTAATTTGTATTTTCTTTTTATACTCTTTTTTCCTTCTAAAATAATTCTTCTCAGATGACTCTTTTCAAAACTTCAATTTCGAGCAGTTCCTGGATTTTTTGTACTCTGATTAAAAAAGTAAAAAGAATAATGTACATGTAAGGGGTATATGTATTTTTCCATGAAGTTCAATGACTTTAGCTTATCACTTTTACTAACCTATCGACTCAATACTGAAATTTTTGGTTGGTCAATACTAAACGTTATGGAAAACCGTGAAATGCATCACAATAATGTTCCTATAGTATCAATGTACGTTATTGTTTGTATATGTCGTCGAATCCAAATCAAAACCTCATTTACATTTGTCCGAGGGTTGATTACCCTTAGCTAGGCAAATAACTGGTAGGGTAATATATTCAGAAATGAGACCGGCCCCCACATTATTTACTTGTAATATAACTGAGTAAGAGATGGATCAAACTATACTAAAATTCAAACAAACCTTTAAATAACATCATAGACTGTAAAAATTGCCGATTAACATAGTTAATAACGAAATACTTCGAAGTTTTTCTTCAACTTCACTCAGAACAAATCGAAATTCATAATTTTCTTTCAATCAAAACTTTTAAAGAAACATTTATTCATGTTTAATGAATAGGGTGGTTAAAAAGTAACTTGCATCCCCTATTAGGCCTAACTTTTTAACTATTTGAGATATTTGAAATCGGTTATGGCAACCTTATTGGATATGAGGTTTTTTTTAATAACTAACCATCATTTTTGTAGCTCTTTATATCCTAGAAGGTTGCCGCAAACCGATTTCAAATTTCTCAAATGGTTAAAAAGTTAAGGGGGGGGGGGGGGGGTGCAAGTTACTTTTTTAACCACTCTGTATACAAAAGTTACTGTTGAAGTAACAAAACAAGTATGGGCTGTATGAATATTTGTTAAAACATTTCACATCAGTTACTATGTTTTAAATTGGTGATTTTATTTGACAATCGAGTCATAACCCAATGATTTTACACTGTCTGTTATGTTTAATTTCCATAATCCTATTCAGTACTGATGAAAAATTGTGATAGAAAATGTAAAAAAACACCAAATTAACAATTAAAACTTGTTGGTGGTGGGAAAAATAACCATTAGGGCCTACCTCAAAAACTTACACCTTGAAAGCATGTTTTTATATTCAAATAAATATGAAAGTTTATGGATAAAATTTTATCATGTTCTACACATACACAATTTTTTTTCATTTTTTTTTAAGTTAGCTTAGTTGTAAATCAGGAGCTTAATTTTGTAATACATTACATCTAAAATCTTGGACAGCATTATTAACTTCTAATTTCGGCTATATCATAGTACGGTGGGCTATACGATATTTTCAAGTGTCGAAAAGAGATCGAGTGTCCTCTTAGATATTATTACGGTTGGATTAGCATTTCCCCAGTGTACGATCCCCACAGTCCGCGCGGCTGTGGAGTGCCGATGTAGGCGCCTACCCGACCGAGGCTGGATTACGGATGATGTCGGATGCTCGGCCGGTTCCTGCGAGATCGGATGATCCCATTAAATCGGTGCACTTGGGGGGACGCGTAATTTTGCAGAATCGTAAATGACGAGAACCATCAATAATTGACGCTCAAGACTAAATTTATCAATGAGTATTTTTACCACTTAAAGATTTTGTGATCTAACAGTTTAAGTATATATATTTTTAAATCTAACTAGGGTATTTTTTATAATTTTATAAAATTATATGTTATGAGTTAGCATTACCGGCCACCTTCTATTTTGATCCCCACAAGACTAATAACAAAGAAAGTCTTAATAATATTTTTGAACAAAAATTGTTGAGGATACTTTTTTTTTAAATCATGTAATGAATAATATGAAACTTTTAATTTTACAGGGTCTTATGTATTAAAATTTCCATTAAAATGACATAAAGATTAATAATTTTTTATCAATATTAAAGGCGTTGTGGATGTTTGAAATTTAACATTAATCTTATCGGGATAAAAATAGAAGACGAGTAGTGTGTTTTGGTTACTTCTGGACCGGAAGTCGTGCCATCTGCCCGAGCAGCTGCTCGAGCAGATGGCGTCAGATGCTGGGGTGCAGATGGCGAGAGCATATGCCCTGAATTTGAAGTAGAATTGGGCATGAATTAAGAGTTAATTTAAAACTGAAATTTAACAGTTATAACTGGGGCTTGGAAAGTATGTCAAGGTCATCCAGAGTAAGTTTTAAAAAAGCCTATCCAACTACCACCAGAAATAGTTCAAAGTTGAACTAGTTGGTGATAGTGGGATAGGTTGAAGTAACTTTTGAATTTTATTTGTGAACATACAATTAATGTGCAACAGCAGAGTTTAAACAAGTTGAACTTTTGTGATGAACTACAGAGTTGTAAATGCAAACACCAACGACGATGAGAAGGTAAACGCAGAGTCCCCAGATGATGTATTTGAAAAGCTTGAACAAACGTAACATTTCGAGTTGGTTTTCCCGTTCCATTTCCAATCGTTTAATTTCCAATTTCAATTTATCCTCTTCCATTCTAGTTATGAAGGGAACTTCATCCATTATATCCATCATGATTGTGTTAGTGTTTGAAATTTTAAAACAAGTGATGTTGATAGTTCAAAAGTCGAAGACGGAATGAGAAGTGAAAGCGAGAAATGTTAGTTAAATAATGAAGTGGGGGGGGAAGCGAAGAATTATAAAGAAGTGGTGGGGGAAATATTTTGCTCTTCGTTATTACCATCAGTAGTGTCAGATGGTGCAGGAGTTAGATTTAGTAAACTGTCTTCGTCCGAACTTTCAACTTTATCACAAATAGGACAATCGTATGTTATTTCCAAATTCATTTTGATGGTTGTAAAATTATCTACAAGTTCTTGTAAAATATTAAAAATGTCTTGTAACTCTTCCTTAGAGTTTATTTCAAAACTAGAATTCATTCGGGTCAATGGAGAGTTGTTCATTGTTGGAGAGTCGGTGATGGAATGAGGATCGGCGCATAGGGAGGGGGTTTATATAATGGCGACCTTGAGCTTATGATCAAATAAAGCGGTAAGTTCTTCTTCTTCATCTTTTAATTCAATTATTCTAACTGAATTAGTTGTTTCGTCTTCCTCACTCTGTGATGATGATGATGATGAAGAAAATAACTCACCAGGATTTAAATATTGAACCACAATTCTGAACCACCTCATAGGATATTTGTCCATGATAGAAAGTAAGTTTTGAAACAATTCTTCCATCTCCTCCCTCTCAGTTATTATATGTTCAAACTTGATAAATTTTGCTTCCATGTTGTTAGTTTGAGTGTTGGAAGTGAAATGATTTAAAGTTGAATATAATATTATATAAAAATTACAACCAGTAGTGGGGGAAATCTCAAGGTCATCCAATTGAAGTTTTAAAAAAGAATATAAAATTGAAATTACACATTTGATGGTTCTACAGGATCGGAATACCAATCTGACCTGTATTTACATTTTTTTATCATGCATGTACAAAAATCATCTGTATGAACCTTGGTGCGTTGACAATGAGCAAGATCGAGAGGGTGAAATTTGAAACATCTTTGAGGACAACATGTATGAAAATATCTCGATTTGTAAATTTTCAAAGTTCGCAATTCCGGTGGTGGTAGTTGTTTTGTTTTGCATTTGCAGTAACAAGATCCGAAGAATTCACATTTAGTACAAGCTAACCCATCCACCATCATTGGCCCTAAATCTGTACATTGTTGTTCACAACAGTAACGAGGTTTGTACTTGTATTTTTGCTCTTCCATGTTGACGCTGCGGAGTCCAGTGAAAGAATAAGAGTGTATAGTGTTGAATAGTGAGTTTTATGTACTGTGAAAAGTGGTGGGGGTAATTTCAAGGTCATCCAAATGGAGTTTTAAAAAATTATACCTTACAAGTGTAAGGATTATTAAAATTTAGGAAGTTTGTTTCTCTTTGTTTTCTTCAGACTTTTTTTCTCTCTTCGCCTTAGCCATAGCAACAAGTTCTTCTGTTGATAATGGATGTACTTCAGGAAATTTTAAAATTAATTTAGCTTGATATCCTTCTTTAGTTAATACATCTAAATCTTGGGTCATTTGTTCAACGGTGTTGTAGTCTTTTCCATAGATTTTTCCATCAAGTTGAATCATCATTCTGTACAACATTTTCTTAAATAGGTCTTGTCGTGGTGAGAGCTGAGAAGCAAATGATTATTTATACAAGTATCACATCCTTTTTATTAACTCACATTGATCATGTGATTCTTTAGTTGTAGTTTTGTCTGTCAAAAGTTATTCAACATTGGTAATACTTTTGGAACTTGATGTTATGTTGACCAGTTGGCGATGAAGAAGTTGTAGGTTGTGTAGAAATAAATATTTCATCATCGCAATATTTTGTTTTAGTGAACATCCTTGTATTAGTAGCACTAACATCAACAGTTAAGTGATAACCACCGGTAAGTAAAACTCGCATTTCGTTGGTTAAATCTTCGAGTTGTTCAAAAGTTGTAATGGTGTCTGTATCATAAGATGCACACTTGACTTTGAGAGACATCTTTTAGTTTTTATATTAAGCGATAGAGTGAGCGAGATGTGTACGGTACGAAAGGTAGTTGTAGACTGATGAATTTTACAAGTAGATTTTCGCTTTTATAATCACACAAAAGTGGGTCAAGGTCATCCCGTGGAATTTTTAAAAAAAGCAACATATTGTAATGTACAAAGACATCACAATATGTTGCTTCTTTTAATTTTTTTTGTTTTTTCTTTATATCATATTTATTGAAAAACAATTACAAACAAATAGTTACAATGTTATGTACAAACTAATCAGTAGTAGGTGTTACATGAATAGTTAGTTCAGTTGAGTTGTTTCCACTTGGTCCGTGCGAAACCAAATAGAGTGCGCCGGGTTGAACTACACGAAGATCTTCATTTTGAAGAAGTTGTACAAAGCGTCTTGGTAGGAAGATCTGAAATTTTGGTTCATCACCAACTGTATATGGAGCCTCGCTCAATGTGCAATTAATAGCATCACCTACTGAAGTTTCCATTTTCTTAATCGTATGAATGATGTAGTGTTTTTCTTCTTTTAGTTCAGAACATTTCTTTGTAGGTAGAATTGATGATTTAGAATGAGCGTTGAACTGATCAACTAAACTTTGAAGTAAGTTCTGTGATGCCATCTTGATGTTGTTGTTAATCTTCTTGTTAATAAGAATGTCCGTCGGAGATGTTGTCTCTTCGGAGGTTAGAGTAATACTCATGCTGCGTCATGGTAGCGCTCTCGCTTTTATAATCGACACTACCCCCACTACTGACACTACACCCACCACTTTGTTGAAGGAAATTGTTCAAGCGGTAGGCATTCTTTAAAGCGCACTGCGACCTTCGATGTTTAAAACTTTTTGATGAAATACAAAGTTCGTTGAAGTAGCATTGGAAATCTTTATCAATTATTGCATTAATCACTTCGTTGCTTGTAAATGATTGTATCCAATTTGCTTTTTCCAATCCCCTTGTGTAGATAATTTTAAACTCTTTGCAATAATGATTCATAATGTGCGGCATCATGTTATAATTAATGAAACCTTCATCCCATCTTAAGTTGTGAATATGTTTGTTCAACCATTTGTTTGTAACTTTCGCTTTAGTTGTTAGTCTATTAAATGGTACTGGAGGTTTGAACAAATAATGATAAACTACTGATGTGTTCATGTCCAAGATTACTAATTCTTTAATAATAAAATTACCATCATTTCCTCGGAAAGCTTGAAATTCAATTATACCTCTTTTAACTTCCATTATATGTGGCGCATTAGAAAACGAAACCCGTTTATTCATGATGAAGTCTTACTAACAACTGACTTAAAAATTGAATGAGCCGATGTTTATAACAGACAGGATTGTTCTTCTTCTTTCACTTCTTGTGCCACTTCATCAATATTAAAATTGGTGTGATAGTTGTTTAATTGTCTCCACATTTCAACTTCTTGAGGTATTCTATTAAAGATTGAAGTATCCACGGGACCGTATAAAATTGGAACAAAAGGTTTTTTGTCCAATGTATCAATTAGATAGTCTTTAATTATTGCACTTGAAAATATTAGTTGTTTCAAATATCTGGTGACGGGACCGGTAGTACAACTTAAAGTGTAAAATTCTTCTTTAGTGAAATATAATTTAACATTATGTGTAGTTAAATCTCTGAAGCGAACAATTTGTCCTCCACGATGTTTTACTATATCAACTTCAATATTTGATTCCAATAAACTTAATCTTGTTCTTCTTCCAAATGTGTTGTTACTTAAATAGCACTCCAAAAGATGTAAATGTTTCATGAGAGATTCCCAAGTAGTTTCACTGAAAGTAACCATTTTGTTTCCATGATTTAAAATAACAATTGGTGAATAATCCATTGATTTTAAAATTCCAACTGATATACTTTTTGTCATGCATGAAGAAATTGGGTAGATAATCCGAAGAAATACTTCTGTTAAAATATTGGTTGTAATGTTAACTTCAACCTTCTTCCTTTTTACTTCTTTTTCAGCTTTTTCTTCTTCTCTCTTCTTATGTTTGTTGAATTTTAGGAACTCGTCCATTTCTCGTTCAACTTGTTTTTCTATATCTGAACTATTATCATCCATTAGAGGTGTATTTTCTTCTCCGTTAGTAGAATTCATCTTGCGAATGATGTTTCCCATACGACGGTTGAAGATAGAATGAAGTTTCTACTAATTATTTTCTCGCTTTTATATTTTTCGTAAATCCTTGAAATTTATACAATTACATAATTGTTTGTTTTCAACTTGTCTTTCACAAATGAAATTCTAACCTCAAAAATTAAAGCAGATAATTCTAACCTCAAAAATTTGCAGTTGTTGTACAATTCTTCTTAAAGTACATTCTTCACAATTCCGGTCAGCGGTGTGTAAGTAACTATTTTATCATGTAGAATTAGACAGTATGCCGAAGTTCCATCCGCTACTGGTTCTTCAAATTCCATTTCAATTTTTATATCCACACTTGATTATTTTACCGATTCATTTTGTTTTGAACAATCGATTACAATTATTGGAGCCTTGGAATAATACTGGTCAGGTGATAATAGTGGTGTATTAGTCTTTCCATAATATGACGATTGAAATCTTGCATACATATCGTATAAAATGGAAAAACGTTTTTTGCTGAACATGACATTCAAATTGTCATAGGGAAAGAATTGAGAGTTTAGGAAAACTTTACAATTCTTTATTTTACAGTGATCAAATTGACCAGCATTTGCAGTGATAACATCTTTTCGCTTAGTTTGAAAACCGAGTATTATGTACCTTGCTCGTTCCAAGTAAGTTGATGTCTTGACGGTCCATGTTTGTCGTTCTGTCTGAGGTAGTGTAGGGTATTCATGAAATTCCCAACTTCGGAATGGCATCACAATATCACGGTCAGATTTTAACTTTCTCAATAATAGGATTCTATGTTCATCGGCCAATCTTACATGAGGTACTCTCCAAACAACTTTATCCAACTGTAGTTGCCATTCCAGTTTATCTTCCGTAGTTGCAGGGTCTGCAAGTATTAAGTCCTTATTAGTTGAAGATCTGAGTAATACTAATTCTTGTTTGACATTTATTATTACCCGTTTGTAATCTTCAGCGAATCCCAAAAGCAATCGTAAAGGTACATGAAAATCAAAGTGACCGTTGGAATCCGGTGTTATAGTGTCTTTATCAGGAGCAACCCATCCGGCGGTGACTATTGAATTCTTCTCATGCGGTGTTAATGATGTTAATCCTTTCAATGTCGTTGTTAAACCAACCTTTTCTGTTGAATCAACCGTCACCCCTGATATTTCATATCTTATTTCATCAAAAAGATATGCCATCGGGTTATTTATAAAAGGAACTGTTGAAGCAGTTTTTCCATCCAATTTTAATACCCGTCCTTCGATGTACAAGTAACTTTCACATGGTAACGTGTAAATATCTTGTTGTTGAATGGGAATCCTTATTTCATCGTTATTGTTTAATTTTGATGAAGTGTAAGGGTTGTGCGTGTGATATTCCTTCTCCCATAGTGTTTCGTCGAACGTTGGTCCTTGAGATATATCCAGGATATCCATCGCTGTTAAGTTTCAATCCAATCTTCTGTAGAAAACGAATGTTGTCCGATGTTAACTCTTCCAATGTCGAGGAGCTACTGAGCTCCCGACTCTTCTGTTGTGTTTTAAATGATAATCCCATGTTGACTTTTATGTTGCTGCTCTAATGTGTATCTGTATAGTAATTGTTTCTCCTCTAAAGTCAACACTATGACCGTCTTGATCCAATATGTTCAGTACGATGTCTGAAATGAAACTGGTGTTTAACGGTAGGTATATCAAGTTTTGTGGCTTCTCAACAATTTTAAAACCGGGAGCTACTGTTGGATAAAATGTATGTAAAATATGTTGATTAACTCCATCTCTATACGATCCGTGTATAATGTTGCACGTGACATCGATACTATTTACTTTCAATATTGTTACAGTTGAATCACCTGAATGAGTAGTTCCAGGAGTTAAGATTTTCTTTTTGGTATCTGTAAATCCAAGTAAACTGCCAATAGAGTTTTCCAAGCTAACATCAATATAATATTTGGAAGTTATTTCTGCTTTTAAAGTATTGTTGTTTCCTTTAACGGTGATATTGTCTTCTCCAAGTTGTTTCTGTAATAATTGGTTTATGTCATCAATTTCATATGCTCCAGTAGGAAATGTAATTATTTTCAATTCTGAGTATTTTCCTGAAGCATCCTTAGTTTCATAATAATGTAGTAAATTGTTCTTTCCTTCCGTAACATTGGGAATTGAGTTGTAGGTAGTCAAATCAAGTAATGCCGCTTCCCATAATCTTTCCTTGGATAGACGCAATGCTGGGAACAGCGTACTTTTCAATGTGGATGAATTTCCACTCAGTGACACTGTATACGATGACATCTTAAAGCTGACTGACACTCTTCGCTAGAAACTCCAAACATAAATGCCCACATATTTCAGTATTGTTAGGTTGTTCTCTTTTGTAATTGTAAAAAATGTTTTTGGAGTTTCGAAAATAAAATTGCAGTTCTTTTGGCGGTGGTAGATTGCCAAAACTGTCAAAGTAGTAAATGGTTTGTCCGAGTTTTTTATAGCATACCCAATGAGTGCCTGGACCATAGGTGGAATCCAAATTTACGATTCCAGTTTCATTTTTCCATATTTTAGTTGGTAATGCATCTTTCATAAAAACTCCTCGAAAGAATGGTATTTTCAAACATTTTACATAATCATTTAACTGATGATTTGTTAAGGCTTTATTTGGAATTATCAATTGATTCTTCTTATTTAGTACACACGGTACGGTTTTAGGTATAAACCTGCTCCGTTTTTTACCATTTGCCAAACAGAAGTCTTCTTTACATTTGCCTTGCGAGTTCTACGACGCCCTTTTTTAATGTTTCCACCTCTTTTGGGAGCGCCTCTCTTTGTAGGTCTTCCTCTGCGTCTTCCACCACCTAACTTTGCTTTCGTCTTCATGGTTGTAGTTACTGCCCAAGCCGCTGCTTTTTCTGCAATACTTGCGTCACTTGATTTTACTCTTTGCCAAGCTTTTTCTGCTAGAATGTTATCCGCTATTGATCTATTTGTTGAATCTTTATACTTTGAATATGCTATATCGTGTTCTTTGCAAGCTTGATCTAATTTATTAATTCCAGGATCTCCTCTTGCTAAACGTTTTGCCAACTTAGTTCCAGGTCCACAATATTGATAACCTCCGGGCAGATGTAATTCGTATGGTAAAGCGTCTATCGCTCGATTCACAACAGCACCAATTGGAATCCGTCTGAGCAGGGATAATGCAGCTGATGTTATACCACGTCCTTTCTTGCCAACGTCTTGACGACGACTGAACGATGAGGTCTTCATTATGCCGTTTTATATAACGAGCGTCTTCACTCCATGAAATACTTTATGATAATGAACACTTTTTATATATTCCATACTTATATATTGGCGAGTTTTACTAATACTTATTGATAATTGCATCTTTAATCCATTGTTCTCTTTGATCATCTTGGATTTTACCGTGATTCGGTTTACTAAGCATATGATTGTGCATGTCTATAATTACATTACCCATAAGGTTCATTACATACTCCACATTAGTAGCATCTTTGTAATCTGTAAGATTCTCAAGATCTGTGATACGTTTACCATTACATGTATACACAGATGGATCGTCATTAGAGGTTGCTATAACTTGATTAATAGTAGCAACATCATTCGGAGCTATTCCTGCCGATATGTTAGATATTCTTCTATTTTTTCCATCATATACGTTATTTATTTTATCTCTAACTATAGTTTGTTTTACAACAACACAATCCTGATCATCTTTACCAGATTTAACTTCGGTTAATCGTCTGCCTCCACATATAAAGTTAACACCAGTAGCTGATAGTTGTGGTACTTGTTTTAAAATAACAGCATCATGTTCTTCCGTGCCTAAATTTATATTTGACAATTTTTTATTTTTTCCATCCCACTCGTCATTTTGTAGTTGTAGTAAGGTAAACTTTTCACTTCCTTGCATAAACTCATCACCTTTCTTTGACACTACTTGATTTTGTTTAACAAAAGTGGATGTTTCTTTTTTTAAGCTTTCATTCATTTGTTTCACGGTAGCAGCATCCGATGGAGTTGAACCATCTTTCAGATTGGACAACACTTTTCCATGACAATCAATAACAGCATCATTATATAAAATACAATTATCTTTAATATATTTTATATTAACACCATCACTTTCTTCTTTAGGATATCCAATATCGTTTATAGTATATTTATAAAAGGAAAATCCATCCTTTTTCTTTTCTGGTATTACAGAGTGCAAATAACGCTTATTGATTGTATCTGTATCATCGGTTGGGTCTGCCACATTAGTTATTTTATAATTTAAAGCATTGTACATTTTTCCACTTTTAGTCTTTTGCAACAGTAAAGCGTAATCCATCGCAGATAGCAAATAGCCTTTACTAACAACATCTCCATTGTTGACTGGTTTTGCAACATTAATAACCCTGTGAGATTTTGCATCATACAGTTGGTTGTTGTCAAGTTTTAAACTTGTAGATGTTTCCTCCTTTACTGTTTTTAAATTTGTTGCATCTCCATCTTCTTCTGGATCTTTAACAAACTTTAAACGTTTATTATTTATGTTATAGTCACCTTCGGGTGTTTGCGGTAATCCACTTCTTTTTCTGTTTTCTCCAACTTGCACTCCTAACGCGGAGTAACGTCCGAACTTGTCAACGCTCATGTTAGAACTGACACATTATATGCCTGCAACTCTTATATATCCGCGGACGATTATACAATTATGCCGCGATTCCTGAGTTCGTCAATCAGAGCTACCCATTCATTATTTAAACCTGTATGACCAGCTTCCATGGCTTCATGCAATAGTCTCATTCTATCAACCAATTTATTGATGTCGTTGTAGTAAATCACATTTGTATTGTATAGATTTTTCATCAATCCTTTACCAGATGTTGAAGTATCTCCTTTACTCTTTTTACCATGTTGTTCAAGAAGTGATAAATCCATAAGTGATAGAGATTTTCTTTTCAGTGGTTGTCTCACCACTGGTGCAGTACGTAATGTTGGCAATTTTCGTGGAGGAAACAACTTTTTTATAACGATGTTATATTTTGTTGCACGTGAACGATTAATCATTCCATCCTTTAAGTAGTTTCTTTTATGAGCGTTAGTATTTTGTAGAATCTCCTTAAAAACACTTAAATCTTTGGATGAATATCTTAGTGGTATGTTTTTAAAAATTAATTCATATAATCCTTTTGTTCCTTTATATCTGTGCTCACCAATAATGATGTAATCATCTTGTGTTATTTCAAGCTTTGAATCGCCGATCTTTAATTCATTCCCATCAATTCTTGCTCCGTATATGTGTGATCTACTCAAATTTGGGTTTGATTTCATGTCATGTAGCATTTTCATTATATATTTTCTTCCAAGAGGTCCATGTTGTAATATATCGCTACTCAATTGAGTTAAATTTGGAATAGATTGTTCTGCTTCTGGTATTGGCTGTTCTTCTTCCTTTTCAACAATTGGTTCTTCTTCTTCTTTTGTTTCTTCTTGCACACTAGCACTTGTATATGAATCATCATCTTCTTCTTTTTTTAATGCTTGTACTTCTTGTTTAGAAACTGGTAGTAAAACATCTCCTTCATAACGAGGTTTACCAATAGTTTCTGATATCTGTTTTAAAGGTTCCGTAATAGGTTTAAATGTAGTCTCTAGAAATTCTTCTCTTTCACTTAAACCCATCCTCAATGCACGATTCTTCATCCTAATAGAATCACTGAGTGATTTTATTTCTTTCAATAGTTTTTCTTGATTCACCATGTTTACACTGTGAAGTTCAACGTGTAACTAGATGTAGCATCGGTAGTTCAACGCATAAATACAAATTTATCCAACCCTATACGATATCTACCATTTTTAATATCTTCTTCCTTCATAATAACGAGAAAGCTATATTTCTCATTCCATGCTTTGCCACACATCTCTTTAAATTTTTCAAATGGCATATCCGCATTTACATGATCATTATATATATGCTTTAAATTTGTTTCATCTTGCTTGAAGATGATCAACATATTTGCATTGTCTCTTATAAGTTGTTTTGGAATTTTACTGTATGTTTGACCAATGTAAATGCTATCAATATTATGATGTCTTCCCATAGCAAAATAATTCCTTATTGTGTCATGATTTTCACAAGAAACATCGTCAAATATAAAAATAGAAAATGGTTTTGCTTCATTTGGTTGCATAATTGTTTCACTGGCATTAAACTTGTAAAAATTTACTTCAGGTACACTTGCAAGTACTTTATCCCATAATTGATATTTTGGTTGTTGCAATGATTTTGAAAAAATGTATATATTGTTAAAACGCAATCCTTTAGGATTAGTTATAAGGTTAAAAACAACATTAGTTTTTCCACAATTTGAAGGACCAGTTATTAGACATCTTATCGTATTTGGTAGTAATTCACCATGTTTTCCATGATTTAACTTATCATTGTCAACTGTCAATTCATCAATGTTATTGATATTAAATCGATCTTTTTGTTGTACAATCTCCATCTTGTATAAAGGTTAAACACACAATGAGCTATTAAACAACTATACTAAGTCTTTTGAAGGAATCCAAGAGTCTTCACTTTTATCAAACCCTAACCACCGGACTTTAACCATATCCTTTTTCCTTTGTAAAATCTTCTCGACAAGATATACATCACCGACTGTTGATTTCAACAATTCATGTCCGTAAAATCCACCTTGAAGTAATTCACCCTTGTTATCCTTTAATAAATAGGTTTCAGGTATAGTTGGTTGCACTTTATAAATTGTAAATACTTCATTAGTCCAATTTGGTAGATATCTTTTACTAAATACACCTTTGTATTTGCTTATACGAACTTTATCGTTGACCTTGAACTTCTTTGGTTGCAATTTTCCCAATTTTGGTGTTGTATTATTTTTAATGCGTTGTAATACAATTTTGGCATTAGCACTATTTACCTGGATAGGTTTCATTCCAATGGTACGATGATATTTGTTGTTATACTCTTTTATAAGTTGTGGTAATATGTCATACCACACGTATGATCCTCTTTTTGAAAATTGTTTATACATCGCACCTTTTAATGTTCTATTGAATCTTTCAATTATTGAAGCTTTAACTTCAGAATTTGTAGAATAATGATTTATTTGATATTTCTTCATCAAAGCTCCAAAGTCTTTATTAAAATATTCTTTTCCATCATCGGTCTGTAGATGTTTAATTTTAAATTTATTTCTTTGTATTGTGGTTTCCATAGCTTTTGTAACACTTTTACCAGTCTTATCCTTCAATGGTAAAGCGTCAGCTATTTTAGTAAAACAGTCTATAATTGTTAAAATATATTTAAATCCTTTATTTAATTTACTGTGCGGTATCATTTCAATGAGATCAGCTTGATAAAGATCATTCATTCCTTTAATGATTGTACTTCTTCTTGGAAATCTTCTTCTTGCTGGTTTATGTAGTTCATTTACAATCTTGTCCTTCACACTTTCCATCTTCAGATGTTGCTTGTACACCGCATGTAAAAATACTGATCCATAAAATAGTTTATTCTCATTTATATAGTTTGAATATAGGTCAAGGCCATTTCATATTAGTGTAAAAAAGAGGGAACATGGCATTGGGCTTGCCATGTCCCCTCTTCTTTACGGAAAGGAAAAAAGGAAGAAGGAGAGGACGAAGAATAGGTTTACTGGTCGATAGGGTTCAGGGAGTAGTGGCCGAATGGTAAAGTATTAATTTTATCTTCTAAAATATGGCGCTTGTCATCTTTGTAGCTTAATGCCCACTTTGTTTGTTTGACACTAAAAAGTTGATGATTATAACTTCTAATAGTGTTGAACGTTGCAGTTGTTTCAACATTTTCAAACAAACATCTTTTATAATGTTCAAACTGTACGTTCTTCTTCAGAAAAGAAGTTTTTATTCCTTTGGCCTTCTTCGTGACTTGATGTTCGTTCTTCTCGTTTATGTACAGTTGAAACGAATACAGTTTGGACATTAATGCTACAATTTCCATCATCGGCACACCATTTGTTTCATCTTTAAATTTTCCTAATACTTTCTTGTTTCTGTCATAGTCGTAATTTGGATGATCCTTAGGATAATCGGAAAAGTCGAAATCATCTTTATATATAAAGGTGCGTAGATCTTCATACATGTCATTTGTTTTAATCCAGTAAATTAGTGCATCCGTATCCATATATGCAATACCAATGTTCTCTCTTCCATAATAGCTAACCATCTTCTTATAATGAAACTCGTACATATGTGTTTTTGAAATATCCAAGATTGACATTCCAAGATACAAAGGACGATCCATTTCAACTGACTTCTTGTTCATGGAAATAACGACTAGATTTTCATTAATAATTACAGATGAACCAAAGTTTGGTTGTTGCACTAATTTCTGTAATTTTACTGGATCAGTTACCAATTTGATATCCTTATGTTTCCTTTTGTTTTCCAAAGTCTTGCCAAATATTGCGTTGTTCATTAGTTTTAAAAAATCTTTTTGAAAACTTGATGTAGCAGCAGCTCTTCTTCTTGTGTTGTTGTCGATGTACGGTTTTAACCAACAAGATTGAGAAAATTGTAGTACTCGATTAATTTTTGTAACTCTCAATCCTAAGTCTAAAGCCTGTTGTATCATCCAGTAGTGTCCAACATATCGAGACTTGTCGGTTAAAGTCATCAATAATTTTGGCCATCTTCCAGTAGGGGAAATTTCAGTCTTCGGAAGAAGTGGTAAATCATAATGTTGATCATGAAGATGTTCAGGATATTCAAAATCCACATCAAAAATGTAACCAGTTTCACCATGCTTCGGTATATCCATTATGTTTCCAATCGATTCTGGATCTATCCATTTAAAATTATCATATGGAAGGGGATTTGACATTGCCCATCCGTATAAGTTATTTGCATCAAAATAACCCAGGAATGTTGTTGGTTTTGATGCATCATAATCGGGCAGATACTTGTTGTTCGCCTTAAAATGTCGTGTAACGCTTTGCGTCAATCCCCCTCGAACTCCTGACTCGAACATTAAAACCATATCTATATCAGTAAGAAGTTGTATTTTACAATTTGTTTCTTTCAACATGGCTTGCCATGCTAATCCAGGTGAAGTGTACGAATGAAGAGGGTCCAATCCATAAGCTGCAAAACACGTATTTCTAAATTCTTCCATTATATCACATAATAAAGTTACATCTAATTTAACATAAAAATCTGAATATTCTCCTAATGTTCTAAATCCTAATTCGTTCCATACTTTACATGCATGATCATAGTCCTCTTGAGATATGTCCATGTCGTAAAGTTTACTTTTAAATTCTTCTTTAGCCGGAAGTGATGTTTCATTAAATTTTTCTAAACTGTCTATGTAATCATATGGAAACACACCTTTCCGAAGTACCAAATCCAGTTTGTCATTATTTACAATCTTCTTTGTTTCGATGAAATCTTGTTTCCTTAAATTTTCTGAAAGTTTGGACAAACTCGACGGCATAAATCTGTAGGAGTCTAAGAATCTTAATTTCATGTTTCCAACTTCTTTGGAAAAACTGATGAACTTCTCTGAAGTTTCAGCTAATACATCAATTTTACCATCGTCTCTTCCTAATTCGGGTATTATGAAATGAGCATCGTACCCACTGAGGTTATGCAGAACCACAGGAATAAATAGTGGTAAACGATAGCTCAAGTTGCATTTATTACAAGCAGCACCCCTGTAATAACCAATGAGGTGATCGTGATCTTTAACTTTATAATTCTCAATAGTAAAATCATTTTTGCACAAGAAACATCGAGTTGCATTTTCATGTTGAATTTCTTCTTCTTCCTCCATCGTTTTCATTGGTACAATATTTGTATATAATCTTTGTACATTTCCAGCTATTGAATATAAGTGATCAAGAAATATTTTTTCTACATTTTCACCACGATATACTAGAGGTTCTGAAGTTAATCCATATCTGTTTAAATGTTCTTCTGATAATGTCGATTTCACCATTAAACAAAACCTGTTTGGTTTGTGCATTTGATACTTGACACTTTTTCTAGCTTCACAATTTTCATCTTCAACAGGAACAAGTGTTGATTCAAAGTCCGCATACACAACGAAAGGGATACGGTATTGATAATGAACCTTTTCAAATTTAACGAATGCTCTGTTTTCCGCAGGTAAATTAATCTTTGCTTCATAATTATTGTTACATAGTCTTTTGTGCTCTTGTAACCATTCTCTTCCTTCTCTTCCTTCTCGTTGAAAATTAAAACATCTCTTGCAAATTATCTTTTTGTTTCGATTTTTTGAAAGTTGCTTGTTAACAAGACGATCAAATTGCTTTATGTACACATAGTGAGACACATCTCCTCGCGTTAGTAGTAGTAAATCCGTATGATCTGGTAGCTCTTCTTTTGCAATACGTAAAGGATACACTTTGTTTGAACTATCTAATGCAAAAACATTGATAGACGTACCGGGATTTTTCTTCTCAAATTTTGATATATCTTTCAGTGATACAGGATAAGTGATTCCTTGAAAATTGTATCTAAATCTTTGATTTTCATATTCTTGGTCAGGTCTATTCGCATGATGTGGTACAAATTTAGTTGTCATTGCATAACGAAAACATTCATTGTCTTCATTTTTAACATTAATACAAGATTTTGTATCTTCAATTCTTTTTGGCAGAGGAATGTAACTTGATCCCATTAGTCCATATCCATGTTTGTGAACTCTTATATCTAATACTTCAATACTTGTAAGACTCCATCCGGATCCTCTTCCTTCGTGTTCCTGAATTTTTGTTAATATTTCTTCTATACAGTTCTCTACTATTGAATCAATGTTTGAACTTTCCATAATGGTTCGGTTTTTTGTTATGAATCCTCTTGGTGATAATTCTTCTTGTACATTTATAAACATAGCTTCTAGTAGTAAACCAAATTTAAGAAAGTTCAATCTTTTTAATTCTTCTTTTAAAGTTTTACTTACAATTGGTTTTGCTTCTCTAATAAATTCTTCTAGCTTCAAGTTTTCATTTTGAATCTTATGATGCATTACTACTTTACCAGGTAATGCAAATACTTGTAGATTTGGTAAAGTAGTTGAAGATGTTGCTGTTATTTCATATTGTTCTTCTTGTTCTTCTTGTTCTTCTTGTTCTTCTTGTTCTTCTTGTTCTTCTTGTTGTTCTTGTTCTTCTTGTTGTTCTTGTTGTTCTTGTTTTTCTTCTGGGTTGTTGTGAATTAGTTCTTTATGACAGTCTAATAGAATTTCATCGTGAAACGATTCCGAACATTTATCGCAACGATACATGTTGAGATGTTTACTCATCGAAATTTCACCAAGAAATGAAGTGGGCTCTCACGTTCCTCCTATTATAATGGTTCCCCCACCACTATTTCATCCTCTTCACTATCCTAGGAAATCAAACATTTTCAACAAAATATTAACCTTCTACAAACTAATTGTTCATTCGTGTTCTTTATTCCCATTGGAGTTTTAGTATATACTTCTTTATATTCAAACTTTAACAAACTTTCTTTTAACATCTGTTAGGACAGATGTTAAAAGAACAAATGTTGGAGTGGAAATGGCTAGAGCACAGGCACTTGGTTGAACTAAATTTGCGCATAAATTAACTAGAGTTGAACTAAAAATTCGCATAAATTAAAAGTTAGTTCAAAACTAAAGTTCGACAGTGTTAAAAAAACTCTAACAGTTGAACAAAAATAAACGTTAGTTTCAAACTGAAATTCAACAGTGTTAACCAAATTCTAACAGTCAAACAAATAGGTCAAGGTAATCCAATTTAACGCGAGAACGAGGAATAGAGCACTAAGTGGCATGTTAATCCATTACCACAAAGTGATCTATTCCTTGCTCTCTATTCTACATCTACTTTTTTGGGTTTACTTATTTATATTAAAATGTTCAAATTTTACTATGTAGAATGTCCATTCTTGCTCTTCAACTCTTCGATTGTTTTTAGCAATTGTAACAAATATTCGTTAGTTTTCACCAAAGTCTTTATTTTGCTACATCCAATTTCAATGGAAGGTATTATAAGTTGTAATTTTATAAGTTCAATCTTTTCTTTCTTGCGAATTTCTTTCTTTATTATATTATTCCTTATTTTTGCTGAAGATTTAAACTCCATGTTGTTTCTGCTAAAGCCACAATAATAATAAAAGTCTCTTGAAACAACCTGCATTTATACACATTCCCCCACCACTTTATAATCCCCACTCCTTTCCCCCTCTTCTTTATATGTGGAAGGAAGTATTATAATTAGATTCCTAATATTTCTTTTCCTTCTTCACTAAGTGGGGGAAGGGTAATTGTTATTGTTATTACACTAGTTGTGCAAGAAAATAGCCGCCAGTGTCCACACCTTGTTCGTAGCACTCCATCATAGATTGTGCCCACTGCAACATGCGGTCTCTGTCATTTGGTGTGACAAGGAAAGAATGACTATCACCATACAATATAAAAGAGTCAATTCGTACATAACATCCTAAATTTAACCATTTATTAGCTTCGGCTATAAACTTTTCTATTGTATCAAATGGAAATTGTGGATCAATTGCTATAACCTTACGTTCTTCACTAAGTTCAACAGTATAATCATCATCGTCCTCACTCTCACTATCATTATTTAAAATGTCTTCAGGTTGTAGAAAAACATCGGAAATTTCGGAAGAATTAAGATGGTCATTCACATGAGGAGGCATTTTGAAGCAGGTAATATTGTAAACAGCAGAAACGAAACAACAAGAGCGGCATGTAGAAGCAAAATGAATGAGTGACCAACGCTCGCTCCGCTTTTATAACAGTATGCAAATGAGGGGTAAGAGCTGACCTTGACCGGTCATCAACCCAAAGGAGTGGGGGAAGTACTTTTCTTACTACTCGGATGGAAGTAAGTTAGTAGGTCACGATACTTAGAGTGTTAAAAAATAATGGGGGAGAAACACAACGCTATAACGCATTGTGTTTTTCCCCCATTATTTTTTAAACAACAATTTGGAAAAAAAACTATGTGAATTTACTTTCTACGCCCCCACCTTGTAATACCATCCACTTTGTGTCTGAGGAGATAGTCTTTAGAGTCTAACTCATAAACGGATTTCTCTTTGCGCAAGGATTCAATTACTTTAATATTATATTTTTCGCCGTTACAACTTGCCAAAATGTGTTCGTTGTCAATAACACTTTCAAAAAAATAGATACAACCTCTCTTAAGCCTATTTCCTTTCACACCAATAATTTTGGATTGGTATTCAACAGTGGGGGTTTTTGTCACTTGGGGTTCACAAATGTGTTTTACGACATGTAAACGGCAAAAACTTTCGTTTTTTACACATTTCCTCCCACAAGGTGATCCTTTTTTAATTCCCCTAGTAAGCGTTTCAGGGCAAGTAGTGGGACGGCTAAATGCCCTACGACGCCGTTCTTGTAATAATTGAAATTGCTCTGAAGGAGCAGGCTTAGGAGTAGGTTTAGGAGTAAGTTTAGGAGCTGGTTTAGAAGCTGATTTAGGAGCTGGGTTAGTAGCAGGTCGAGAGGATTCAGTTTTGTGATAGGTATGATCTTCAGGTGTAGTAAGTGGTGGGGTAGGAGGTAATGGTGATAGTGGGGTAACGGGTGTACTAAGACGATGAAGAATGGTTTCAAATGAAGGGGTAATAGGACGACGAAGTGGCTTCTGCGGTGGTGGCATGATAGTTGACGGCGGTGCTGAGTCGTTTGAAAGCGAAGGCGAAGGCGGTGAAAAAATACTACGAAGTCTAGAAGTGTTGGTTGGCGGAAGAATAGCTCCAGAAGTTGAAGGTTGAGATGCAAGTTTCTTCGAGTAGCAATCAGGAAGGTTTTTCAGACGAAGAGTTTTCTTAGGCTCAGTCGTAGTAGAAATTGAAGTTGAAGTAGAAGTAGTGGAAGTTGTAGTCGGCAGAGAAGACATGGTTATAACTCCAAGTTCACAGCATAACGTCTGGAATCAGAATGAAACACTGGCCGCGGCTGGCTCGTCTTTTATAACAGTATGCAAATGAGAGGGGTAGCAGCTGGCCGTGACTAATTATTAACCTGGGAGGTGGGAAAAAGGGGAAGGAGGAGGTATTTATTTAAAGTAATTCACTTAACTTTTCACTAAAATAAGATAACCGAATTCTTCTTTTACCAAAATGTTTATCTTAAATAGACCTTTTCAATGATGTATCGCTTGTCCAAATCCGTTAATCCGTTATCAAGTTATAGCCATTTTATTTTTCATTCCGAAAGTGGGTCAAGGTCATTCAAGACTTATAATGAACCAAGGTGATGAGGGGGGGGCTCCGTTTTTTCGGGGGGGGGCTCCATTTTTTCGGGGGGGGGTTCCATTTTTTTCGGGAAGGGGGGGGCTCCATTTTTTCGGGGGGGGGGGGTCATTGACCCTTTCGAAAGTGGGTCAAGGTCATTCAAAACTTATAATGATCCAAGGTGATGGGAACAGTTGAAACTGTTCCCACCACCCTGTTTGCCTAGCAGTTCCCACTCCCAACCCACTAGTTACGTTCTGCAAGGGAGGCCCTGGTCCGTCCGCATCAAAGCGTAACGTCCCGTCCGCATCAAAACGTAACCATTAATTTCAGGGAAACTGGAACAGCAGGGAGGCCCTGGTCCGTCCGCATCAAAGCGTAACGTCCCGTCCGCATCAAAGCGTAACCATTAATTTCAGGGAAACTGGAACAGCTAATGCAGAAACGCAACTCTAACACCCACCCAAACTAATCCCACCCATCATATTCCTAAACAAAATGCAAAAAACCTAGTCCGCAATTTGCGGATGTCCCACCCCCTCTAAGTGAAGTTCAACTGAACTTCTGAATTTACAGTTAATCTACCCCCTAACATCTAGCTGAAAGGCAAAACAACAACATAAATTATTAATATCAACACTTAAAACTAACAACACATCATTATTAAAAACCAAATAATTCAACACAACCAAATACCATCATTATTCTTAAAATTAATACACCTTAATGCTAAACCCAACTTATAACTAACATCGCAATGCGCAAATTATTTCTTAAATTAAATACAACTTACAACTAAACACACACACATACCACATTGCATTAAAAAACGCAACATAGTATAATAAGTTCAAATATATATAGGCCTACTATATATTTGAAACCTCTTGCTGAGTCGCCAACAACCTTTCGCTATGAAAGTTTGTTGACGACTGACGCGAAGATCAGGCTCGTATCGCTCCTCGGATTCTCGAGTAGTGGGGGAAGTTGTTTCACTCCAGTACAGTGTTCAATCCAGTCCAGTTCGCAGCAGTGTAAAAGGAAGGTGAAGGAGTGGGGAGCGGCATATGCACTGCAACGCAAAACCAAGGTTTGAGGTTAGAATTATCCATGTGTAGTAGCGCTAAAGTGAGTAATACAGGACTAGGCGCATGCGCAATAGCATAGTCATTCTTCCGATCCAAAGTACTTGTTGCATGCCCATAGGTTTGAGGTTAGAATTATCCATGGCAGCTGCCATGTTTAGTCCGGTTTCACCACATAGAGTCAGCAACCGGTGGTGACCGGTCATTGGCCTAGAAGGAGTAGGGAAAGGTAATGACCGGCCATTGACCCGGAGGAGTGGGGGAAGGAGTAGGGGAAGGGGGGGGGGGTTGTGCTCCACTTTTTCGGCGGGGGGGGGGTTCGCCGGGGGGGGGGGTCATTGACCTTTCCGGTCATTGTCCCAAAACCCCCTACTTCTCTTACTACTCTAGTGAAAGTCGGTCATCAGGCATCTGTCTGGCAGCTGCCCGGAGTAATTGCCAGCGCTATAAAACCAGGTAGTTTATCGCGCCACAAACATTCATTACCTCGCATTCGCGCTGAACACTTCTCATTAGTTATACGTTATGGCTAGTTCGTTATCCAGGCTCAATTACTTCTAACCTATAACGTGGCTTACATTGGCATATGACGTTTACAAGATGGTTATATGGGATTCAGTTAATTCTAACCTAAAATTCAGTTTTTCAACTAACTTTTAGTTTTGTTTAATTTCAAACCTCTTGCTGAATCGCCAACAACCTTTCGCTATAAAAATTTGTTGGCGACTAACGCAAAGATCGGGCTCCTATCGCTCCTCGGATTCTCCAGTGGTGGGGGAAGTTGTTTCACTCCAGTACAGTGTTCAATCCAGTCCAGTTCGCAGCAGTGTAAAAGTTAAGCAGAAGAGTGGGGAGCGACTCAAAACCAAGGTTTGAGGTTAGAATTATCCAAGAGAGGTTAGAATTATCCATGGTAGCTGCCATGTTTAGTTCATAGAGTCGGCGACCGGTGGTGACCGGGTGACCGGTCATTGGCCTGAGGGAGTGGGGGAAGGGGGGGGGGCTCCATTTTTTCGGGGGGGGGGCTCCATTTTTTCGGGGGGGGAAGGGGGGGGAAGGGGGGGGTCATTGACCTTTCCGGTCGGTCATTGACCCAAAGGAGTACCAACGGCCAACACACCCTACTACTCAGGTGAAAGTCGGTCAACCAGTCATTTGCCTCGGCATCTGCCGGCACTTGGCTTGGGTTATTACTGCCGCTATAAAAGGGAGATAGTTTATCGCGCCACGAACATTCATTGCCTTGCATCCACACAGTCATCACCTCTCATTAGTTTTACTTTATGACTACTTCGTTACTTCTAACATGCAATTTACCATTCATCAGCATGTGGCTTCCTAGCCACTTCATTAAATAAGTCTAGTTAATTCTAACCTCAAATATTACTACTATAGTGTTCTGTTTCAATTTTCCTTTACACTTCATTTTTATATCTCAGTCTTCTTTTAACTTCTGAATGTAACACATTAGTTATAATGGTTGCACAATGTTTAAGGTTAAAACTTTTGCGAACACAACACATATTACGAAGTACTTCTAAACCTTCAATTTCAAAGTGTAGAACTAATTTAAATAGAGTTAGGAAGAAGAACAGTTTTAACCCATTATATTCTTCTACAACTTCACAGGTTAACGTTGACGATAGTGTTATTCACGACATTTTACGTTCTATGCTATGCTTCCACAACTTTGAACTTATTACTCCTATCGACTGTGTTCAACAGGTTTTCCTATTTTACTCCCACCATTCCTTATATAAGTGCACTCACCACAATTCCTACTTCATTATCCTCTATGCTCTTCAGCTGAGCTAGGATTTGAGGTTAGAATTGTCCATGGCGGCCGCCATGTTTAGTTCAGTTTCACCACATAGAGTTGGCGACCGGTTATTTGTCTAAAGGAGTGGGGTAAAGAGTGGTAGGGGAAGGTTGCCATTTTATAAGCCCTCTCCCTAGGCGGAGCTTCTCATTCGATCGCCAACTTTCAAACGATAAACACCTCTCCCATGGCACAAATGAATTATCCCACTATCACCAACTAGTTCAACTTTAAACTATTTCTGGTGGTAGTTGGATAGGCTTTTTTAAAACTTACTCTGGATGACCTTGACATACTTTCCAGGCCCCCAGTTATAACTGTTGAATTTCAGTTTTGATCTTACTCTTAATTTTTGTTCAACTTTTAAAGTTTAGTTAACACAGTTGAATTTCAGTTTTCAACTAACTCTTAATTCATGCCCAATTCTACTTCAAATAGACACCATATGCTCTCGCCATCTGCACCCCAGCATCTGACGCCATCTGCTCGAGCAGCTGCTCGGGCAGATGGCACGACTTCCGGTCCAGAAGTAACCAAAACACACTACTAAGACGGATGGTAGTGCAGACTCCTAAGTTCAAATTATGATTGAATTGAATCACGGAAAACACTGAATGTCCAAATTTAAGTAAGAACAGAAGCTAGTTCTTGTGTTACACTTTAAAAATAACTACACACCTGACACCTAACAAGACAGCCCAAAACACATTTAAACTGCACCATTATTAAGACCATACTTGAAGGCCTAGAAAATCTCAAAAATTGAACTAACCTCAACAAACTATATACAATTGCAAACGTCCTATATGAAATTGTTGTAATTCCTTTTGTGATCTTTGAGAAGATAAATTAAACAGACCTGTTTTACTTGGAATCATATAGGTCGGACATGTTATGTAAAGGTGCGTGTGATGCGAGGCAGATAGGCAATGTACCACTGGGGGAGTGGAGTAGGTGGTGAGAACTGGGCCTCACGCCATCACCGCGCCGTACCCATCTGACCCATACCCATACCCATACCCGTACACATACCAGCCCGTGGGAGACGCGGGGGATTGTCTGAAGTGCGGTCACCAGACAACGACTCATCAACGACTGGCCCAGTCAAAATAGGTTCGTGTCGGAAGTAATTCCGGAGGAGCTGAATTTTTCACAGTTGATAGACTATGATAAGGTGTGCATTTTGTGTGTGATATGTATCTCATATTAAAGGTCTTACTTAACAGAACACAATGCCGCAAACCCGACCTCAATCGGACAACCAAGCCGGAAATTTCAGGCATTTTAGCTTTTCATTAAAATCTTTTATAACAATTTCAAAATTCAAAAACTTCCACTGCCTGCTACTTCTGCCTCGGTTGTCCGATTGAGGTCGGGTTTGAGGCATTGTGGTCTGTTAAGTAAGACCTTTAATATGAGGTACATATTGCCCTATGCTTACATTTAAGATTTTCTTGTGACTCCTAGTGAGCCGTCCCCCATTGGGGCTAAAAAATCACATTGTACCACAAAATGAAGTACTAATGGTCAACTATGGATGTTTGAAGTTCCATTCCTCTAAGTCATTCCTTATAGAAAAAATAAGAGGGGAAGATATTAAAATTCAATACTGTAATGGAGCTAAAGAACGGAGCCTTTTTCCACTGTCACCATAAAACAAATTACAATATTGCTTGTTATTCTCAAACCTAACATAGTAATATTATATATCATTGCAAAGCTAAAATAATTCTCCACAAACTTCAGATTTACGGTTTTACATAATAAACTTCAAACAAAGGAGCTGTACTACCTCCTCAGCTCAGCGGTGTTGGAGCTGTGGTTTTTAGTTGATCTAAAGAAAAAAATCAATTTTTTACGTTTGTGTAGATTTTGCCACAAAACTTTAAGGTTTTTGTAATAAGTGGTAATGACAATTTTTTTAGCAAATTTTATTGGGAAGAAAATAAAAGCAAACCCATTTTGATTACTGTTCTCCTTGCGAAACTGTTGTTGATTTTCTAACATACTGCAACTTTAACTTTAAGGTTGCGAAGGGCGGAAAGCTCAAGGGGGATTTTTCGGGACTTTTGGGAAAATGCACACCTTACCATAGTCTATCAACTGTGCAAAATTCAGCTCCTCCGGAATTACTCCCGACACGAACCTATTTTGACTGGGCTAGACGTTGGTGTCAACATTGGGAGTACAACAAGAACCAGCAGTGTTTGGAAGTAAATCAATTGATCACGGCATCCGAAGAAAATATTTGACTTTCCAAATTTTTATAATGGCTAATTATTTTTTGGTAAGAATTTATGTTGAAATGACTCAATTCTTTAAATTTCTACTATTTCAAGGTTCATTTTAAGCCAAGCATGCGTGTGAAATGAGTGAAAATTGAGATGCATAGGAATTTTTAACCGTCATATGGGGTTTCCTAATTAACAAAGTTGATTCGTTTGTCGGGGATATTAATTGTTGGTTTTGTATATAAACATCAAAATGTTACAAAACATTTTTATAACTAATTAAACAGAATTTCGCCCCAAATAACTTGCTAAACTGGTTGTCCATAAACGTTACCGTAGTTCACAAACATCCATGTCATTATCGTAAAACCAACTCGCCGCACACATCACTTCACCACTCATCGCCGTGCAGCTTTTACATCTCGTGACGACCTTTCTTACACTACTTTCTTACAGTATAATCACGGATTAATGAAACGTTAAATCATATTGAATAGACATTGAATAATGAGCAAACGAACCAAATGAATATTTTGCTTATGGTATAACGTAACATTTGTTATATACATGTAAAACAAATCATTCAAATTTTATTTGTTTATTTATTCAATATACTATACTTAATACCATCACAATTTCGCCGGCAATTTGTCAGAAATATTAGTTGGAATAATTTGACCACAATTATTCTAAAATTATGAGTATACGATTTGAGAGGTATGTCTACAATAATTGTGATTATACGCTTTGACCCTAAATATTTCATTTTAACTTTAAACATTCTATCTTCCCTGCAAGAAGTACCTTTCATAAAAGATTCCTCAATTGAGATACAAAATAATTTTACGTTATAAAAAAGAAAATAATATTCGGTATAACATATAAATAATAACAGTTATAACAGTGATTACAGTTCTTAGGGTTGCAATAATTTTCTGTGTATTAACAATAACAACATAGGTTGATTTTCCCCGTTACATTTTTATTCATGCTATGTAGCATGTAACAAATAACTTGGAGAATTTCAACCCACCTGCCATTTCCAGTCAAAACTATTGACGAAAAGTGTATAAGGAAGCCACCGTGGAGATTTCACCACACTGGCTAGATGGGACTCGCGGTTTTTGAGTCACGTCTCACCCCCCCCCCCATCCGTTAACCCCCCCCCCCTTGCCCCCCGCAATTTTGACGCTCATACGAGTCGTGCTCCCTGCCGTGTTATTATGCCTCCGGCCTGGCATGTCCAAGGGTCCCACCAACTTGGAATATTGTAGGTCTTGCGATGGCGGTCAACCTTTTCGGGATTAAATCGGATACGTGTAATTTAATTTCAAAAAGACGCCGCTGTTTACGAATCCCTCTCCTGGATCAGGCTTTGCGTGTTACCAGCTATCTGTTGAAATAACCTTTACCCTTTATGACTTTTATGTTTGATATTCTTTGCAAATTTTACAATTGACCTACAGTTCTATTAGCAATATAAAATGGACGTGAATGACCAAATACCTGAGGTTTTTTCCAAACCTTTATGAGACATGTTGTTTGTCAAAACCTGGATTTTTATCGTGTAGGTCATTAATAAAATTTATCCGTATGAGTATAACTTGTTGATTAGTGAACGTTTAAACATTAGGAACTGCTATATTTTATGTTCTAAAATACTAAATAATTGTATACGTTTAGAGATCACAATACTTTTTTTTTAATATGAAATACTGTAGGTCTACATATAACCTAGGATAATATGGGAAATAGGCTTTAGCACCATAGCACCAACAAAGCTTTGCAAGATGAGGCAACTGCATAAAACACTTCTGTAACTGCTCATTTAAACCCACATCCAGGGAGCAAGGTGCTCCGAGTCTAGTATTTTCCACTTAGAACAAAACAACATTTTCCAGGGAGTAATCTTGTTTTCGCGAATCTCTGTTTTATAGCGGCAAGTTTACTGCGTTTCAGCCACAAATCAACTGAGTGGCCGTGCACGTGTGTGCAACAGCTATTCTGCCCTCCCCCCTCCTCTCCTCTTCTCTTCTTCACCTGCAGTGCAATAATGCAATCCTCTAACCACTGTACAATTGCTATGCCTATGCAGTATACGGGACCAACCCCCGGTTCGTATACCCCTGGTGGGGTATATATCTCTCTACTCCTTGGTTCATTTCATCAACGATATACTCTCCACCTTTCTATAAGTTGAAACTCTATTTGGAGCTAACATGCAGTTTTCACGTGGAATATCTTTTCCATTTAATTCCATTTCAGCAATACCACCATCGCAAATTTCACCATCATGTAGAAATAGTTTGAACCATAAAATGAGATAAACTAAATAAATACATTATATATTTACTTCCTTCATTTGTTTAAAATTTAACAAAATTTTGTGACAGCTAACGAGTAATTATTTTGATTGCATGACACTAGACCATGATTGTCACGTTACATTCGTCAATGGCCGTGATAGGGTCAAGAAAATGGTCGAGGGTAAACGTAACTATTTTCATTTAGGAATAATCCATAGTGTTTCAAAGATTAGCTAAGAAAAATTGGTCGGCGATAATAATAACAATCACTAATACGTTTTGCGCCATACCGTAAAAAGCGCAAGGTGGTAAGTCGGTGTGTGAACATAATCTTTCAAAATCATGTAATAAACCAAAAAGTATATACAGTATCTGCCGTTGTAGGCCTAATACGAATTATGATAATACGTCGAAATAAAAACCATCCATCTAATTCATCTTTTTAATCTTCGGCTAATGATCATGAATTTGTAAAACAATTATGTGAATGACTATTATTTATTTTATATGTTTTTATTTTCCTTATTGCATATCTTTGTTTAGTTCGCAAAGTATAGGAAAAGTTTACTAAACGTGATAAAAATAACGATACGAGGAAAAACGCGAGAGACACTTCTGTTGGTATCTTAGTATCATTTGTCATTGAAATAATGCAATTTCAAACGCATACCGTAATAAACCCCTTACTGTTGTTGAAGAACAAAAAGAATTATGAAGGTGAGGTAAATGCTGGGAGAACTTCCAAGAAAAATTGTTATAAAACCAGGAAAATGATATTACGTAAGAGGCACACAACTTTACAATTTACTTGTAGACAACGGTACAGCCATATCATGTCTTTCCTTATTATTCTGAGAAATGATTATTTAATTGATTCATTGCTTCGATTGTTTTCTCAAAAAAATTGTTATCATTCATTATGAGTTTTTGTAATTCTTTTTGCTGGTGTAAAATTAATCAAATATATTACTGTAATTACTCGAATAGGAAAATACGTATAGCTAATTTAGGATAGTCTAATGCTGAGTGTAAGTCCTTTGTTTATTGAACTGTTAAAAAACAGTTCCATCT
Organism: Neoaliturus tenellus; assembly: GCA_030545055.2. NCBI lineage: Eukaryota > Metazoa > Arthropoda > Insecta > Hemiptera > Cicadellidae > Neoaliturus > Neoaliturus tenellus. The sequence goes on from CM061532.1 coordinate 63,872,550, forward strand.
CTCAGTACGCTAACTATAATATGGTTTATAGGCCTAATATAATTTAAAAAAAAATGTCGTTTGAAAATGAAATACCTAGTATTTTTTTTTTATCTAGATAGATATAAATTTTGGAGAAGTGTTGTTTTCGAATAATAAGTTTACATTAAATTTCTGTGGCAATGTATTTAAGAAACTAATATACATTTTCATTTTCCCTTACTTTGTGTATACTGTGTTAAAATTCATTTATAATTTCTAAATTGTTGAAGAAATGTACAGAATTATTTTAATACAAATAGTACATTTTATAGTACCCCTCTACTTAATACCATAATCATAGTGAACAGTGAAAATCGAAAACGCCCTTTTATGGTTAAGTTGTTTACGGAAACTGCATGAAAATATTAATAAAAACAACACATAAAACTCAACCCACGCTATAACCCGGGACAACTCGCGCTATCGAAAGTCCCGCGGTCACTCGCGCCGTTAGAGCGCTCCTAACATTTAACAGCATCTTACACTTCAAAGTAATTATCATAATATTTGTTTGGTAGATGAAATAAATAAATCGCTACACATTTAAAATAAAATAATAACATATTTATTGTAATTTACAACTTTTTTTTACTCAAAAAGTAGGACTCCGGCAGTTCCGCGATCACTCGCGCCGTTAGAACTATACTAACATGGAGAGTCACGCGAACGCTCGCGCAGTTAGGCGGGCGCTAACAAGGGTGGAGGTGCGAGCCTTTCCCCCCCTAAAACTACCCTCCCCACCACACTACCCACCCCAAACTGCTGTAGCGGGTGCATAGAATACTGAGGAAAGCATTCTTAAAAGCTCAGTCGCAAGAAATCATTATTAAAAAAATTTTCTTCAGAGGAACTAAAAATGTTAGAATCAATCTAATAGCGCGAGTGATCCCGGGTTAAAGTAGATCCAGGTGAACCTGTCAGTTCTGTGGTTTTAGCATCGGCACATAAAATCTGCTGAATAAAAATTTATCTGGCGCTCTACTATAGAGTTTTAATCATAATCCCGCTGTGTGTTCGGCCCGGAACATACAGTATTCACATAACGCGCACATGCACACAAGCACACTGCAAGTTTGCTTGTTCTGGGTGTGCACGTGGGCTCTAGGTATACTCTATATTGCACAACATTTGTTTGGTCTAATCTATTTTATTTAACGTCCTATTTAGACCCGTAGAAATTTATTTTTCTCTTCAGTCCTGGTCCTGACTGCAGGGTGTTTTTTGCACCTTAATATATTCGAAAAGTAAAATAAATATTACTGTTCAGATTGCTAGAAACATCCATCAACATCGGGGGAGGAAAATAATTTAACATTCTAAGACTATGAATATAGGCCTAACATAAAATTTGCCATTTTCCAATGATTTCCTACAATCTTTTTTTTTTGTAAAATAAATGTTAAAACGAAAAAAATATCACCGTACTTTGTACTTATTGTAAGTCTGGGGTAAAGTGAGAAAAACTTACAGTAGGCCTACTGTATATTGTTCTCATGCCGGGTGACTCATTTAGAAATTGGTGTTCCTATAGGAATGTATGCACATCATTCTCGCTTGTCAGATAAAGACTTTTCACCTTACGCACCAGAATGCATGGGTGTCTCACATAAAGTATCAAAGAACGAAAAATTATCTGTTTCAGAATGAAAATACTTTTTCATGATTGTTGGTATGTTTTGTTTGGCCTTTCGGTGAAAATGTCGGTTTTTATAGAATAGTTCTTGTCTAGATTTTTTAACTGTCAAGGGAGTTATTTCCACTACATGACTGAAAATAAATATAACGACGTCGCACCATACCTCAGCGAATTTACAACAGGATTCAATTTTTTTTATATTTTAACTTCCCTCATGGCCTCATACACACTGTGGGAACATATTTTTATTCTCTATAGGGAAATTCGCTAATAGGAAAACAATGACTCGGGGTGTTCGGTGTTCGTTCCACTCAAGTTTAGTCATTTATAGACGTTGACAGGCGAAATCAATCGGAATAAAATGGCAATTTGCTGTAAACCATTGATTTCTAAAATTTTTTTAACAATAGAAGTGTTTTGAGTTGCGACCGCAGTCTGCCGAGGAGTCTCCTAGACACGAGCCTGAGGCCTTCATGTCACAGGGATCGCGGAGATGGATTTACATGTCAGCAGAAGCGGAGTGTGATGGGATGGGTTGGTAGGGGGGTGGGAGGGGAGAGGAGTCGGTACCTGGCGCGGAGAGGTACGGGTCCTCCGTCTCTCTCGCTCACTCTGTCGCTCTCTTTCTACCATTGTAGTTCATCGTACTACCGCTGTAGCGCCACCTCCCTACTATACAATCCAGCTTGAGCTTGGAGGATACCATGACGTATCTAAACTTACTTGGCCAAACTGAACAATTTTGAGACTAGGCCTCAAATTTTATAAAAAATTTCATTGTGGGGAACAAAAGGAATAACAGACATGACTATACCAAAACAGTAGAACATACTGTATCTGTATCTCAATAAATTGAAATTATCAAATATTTGAAACTGAAGTTGGACTTTATGAATGATTTCAATCTATGTTTAAACATAGATTAAGAGTATGCTTAATCTATGGTTTAAAGCAAATTTTCTTTTCACAAAAATCTGTTTACTTACTTATGCTAAGATTATTATCAGATCTGACTACCGGTATTGATTGATCTTTTTCTAAGAAGACGTAGTTTTATTCCAATTGTATTTATTGCAATAAAAGAAATAGATGATATTCAGCATTTTAGCAAAGACGTATATTTTGTTTAATTATAGGAATCTCTTCTGCAGAACATTGTATCATACAATGAACCACAATCTGTCTCTACACTGTGAAACATCAGATAGTATTTTATTCCACCATCAATTTTAACAACACAAGATATATTCTACAGTGTACAGATTTCATCTTCGGGCATTAATTTGTCTCTAAGAAATAATTTTTTAACGGATTCTGTACTCATTGATTACAAATTAAATGAGTCATTACACTGTCTTTAGTTTATAACAGAATTTTTACATTGTTCTCAGATCTACAAGACCCGTCTGTGAGCCTTTACCAGGAAGGGTCGGCAGCTCGCCTCCACAGCGCGCAACAATGCTGTGCCGATACTGCACAAGTTCTCATTGTTTCCCGCGGAACCGTTTTCATTGTTGTGCTTTCACTGCCCGTTGTAGTGGAACACCCGCATAAATATTTAAACCATCTCCAAATCCGTTTGTTTAATAATGAGCAGCCTCTTTCTCGAGACCTACTTGCAATGTTCCTGGTTGTTTGATGGCACATGACATGCGATAACTGCTACGAAAAATTACGATATAAAATGCCTAGATCGGACTGAGATATGAATAATGATGGCGTAATAAATTTCAGTTTCATTCAACAAAACACCTTCGTCGTAATTTATTTACTCTCCAATTCGAAGTTTTCCTCGAACTCAAATATTAGTGTTGGGTATTTATTTACTGACAATTAAAACCTGTATTAGACTTTTCCCCAAAATATAGGATATGTAAACTATGAATTGTGTATAGTGTACATTATTTAATACAGTACAATTTTAATAGGTTAAACTTATTTTTAGTCAAATTACAAATTTGAAATTAAATTATAATACACATGAACAATTGTTTGCCGCTCAAATACTTACAAGGCAATATATATCATGTATCATAAGACTATTGCCTAAAAAAATTTATCAGTTTCAAAGGTCCAACCCAATAAAAAGCCCGATAACGCCGGATTTTGTAAAAACTATCGAGGAATGACGGTTAAATCGATGGACGTAAAATTGAGGAATGTTATTGCATCTACTATAACTTGTGTTTGTAACTAGACTGCAGTTTTTCCCAGAGAGCATAAAGTTTTGTTATACCCTTTCCGATACCCTCTCCGATACCGATTCCAATTAATTAATTGGAGTTGCAGCTAAACTGCACCATTCTAGCTAGTCGACGCGGTGCGAGCTGTGGCTGTGGTGCATAATGTGCAACCACAGGGAAGTAATTATGAATTACGTCTCTGTAGTGCAACTCATCGCCAAATCTTCCCACAGATTGCAGTTGGATGCAACGAGGATGAGGAAGACGTTATCCTCAACCTTGCGCGTCGCCCGGCCGGAACGTCCGCCTACACCATCCCTGACGGTTACGGCGAGGATCGGTAAAGGTCAGCCGGGAAGGTTACTGGTACCGGGAGATGCGACGGCGAGGGGGACGGTACATCCGGGATGCTGCTACCGCGACCAGGACCAGGTACCGCCACTGGCACTGTCACCGTCGTCGGTCGTGGCAGGGGGGGGGGGAGACATAGTAGCAGGGGCTGTTGGTAGGTGAACATGCAGGGGGTAATAAGCCTCCTAATACATGTTGGGAGAAAACATGCTAATAGAGGGGTTTCAAACACATAGACAAAAAACTTCAACAAAATAGGCAAAAAAACTTAAAAGGAAATTGTAAAAGTTTTCAGAGTTTTAAACATTAAAAAAATAATATTTTGATTGTAACAATAATTGTATGGCTTGCCGGGTGATATAGGCCCTAACCCAGAGCTCTTCCACTGAGCTAAGAAGACCACTGCCAAAAATTATTTGATAAAAACTATTTTAGCATGATCATTAAAAACAGAATGACAAAAAAGACTTGGTGCCATTGCTCGAATGGGTATCCCATACAAACAAAACGGGCCGCAAAGATGACACTACGTAGAACATTAAAGTTGAATGGGACAACAGCACAAGACAATCAGAGGAGGTACCCCAAAAATATGGGGAAAGGATCCACATATATGCCCTGTCAATGCCTGTCCACATTTATTGCTGTCCTGTTCCAAGTCCTCCTACGGTGAACACTTACAATCATAAACTATACGGTACTCAGTCCTATCTTTAAATAACTTACACGCGATTTCTTGGAGTTCTTAGCAGTGAACGTAGATTTGATTCTAGTCAACAAATATGAGTACATTTTAAGTTATACATAATGTATTTGTTTTATTTTTTATTATTTAGTCATAAGTGATTTTTTTTAAAGTTTGTAATTTATTCATGGGACATTTTCTTCTTCATCAACCGCTTTGTTTATAGTGAACCAGTGGTATTTTTACCCAATTTTTGTGTTCATTTATGACCACCTGTGTTCCACAGTTTGTTGGTCGCACTCACAGCCACCGTTGCCACGGATGATGTGACGTTTCAGGACGTTCTCTGTTGTGGTGACCTTGACCGACAGGCACCGTGTGGCACCGCGCCACGGACGCCGAGGATATTACAACAATGCATCGTCTGCAAATAATATTGTGTGTAATCTGAGATAAATGAGACAAAGGTTTTCCCAACTCTTCCTTTATGGGACGTCGCTAAGAAAAGTAATACAGAAAACTGCTTTATAATATACAATATCATGTTTCATTTAGAAAGGGCTTCGCATACTGAGCAATATGAGACAAACCCGACCTCAATAGGTTGAATATACCGGGAATAGTGATTTTTTTCCACACTATATAGAGTTTTACGGGTACGGTTTTTAGTGTTAAACAGAGTAGAACAGTACTAGAGGGATAGTCCAGTTATAAACATTTCTATCGAAGGTATTGGAGTAAATCGACAAAATAGTTGTTCATCCTTCTTTATGATTTTGATTTTTATTCCATGAAAAATTTATTATATATAAACTGTATGAAATGAACATTTTTTTTAATTTACTCCAATAATGTAGATATAAATGTACTTTATGGTTGTGCTGTACCAATGAACTGGAATATAAAATTTTAAAATTTATTTCTTATTGCTTTTAATAAGCTTCAAGCTTACAAAGCTCTATAATTCACATCCGTGGTACAGCGTGAAAGCTATCCGTGATCTACCGGAAATGCGTTTGCGGCGGAAACTGCAGCTCACAAAGAGGAGAAAGTGGCAGCACAGAGTACAAAACATCGCGACATGACGCGGTCACATCTCCGTGTTTACTCTGTGGACATTGTAACTGCTGTACAGTCTATGGTGTAGTCGTTTTGTTACTACAGATTCCGTCTTGTTTGTGGTACTAAAGAACAGCGCAGTTTCACAAGTTTGCCTATAGTTACCTGAATGTCCCAGGGGAAAGATTGCATAAAGCGTTATTGGAATCACTTTAGGAAAGCCAAAGAATGTTTCAACTAGGCCAACTATGGAAATATGTAACATTTAATTAATCTGTGACCACAACATTTACCACCGTTCACCAGGTAAATTAGCCATGGTTCTGGGCTGTTCGTTGCGGAAGGTTATTACATTTATAATATGAACTTTACTGTTATAAATAAACTAAGCGAATACTAGATGTGATATTCCACTCGTTAGATATTGATTAAATAAATTCTTGTTGTCGTGGTATGATAGTTTGGCACGCATGCATTTTGCATACCAAAGTTTCTCAACATTTATTTTTACTTGAGCTTTAATAAAATGTTTTACTGCATACATGCCTAGGTATGCCGTGGAAACAGGAACTGCGATACCAGGTACGTATTATTGTTGTGAGATGTATCGACATGCATCAATGGTCTAATCGTTTACCAGGAAGAAGCCGGCCGAAGAATATAAGATCGCGCCGTGGCGTGGAATTAGTTATTTCACTATCGCAGGAGAATTCCATGGCTCTCCGAAGTGTGAAACAATGAGTGATTAAAACAATCAATTCTATTAAGTAATCAAATATCAATACATATTTATGATAACCTTGATCCTTCGTTTTGTTTTCCAAGCCTTTAAGTCTCGTCCATATCAACTTCCATCGGGGTAGCGGAATTCTACCCCCAGGAAAAGTACCCCCATGAAAAAACGCTACGTCATTTTGACGTCACGAGGGGCGGAGATTAAAGTGGCATGGAGTTTTGGCTCGCGGCCGGAAAAGTACCCCCAGTTTTATAAATACATTATTATTTAATTTGGTCGCTCTAAATTAACATTATAGCAAACCAAACACTAGCCGGAATTCTACCCCCGGAATTCTACCCCCGGAATACTACCCCCAGCAAAACTACCCCCAGCAAAACTACCCCCAATGGACCAGACCCGGAATACTACCCCCGGAAAACTACCCCCGGAATTCTACCCCCAGCAAAACTACCCCCGGAAAACTACCCCCGGAATTCTACCCCCAGCAAAACTACCCCCAATGGACTAGATCGGGAATCCTACACCCGCGAAAGTACTTCCACGTACACAATTCCTTGAGATTTAACAATTGTTATTTTATGCATGTTTTCTGGTATTTAAAACATTTCTATTATAAAATAATAGAAATGTTAAGTTTATATTAATACAAACTTGCCCTTCGGGTGATCTCGTTCTCTACCGTCACTCGCCGTAAAGTTCTATGATAGGCCTATGCTTTAGTTTTATATAACCAATCTTTCCTCAATTTTTTACAGGCTTTTAGCTGTATGGTTTTATTGACATCAAATAAAATATATACATTACCGTACCATGATATACTTTGATATTAGGTTTATAATTTTCAGTACCTGAGGGCCAAGCATTAGCTCGGTAAACTTAAACAGTAATATTTTTTTATAGTAATATAATTTACAGACAGCCCGGTGCAAAAAGGCCTATTTCTTGTTAAAGACGAGCTCGTTCGCTCCACTCACTCGCCTTTCAGCTTCCTTTTTCTGTGCTTTCAGACGGTTTCAATGTAGGACTACGGGTCTCGTGTATATTTGTTGAAACACATGTTGAATGTGTAACACGTGGATTCTAATTATTTAGTTAGCTGGTGTTTGCTTTATTCTTTCAAATGCTTTTGTTTTTAAATTCAAATGTAATTCTACAAATTGATTTGTTGTTTTATATCTATATATATAATTCTGTAAGCGATATTTCTTGAGCAAAATTGTGAGCGTTGTACGAATCGCAGAAAGATGGGAGGGGTCTCAAATTAAAGGTCTCAGTCCCGTACACGAGGGAAAACTATCGGCGTGTCCATAGTGTTAACAGGAAATAAGAAATCACGTAAAACGTCCTCCATAAGAATAGCATAGGGATTCGATAAACGTCTGCTTTGTGTACATTGAAACATGTGTTAGGTTTGATTTTAAACGAGACACAGATGATAACATTGAGTAAAGATAATAAAATAATTCACTCCACGAAAAGCTATCTATATATTAATACGCAAGCATGTTTCATTTCCTCCTTTTTTCTCAGCTCGTGTGCATCGTAGGAGAAATCCGCGCATACCATTAGAAAGGCATAGTCCTGTAGATGAGCAGAATCACATTCTAATTGACATTGGACACCAGGGCTACGCCCCACAGGCTTTCAAAGTTCCAATGTTAATCTTATGGAGGAAGGAGAATTGATTGAATCATTAGACAGCTGTTGTAAAAACAACTGCTAGAAAAAGAGGAAGAACAGATGTTTCGGTTATAAAATGTTTTTTAACTTCTTGGGTCCAGATCAACTGAAATTTTGATCGAATTTCGATCAGGAGGCAATCTCTAGTATATATAATTCCGTAAACGAATCGGTTCCCACGAAATATCTTGAGTTAGAAGAAAGTTAGGGTAAGGTATGATGGCTCATTTTAAAGCTTGAGGGCCAAGGACGCAAGGTAAAATATCAGAATTATCAAAAGTTACCTGGGCTTCGCCCCAAGGGACCTTGAAGTCCAATGTTAATCTAATGGGAAGACGATTTTTAGATCTACACACGTGTGATTAAGCAGATGTTCCAGTGTTTTATCATAAACTCAGCTGGTTATTGAGTAGATATTTTGAGTTAAGATAACCGTATGTTTATTACTTTCTAAAATTGGCAATGTACTATAAAAAAAGGCGTACACTAATAGTCATGAACGGATTACGGATCCAAATGAGATTTCATTTTCGTGACCCCCATCTATGTCATTAAGGAAACAGAGTGGAATAATTTTTATGCTGAATATACCAAAGTTAAAATTGGCTTGGACGTGGCATGGTTGATATAATGGTTGTCTTTACTCAGTGAATGTCTTTTAGTTATTACGTTACTGCTTGATATATATTGGCTATTTAGTAGTTAGAGTTGAAGAGTTGAATCGTTTTGTTGTGTGTTTGTTTATTTTCGACAGAATCATTTCATGTAAACTACTAACATTGGATAACCTCCGTATGAGGAATATTTGGTTTTGGTTTTATCAATTCTCTGCTTCTTTGTTTAGTAGGTCGTGGGGAATAAACTCCTGTTAATCCGTAAAGACGGGCAGCCTTTCATGTAAATGATAGTGTGCAAAAACTAACAATATCAATCAGTGTTCTACTTCATTGACGAAAAGACAAAATAGACTAAAATCAAAGTACGAGGGGCGTCGGTGGTATGGAGGCAAGGGGGAGATGTATGGGGTAATACGGCTGGGGGCAAGGAGGTATGGGGAGGGACGGCGGGGATGGCAGCGTGGGGCCTTGGGGATCACAGGGGGTTCGGGTATATCGGGGCCCGAAGGGTGTTAATGGCACTAGAGACAGGGGGACATCAGGGGCACTTTGGATGCGTGGGGAACATAGGGCACAGGGAGGAATAGCGAGCATGATGGCACGGGAGTATGGTGGGTGCGGGGGCATACGGGGCACTATGGGAAGGCATGGGGATGCACTGGTGCAAGTGGTGGTGGGGAGTGCAGGGGCACAAGGAGCACTAGGGGAGTCGACGGCAAAAGGGGTATATGGCATGGGGGCCACGGGGGCCACGGGGAGCATTGTGGGGCATGGGGTCTTGGAAACATAGGGGGTTCGAGGGGGCGTCGGTGGCACGAGGAACTGGGGGGCGGATGGGCATTGGAGCATGTGGGAGGCTTGGGGAACATAAAAGGCATGGGAGCATGCGGAAGAAAGGTAGGCATGTGGCATTGCTTGCAGTAACGTGGGTGCGCGGGCATGGGGTCACAAGGATTGTTGAGGACACGTCTGTAACACTGAAGGTGGTTGGGCATGGAGGAGAATTGATGAACATAGAGGGCACGGGGGCGACGGGGAAACTGCGTGCATGTGAGCACGGAAGAATGGAGGGCACAGGGGCATGAGGGGGCAAGAGGGTACGAGGGCATAATGGGTACTCGGGCTCCGGTGGCATAGGGGGTACAGGAACCAAGGGAGGTGAACGGGGGCGCAGGGAGGCATGAGGTCTCGGCGAGTGTGAGGGAATGGCAGGCACAGGGGCCCAGGATAATTAGTGTAGGCTAGAGTATTAATGAAATTTTGTTGTATTGAACTATTTTATTTATTTGAGTTACAAACTCCTCATGAACGTGTTTAAGGTTAAAACTATTTTTACCGCGTTTGGTAGTATAGTAGTGCATAATTTTTTTTCCACAAAATAGACTTCTGTATTTTAATACAGAAGGTATTTATTGGTAAATTAATGATTTAATACCGCCAAAAAGTTTCGCCGAGATTAGGAAATATTCCATTAGAAAAACCAAACGTGTAAATTCACACGAAAGCTTGAGAATAATACAGTAATACTGTAAGGAGACAACATCACCATTTTGATTTTTAGGGGCTTTTGCCCCTACAAGCCACTAGTACTTTTATATTACTTTAATTCTTATAAATATTCATAATCAGCAGTATGAAGTACGATTTAAAAAGTTGTAGATTATATCATCATAAAATAGTACCATTTAATAATTTAGTAATTGGCTGCCATGCAAAATTACATGTTTATACTGGAACACATAGGCCTATTCTGCACTTTGACAGTTGAGTCTGCTGTTTTCATTATTTATTTATTTATTTACTTTTAACTCCATAAGACCAATGTTAAAAATTTTTAATTAGAATTAATGATTATAAAGAAATAAGATTTTTTCTTGCATAAAGACCTGTATTTATATTAAATTCATCCCAAAACTATGTTATCTGCAATGTTGGAAGAAAATAGTTTTAGCTGTTTTTTGAGATCCGTGTGCAAACATACACACATACAAATATATAACTTACTCGTATTACTGTATAGGATATGATACACTTTATGCTTATGTAACTTAACTCACGTTTTGTAAATCTAGATAGTCTGAAAAGTATATAATAACTCAATATATCTAGTACAACCAGTAATACGGTAATAGAATCTTACTGCTGAGTAAAGATCTTGTCCATCTCGGAGGCGAGTGATCAGAGTGAACAAAATTTCTTCAGATTATTGTGAATATTGTTATTCCGATTTTCCTCTTTTTAACTTTCAGGTTTGAAGCACATAGGGCTTACATTGTCATCTAATAAATATTATGTAACACCTGAACATGAATGAACTTTGATGGTAATTTCTGCTTTCTTTTATCATTTGCTGCATACACATTTTCCCAAACAATTTACAAAAAAATACCTTATATAATAATACCATTAATTTATTATATTGTTTTGTGAAATATAACATTAAACAAATAACATTAACTCAGCACCATCACCCACAATTACATTTAAACAAAAATATTTGTATTGTTATAAATAACAAAATATAATATAATGTGGATAGTTATTTTTATAAGTTTGTAACATGACTAAAACACTCTTAAACTAGAAAACTGTTTTATATACCGGTAATTGTTAAAAAATAAATATAAATTGTTGAAAACTGGCTGAACATATAATCGTTTGAGAAATAGGAATTTATTGGTTGGGTTGTGAAAGCTAGTATGCATTATTTTAATGAAATACTGATAAAAAAAAGGTAGCGAAAACTTGCCAACAAACATAGTGTTATTTATAATAGAAATACTAGAATAGAAACTTCAATATTTTTTTAACTCACTTTTAGTTAAATATGAATATCTCTAGTTCTAAATAAGACACAAAGTTACCGTAATTCTGATCCTAAAGCAACTAGTACATCAGTTTCTTCAATTTGAGTTATTGACCATTGAAATTCGTTGAATTTTAAGTGATTTATGATTTCCAGTCAACATAAAATTTATTGGTTGCTGAAATTCGTCTGCGGTGAAAGAATAAAAGAAGATAAGAATAAAAGTAATGTACAATCATATAAAACAAAAAATCATCAACAAATAGAATTACATTTGAATTTAAAAACAAAAGCATTTGAAAGAATAAAGCAAACACCAGCTAACTAAATAATTAGAATCCACGTGTTACACATTCAACATGTGTTTCAACAAATATACACGAGACCCGTAGTCCTACATTGAAACCGTCTGTAAGCACAGAAAAAGGAAGCTGAAAGGCTAGTGAGTGGAGCGAACGAGCTCGTCTTGAACAAGTAATAAGCCTTTTTGCACCGGGCTGTCTGTAAATTATATTACTATAAAAATTATTACTGTTTAAGTTTATCTAGCTAATGCTTGGCCCCCAGGTACTGAAAATTATAAACCTAATATCAAAGTATATCATGGTACGGTAATGTATATATTTTATTTGATGTCAATAAAACAATACAGCTAAAATCCTGTAAAGGATTGAGGAAAGATTGGTTATATAAAACTAAAGCATAAGCCTATTATAGAACTTTACGGCGAGTGAGGGTAGAGAACGAGATCACCCGAGGGCAAGTTTTGTATTAATATAAGCTTAACATTTCTATTATTTTATAATAGAAATGTTTTAAATACCAGAACACGTGCATAAAATAAGAATTGTTAAATACTTAAGGAATTGTGTACGTGGAAGTACTTTCGCGGGTGGAGGATTCCCGGTCTAGTCCATTGGGGGTAGTTTTGCTGGGGGTAGAATTCCGGGGGTAGTTTTCCGGGGGTAGTTTTGCTGGGGGTAGTATTCCGGGGGTAGAATTCCGGGGGTAGATTTCCTGGGGGTAGTATTCCGGGGGTAGAAATCCGGGGGTAGTTTTGCCGGGGGTAGTTTTGCTGGGGGTAGTATTCCGGGGGTAGAATTCCGGGGGTAGTTTTCCACCCCTAGTAAATTTACAAAACATGGCTTAAATTGTTAATTATAGAAATAAATTATAAAAGTGCGTAACGAATGATTGAAGTAGAGTATAATGTATTCTCTTCAAAAGTTCGCGGCCGGAAAACTACCCCCATACCTGTGACGTCAAAATGACGTAGCGTTTTTTTATGGGGGTACTTTTCCTGGGGGTAGAATTCCGGCGCCCCCTTCCATCTCATGTTGATTCTTGAGTTATTACGAGGTACGTTCGGAAAGTAATAAGAGAATGAAACCCAAAGATGTTAAAATCAACCCCCGCGTGATTTTAAATCAAAACTATTCCAAATTTTAGTTGCCCTATGATGTGACCAGAGGAGGCGCCGATCCCAACTGGGCTGAGGGAGCGAAAATCTACCCCAAGGTATTATACCGTCCTTTTAAAGTAGACACAAGTGTTTGACTTCTCTTCAATATCCCTTCACTTTAACAACTTTAGCAACAGTTATGCTTAATCACATTAGGACACTTAGAGAAATTAATTTCCTCCACCAGTTATTTTCTTGAAATAATAAAGGGTAAATCTTAAATTAGGAATCGGAAAAAAGCACCATTAATACTTTGTAGATTAGGAAGGGAAAGTCGTATCTTACGATACTAATAGCATCAAATAGCTTGGACATGCTTGTATTTTATTCATACTTATTCCTTATTTCTTCCCAAGAGTTTTTTTTTCGATATGTTTAACTTTTTCTGTCTATGCGCTCTGTTGCATCTTACTGTAATTCAAAGATCTAACCATTTCCAATGTTCTACACATTTAAACAATTAAAATCCATAATAGGAATGATTTTATTTCAAATTAACCAAATACAAACAAACTGTTTTAGGAATTTCTTTATTAAAACAATAATCGGGTATTAAGTGTTGTAGACTAAATGTTTGTGAACAAATGTGAAAATGCTAATTAAGAAGTTAATACGCGAGTCGCATTGTCACAGGATGTGCCGTTACTCAATAATGTACCATTTGTACAATATATATCAAGCCCTCCTAAACGTATAGTTTAGAAAGAAAAAAATCGAGGTTTGTGTAAAGTGTGTTTCATTAAAATCTCCTTTCACAGAGATTCAATTTTAACCAACTTATTGCAGAACTTGCACGCATATTGCATATTCTCCCCTTTTCGTATGCAAGGTGAGAAGGCTACACTTAAATCTGGGGCAATATCATTTTCACATGAGTAGCTTTCGTGAAACCAGCAATTTAGATGTATAATTGACTCCAGGGACGTCTTACAAAAGAAGTTTCTGGAATATTCTTTAAAGAATGTGAATGGTTCTTTCCCATCTTATAAAGATATTTATTCCAGAGATAACATGACAAAGATTAATGGGCTGCTCAATTTTTACAATAATTTACCAACAAAATAAAAGTGTCTCGACTTTTTACATTTTGCAATTTAAAACCTCAAGGAAATTTGGTTATGCTTGAGACAATGACATTTGTAAAATTTAGGTATGTTAAGCAGTTTTCTTAAACAGTTTTTTACGGTCTTTGCGCTTTTTAAATCTTCATCACCAACTCGTTCGGACTCCAGACCGCCCAGTGATCCGCGGCGGTCGACGGGAGCGGCGATATCGCCCGGTGGCCGGCGAGGCGCGGGCGGCAGGACTCGGCAACACTGTAGGCGACTCGCCTGCACCGCGCGGCAACGCTGTAGGCGGGTCGAGCGGGCTGGGGCGGGCGCGGGACACAGTATTGAGCGGTCAGGAGTGAAGCGAGCGCGGCCGGCCGACCACTACTGCGTACCCCGCCACTGTCCGGCACTCCGTACCATCCTCCATATCCTGGACCCTGCGGCCGCCATGTGCAAGATGGACGTGACCAAGCTGATCGCCCTGGTGCGCGACCGTCCGCCCATCTGGGACCAGAAGGACTACAACTACAAGAACCGCGACGTGGTCAAGCTCCTCTGGGACGAGGTCGCCGCCGAGCTGGACCGACCCCGTGAGTCCCACCTGCCATTGTCGGAGAAAAGAATAATAATCACTAATCCATTGTTGACTTTTAAACTTTAAATCGCCTTTGCCGCTCCTGCAGTTTAATGTTGTACAATCTGTTAACGAATGTTTAAACATCTTAACCTTTTTCTCCCGGAAACGGACACTTTCTCTTCTTCTCGTTCTTAAGACGAGTGAACAAACTCGTGTGAAAATGGGCTAGTCATTCGATTAAAGTATACAAATAAGTAATTCTTTTTGCAAGCGTTTGCAGTCAGTAGTGTTATAAATTGTACAAGAAATTACTTTTTAATGATAAGCGATAAGCAAAGAAAAGGAGCGTCGCGCTAATAACCTGTTTGACTCTTTCAGTGGCGTTGCCATGGAAACGTTAAATTGTAAGAGTTTGTTGAAGGTTGTCAGCTGATTATCACGCGGCGTAATTCCCCCAGTCAGTAGTCGTAGTCGCGTCGTTCCCGCCCAGGATATGTGTGTTATTGGCGTTTTCCTGATCTTCGTTTATTTATTCTTGGAAATTGAGGTGAATTTATTTGCTTGGTTTCAGAGGAATAATAAAAGCTTAAATGAAGGAATAAAGGGACCAAATTAAATGCTGTTATTTTAATTTAATTTGATTGTGTTTGATTTTCTTTATATCTGAGATAGCGGTCTAGAGCTTTGCAGAAAACGTAAGCATACACGAAAATAATGTTAAAATATTTATTTACTATCGCTATTGATGAAAAATAGGAGCTATCAACGACATTTTTACATTAATTTTTACGTTAATTGTCGGCAGGATACATTGCATTTTTGACGTTTCCTCTCTTTTATACAATCGCTATTCCTTGACAGATAATCTTAAATTGATTAATTGTGATCGACAGTTTGAGTTTAGTTTTTGTAATCTGAGATGTTTATTTCCATTTGTGGGGGTACTACTTTGGCCAAAACCAAAGATCTCAATGACATTGCTTTACAAAGGTTCATGGGCGTAGTACTTGCAGAAGTTTGCGTGGCAACAAACAATCAAACAACTAAAAAATCAATCAACTTTAAAATATGTTTGTTGTTGTAAATTGAATGTTTTTGAGTGCTAGGACAAATCAGTTAAAAAATTATATTTTTAACTTCCTGTATATATTTTAAAAACTGGAAAATCTACATGTTTATTTTATTTAAGCCTACCAAGCTGCGAAAAAGCATGACGGCATAAGTTATATAAAAAATATAATTAAAGCGGTCAGTAGATGATTTTATGACTAGTTAAAATAAATCTTTGACATCGAGTACTAAACAAGTAAAACATGAAAATTAATACATCAAAAGTTATTTGCTCTGTATGTGATCCCATATGACCCCTGAAAACATACATTTATGATACTTTCTCTAAAATTGCAGTGGATAAGGTGCGTAAGAGATGGAAGAATCTACGGGACATGTTTCGTAATGAGATCAAGAAAATATTGCTGGAAGCCGGGGATTCTCTCCCAGAGGAATTTGTATCACCTTGGACCCATTTTGATGATATGGTAAGTTACACGTTCTTTACGTGCATTTTATATGAATTTACATACATACACTCATTCGAGTTCTTGTATCAAGATAGTTGAATACAACTTACTTTATAAGTTTTTGTTGTACTTAAGTTTTATACAACTTAACTTGTATACAACTTGTTCATATTTTGGATAAATTATGTCCATCAGTAGATTGTTTCTATTCTTTTTCAAGTAATATTCTTTCTAAAGTAAATTTTTCATTTACATTTGTTTATAATTTAAACAAATCTTGGAGATGCCTGAAGTTTTCATTACATATGTTTGAATATAAGAAAATGTTGAAATAAAGATAATAGTTTAAAGATTGCGAGTTTTAGTTCCTAGAGCGTGAATGTAAATTAAAACACTTTGGCCCACAATCTTAAAAGCAATTTCAACCACACTGAAAATAAAATTTTCTCTCAATTCATTGTCAGCGATTTTTTTTCATTTTAAGAAGTTTAAAATGAGATACGCAGTTAAGAAGTGACACAGTTTAGAATAATGTTATTCTCCCTTTCCCTTATAAAATGCTCATATAAAAATTACTCCGTAATAGCAATTGTCTATGATATATTATATGTTGCCAGGTGTTCCTAAAAGACCAAATAGTGACCAGAAAAACTCTTCGAAACCTTAACATCACTGGGGTGGACCTTGATTCAGACGACAATGAAGAAACCCTTGAAATTCCAGTTTCTCCCATAAACTTTGAGGATGACGAGGAGGAAACCCAAGGAGATGATGGAACAGGTGAGATGACAGGTCCTGAGAACTAAAAGCTATGCTAAAAGTGGAGAGGCGTTGTGTAATAAATAAAGAGACTGATAAGGGATGAATTTAGAAATAATGTTTGAAATAGATAGACTGAAGAGAATGATTGCAGTTAATAAACTTGTTAGAGTTCATGAGAAAATGAGTCTTGATTAAAGACACAAAATTTCATTCATAAAGACCACAAAATATTTTTTATACCTAAATTACAATTAATTACACTAATGTTTGCCAATACTTCATAACTATAATCTAGAAATTTTGTTTTATTTTAATGAACTACCCCATAGGGAATACGCTACAGGCTACAGTATTAGTACGGTACATTTTATTGCAGCCTGGAACAATTGCATTGCTCTCATGCAACCTAGGGTTAATGAAACTACAGTATTGCACTTGTTTGAATTGTGGAACGTCCAGATTTTAAAAGATGAATGATTGATTAATTACACAAAAACAATCAATATTATTGCGAGGAGCGTAATGTATCTGCTTGAAACAAGTTACACTCACATAGGGTCAGTGGCTGTGGTCTGTGGTGTGACTCTCCAAGGGCTCACTAATGTATGTAACACCTTCACTCCCCCTCCCCCCCACCAAGTTTGATCAATTGTTTTATCTATACTTAAATTAAATATGTTTATATTTTATCTGTATAGTTATAAGGTTAAAGGTTTATGATTTACTATAATTTAGGGATGCAATAAACAAATTGTATATACAAAAAAATTAGTAAATAGAGCCAAACTGTCCTAGCGCTTATTACATGGAGAACACAGCGGATTGCCTGGATAGCGCCCCGATTTCAATGCTTTTGCATGGGTCATTTGGTTCAAGTTCAAAGCTGCTTGTGCAGACCATCAGTCAGTGCAGCCGTCCTCCAATAAAATATTATGATCAGTAAAAAACGTTATTTTTTTACATTAATGTTGGTGATGGTACACTCTCTAAACTGTCAACTTACCATCCAGCCTCCTCCTACCTTTATTTGTTTAGGCTACATACTAACATTATGGCTGTCTAGTACTTTCATTTTATTTGTTATGTATATATAAAATATAGTACTGTAATAAGAGCCCTCCCTATGCCTTGGCTATCCATCAGCCGTCACCGTGTTGTATATTAGGAAGATTAATAACATAAAATGTATTTAAGTGTAGTTGCAAACAAGTTTTAATAAATTTAAGTGTATTTTAATCCCCTTCTATCTAATTACAGTCAAAACTGACAAACTCGAAGTACGTGCACTATTCTGTAAGTTTGGGGAAAGTTAAGTTTCCCGGAGGCAACATTACCCCTAATTATTTCCAAGTAATATCGGCTCTCAGTCATGATCTGACTGCAATATATAATAGTCAATAGTGATATAATCTTGTTAAAATTCGAAAATATCCTTCGGAAATTGTAATTTCAGCCGTCAACGGCATTCATAACGCAGAAAAGCGGCCTCAACCATGAGGAAATTGCATCCAAAGATAATTAATTCTATCTAATGTCAACAATCATGGTTCAAAAAATATAAAATGTAATAGTCGATCGTTGTTGGAGGCTACAGAGGTGCCTAGTTATCCGGAGTATCGAGTTAACGGGAATAGAGATGATGGGGTTTTAATTAATTCCCTTTATTTTCATTGTTAGTATCTTTCCATCTCGTCACAAAATCCATTGGAAAAGAGCGTTTGACAAAAAGTGAAAGATGATATGATAAAACATCCCAGATTTGTATTTTTAGTAAGTATTAATTTTTACATAACATCATGTAGCACATCATAATATCTGCAGCATCCGTAACTGATCTTCTACTTGTGTAGGTGGTGGATGCAGTGAAGCCGCGTCAACCGTACGACTGGAAGTGCCTCAGAACATCTCTGAAATGCTCCCCACCGATTACCAGAGCCTGGACCACTTCTTGAAACCCCAGTCTCAACCCACCCCACGGAAACGCAAGAGAGATTCAAGTACCGATTTTTACAATGGCTACTACCACCAGCCTACACTACAAGTTAGTTTCTTAGTTGTGTAAAAATCATGTTTAACAGTACCAGTGTGGCAATCCTGAAACTTTTTGAAAAGAGGAAGATATCCAGACCCCTCTCCTAAATAATTCAAATTTAGGTAATCTACCCATTATTTTTTAACATTTATTTGAGGGATATATCAATAACCCCCATCTCCTTCCCTGGATACACTTTTATACGGACATATACCGTGACTTGTTAGTTCAACATATGATTTGTTGACCAACCAATGTGTATTAGATTTAAACCAACTCTCAGGTCTGGCTCTAGGCGAACTAGGCTGACCGCCTAAGGGCGCTAAGGCATGATTGGCACTATTATAGGACACAAGCACCCTGATCAGTACCCCTAGATTTGTGGTGAAAAGACTGCCCAATTTTCAGAGACAAGGATCCCTGATTGGTAGTTAAGAGCACCCCTGATTCACAATGAAGAGCGTTTCCAATTGGTAGTATTTCTTTTTTTTTTAGTGATATTTGAACCTGGACCTTAGCAAACGGCAAATAATTGTGCAAATTTGATTGATAACGAATTGTAAACAGTATAAATTGCAAAATATTTATCCATACTAAATTGTTATATAAAGTATATTTTTTAAATATTTCCCTTTGTAATTATAACAGCTGAACTAAAACGTGAAATGGGGGAGACGTATCTATCAACACTTTCACTTAGGTACAGTGACCTATCTCAAACCTTTTTTTCGATTACCCGTATTTCTGAATAACTCAGTAAGTTTGCCAGAGAGCAATAAAGTGCACTAGATTTCAAGGCGCAAAGTACCATGTCATCAGCCAAAGCATGATGTGGTGCTTTAAGTTTTCTTTAAGTTTGTTTTAACAGATAATGTTCATAGGCGTCATTTGGGGGGGGGGGGGGCAAGGGGGGGCAGTTGCACCCCCAATAATTTCGGTGGTTTTTTTTTTTTAAATTGGAAATTAAAATGTTAGGTTATGTAAATGGTGAAATATTTTATATAACAAGTATAAACTTCTGAATCAGACTTTAACAAAATGTCTACTTTGAATTATTTACATAAAACTCTTAAATTGACTAATTGTGCAATCGTCATCTTTGGCAGGAAGTCCCATCTCACGTCTGTTGAATTGTTAAGGCTCCGGTCTACCTGAACCTGAACGACGTTACCGAATGCCGCCTCCGAGTTACCGAGTTTGATGGATGCAGAGGTTTACGGGAATCGTGTTTTAAAATTAACTAATAATTATGATAGAGATTGACTCCTAACTTTTTCTAAAAGTAAAAAGACGGATCTCTCGTAGGCTCTGTTTTAAAATTTTTAAATAAAATTTCTAACTTTAGCTATAACTGTCTAAAATCATCAGTTTTTTTTTCGATTTTTAACTTAAGTTTTCCATTAGTTTTGATAATACTTCTAAAGTGAGTAAATAAAGTGTAAGAAAGGAAATTTAGCACCGTTATTCTTCTTTGATATGACACATTAGTTGTAGCTCTCGTAGCTCTAGGCTGCAATTAGCAAAAGATAACTGGGTTCCAAAAACCCCTTGCATTTTCATTGACAAAAACCGATGATTTTAGTCTTGAATAATTTCCTTCTTCTTCGAAGTCCAATGTGAGTTACAGTAGGGGATATAATCAGAACAAATTGGGACCCATGTTGGTTCTTAATATCAAATTGAAAAATATTTAATTTAAGACCATTGATCAATTCTTAGAAAACTAATTGATGCAGGGATACAAAAAGGATACTGATATTCTGTATATAACACAAGAAAAACTATTCTATAAATCATGATGAATTTACTGTACTTCTATATATTGGCACAAACTTGCGCTTTGGCTGCCTTTTCACACGGTTTTATAAAATTGAACACTGAATTACCAGGCTACTCAAGCGTTTAAGATTTTCGGATGATTGAAATACTATAATTGACTCTATACTTTAATTATTGGAAAATATTGGACATTGGGCATAAAAAATGGGCTCATTTAAAAAGGATATAGAGGGTGTTCCATTGATTGCATTGGCAATTTTCTTATAGTGCAATGATATCTGAAATTTGTATTTCTTTTTCAACTTGCAAAGGTGTTGTGCTGAACTTTGCAGGTGGATGATGACTACCACTACTTGATCAGCTTCCTGCCGTCCATGAAGGCGATGCCCCTGCAGACCAAGATGTGGTTCCGCCTCAAGATGCAGGAGTTACTCTACACTTGCACAGTCGCCGCTGTTCCACCTCTGTTCACATTCGGCACGAGTGAAGTGGAAGAAAAACCTCAGCCCAATGGCGAATAAGTTCAAAGTGTTAGGGAGTATTTAATGTAAAACCTAAAATTTTAATTTAGAGGAATTAATTGTCTTACTGAGGTAACCTTGCTGCTGCAATTCTGATGCAACACAACTAGACTAGGTGTGCATGAACAAGTAGATCTTTCTACCCATATGAACTGCCAAGGTTAAGCTAACACTAATATCGTAATGTGGTTGATTTTGCTCTGCATCAGTCATGGACCACCCATCTTGTGGCAGGATAAAACTAATGAGGGTGTTTGGGTTAACCAGCTTGGTTAAGACATAATAGCTACAAACAGGGTGTCTCATATATTTTTCATCACACCACATCTATACTAACTGTTTTCGACCCTCACTTCTACCAACAAACATGATGGTTATTTCAAACCCTACACCATGTTTATTATGTTGGTTTCGGAATATTTGAAACCAATGGAAACCGGTAGCGGTGTGAAGTGGTTGCCTTGAAACTTGCAACCAGAAAAACAAGCAGTGCATTCCGCTAGGTTAGTTAAGGTTATATTTTGTTGTTATGGTTGTTTATCTATCTGTTCACTTGTTTAGAATTTATTGCATAGTGTATTGTGATTAAAAATATTGTTTGTAACTCGGCCAAAAACTTTTTGCTAACCCTCGATTGTTTCAAGTTCTCAACTTCGTCCAGAACTTGAAACACAATCTCAAGGCCGGCAAAACGTATTTTTCGACCCTAGTAATGAAATACTATTGATCCAAATTAACTATAGACTGTTGTTTTTTAACGCTATATTAAAACTAGTAGCCAGTGCATGAACTAACGTGTTAACTGGGTGACACAAGTGTAGCCCAGTTCCAAAATGTTGTTGCCCTGTAGAGGTTGCTCATGTTGGCAAGCTTATATGATTTTAAATTCAAAATAAAAAATTATTCAAAATGATAATTTGTCTCAGGTTAATCATATTTTGTGTATTTTTAAGCTTTGTAATGGTACAGATCAGTTTTCGCACTTTAATGTGACAAATAAATATATAAAAAATCAAGCACCTAGAAAGCTTGGTTTTATATAAAAAATAAAAAATGATAATGTTAAAAAAAATCATAATTATATTATAATAAGCTTTAAAATCACAATTGAGGCTCTAAAATACCTGTTTTTTTTCTTTTTGAGGACACTCAAATTCTTTATTGAAGTGATGTAAAAACAGAACTCCCCCAGTACAACTCCCCCCCTCTTTTCCCCCTAAAAGCCCTATTGACCAGTATTCACGTCCCCTATGTCGCCCAGTGAAACTTTGATAAAATATGTTCTGCTAGTAGGTATACCATTGCAGCACAATGCGCAATATTTAAGATTAGGTTGCAACTTAAATAGTTTGAAAGCTTGTATTTCGCCGATAACACGTGGTCTTTCAGTTTTATCATCAGTAGCTGTTATATTTTGCAATTCAAATTATTCCCCTCATGGGGTAAAACAAACTTTTAGGACTGTCCATGTTCTTCTGACTAGAGATGTCTAAAATCTAAAACCTAATTTCAAAACTATAAACAGTAGGAAAGATTTTCCTTCTGAAAATTTTAAAATTCGTTCAAAAGTATGGAGTATGGAGCTCAATAGAACAATGGAAAAATATTGTAAACATTGTATATCTCATTTTTAATACAAAATCTTGGCCATTTTTTGTCAAGAGCAACAGTTACAAAATAGATGAGCTTGTTCGCTTCGTTCTTTGTTGGAACCAAGAACTAACCTCAAACCTAGGGGTACAAAAATATAGGGCTTAGGGGCTCCAAACTATCTGAATCTAAGTAGTGTTTTTCTAGAGGTTAAGGCTCCTCAACATTAGTAATGACATAAACATCTTTTATTTAAGAAAATCATGAATATTTTGTATGTTAATGAATGTGTATTACTTTAATTTACATTTATTTGAATTGCCTGACATTATAATTGTTCAGAATACAATATCTAGAATTAGATATTTATACCATAGTACCGATAATACTTTAATGTGTCAATAGTAGGTACAGTCTCAAGTCTCAAAACTATCATCCTGACAATCCCTGAGTACCATAATTTTTTTTACATTATTATTTTTTATTTATTGTTTATTTAAAAATGAAAAAGTTACTAAATGTGTTCAAATTTGTTACTAATAAAACTTTCATGTTTCCTTTATAATGGGTGCTCTACAAGAGAACTGTAGTGATAAAATAAATGAAAGACTGATGTGTTTGTACATATTATTTTATTATGTATATAATGTATTTGAATTTTAAAATTGATTGTAAAGTAGTGTTTCTGTTAATTTTTTATAAATATATTAAATATAGATTTTATTAAAAAGAAGTTTTATTGACTACCCTCTTTATTCACCTTTATATCGTCTCATGTGTGTTTTTATTTTATTTTTATTTTGTGTCTATCAACGCCAGTGGCATTTTTTAATGTTTTGAAGGGGAACGCCAGTGGCATTTTTTAATGTTTTGAAGGGGAACGGTCCAAACCCCAGTCTTGTTACTATCTAACATCGACCAGATGTTAGAAAGCATCATTAATTAATAGCCCAATGACAAATGGCAACTGGGTCCGGAATTGATCCTTTAAAAAGCTACTAACTTTTCTCAGGATCGAACCGGCAACCTTTGGATTCAAAGGCAAGCACTATAACCACTCAGCTACCCAGCCAGTGTTGAACGTTTTAATATAAATTAATCCTTATTATTGATTTTAATTGTCCTAGATGCGGGGATTACTACTGCGGGGATTAATAGCATAAATTGAGTTTATCGTGTTCAAAGGTCACTTTTATCATCATCAGCTGGGGCATAAACTTAGGCTAATTTAAAATACAAGTTTTTTACAAAGATTTTGAATATTTGGTACTTTTTCAATCCGCAATATGCACAAGCAGTTCCATCATGATACCTTTCAAGGAACAAATCCTTCTCATTTCTTTAACTTTTTGTAGACATACAGGGCTACAATAGACTCTTATCTGTTGGAAATGAGTAGTAACTAATTTATTGTAACTATAAACCTTTATTTTTTCAAAAAGTAAGTGGAAGTAAAACATGATAGCGTGGCTGCATGTAGGCCTACTGGCCAGGTGATCTTATGAACTGAAGAAAATGGCTTGAGCGAAAACGAAAACTAACGGACCTGCTGCTGCTACTTTTTCCCACCACTAAAGTCAAACACCTGTGTACATACGGCCGATCTGCAGCAACACTTCCATTTAGCATTGCTCCCTAATTGAGAAAGCGTGCTGGTTGTGTAAAAAAAACTATATAAAGTAAATTTTTAATTAGTTTATTCAAACTAACAATTAGGTTGTAACAATACAACTTATTGAAAAGGTTGGCAAAGAACCTAATTTATTTTTCCAACTGTAATTTAGCCTAACATTGAAATTCACAAGATAGGCCAACTAATTAATTTTAGGGGGCCCCGATCAAAACCTCGCCCTGGGCACATATTACCCTCGGGGCGGCCCTGAACAATGCTTCGGCAGCAATTTCACTTGTAAGTGTGTTTCATTTGTGTGAAATGTTTTTAATACATTTTAAAGATGTAAATTATTGGGCTTCTACTTGAATGCAACAAATGTACATTTCTATTAAAGTAATTTGTTGTTTTTACCTGGTTTTCCCCTTCCTGGTGAGATTTCTTTGTATTGTCATAGGTACCTCCAGTAATCTATTATTATTTTGGCCCTAGTCCCATAGGATTATGATTATTAAAAGTCTATTAAACATACTTTTTTACTTTAAATATTAATGTGATTATTTTTTTTATCTATAACCATTAAATAACCATTTATCTAAACAACCATGACAGTTTTATTCATTCATATTTTTTTAGCTGTAAGCTGCTTTATTGTACCTACTAATTAAGTGAAATTTTCCACCATTAAGTCAATTACCTCATTACCTCACAAAAAATTGTACTTATTTTATTTTCTTAAGAGAATAAACAAATATTCTATTTCCTTATGAGAGAGAACAGACCCGCCACCTTAGATTTTTATTCCATTCCCATAAGACTAATGGTAAATTTGAAACATACACTACGCTTTAAATATTGGTAGAATTTTCTTAAATAATTGAATCATTTTTTTTTTTTTTTTTAATGTATCTGCTGATGCCATTTTATTTTATTTTAATGTTGTTCAGTTGTATCTGCAACAAGAATTTGTACTCACTGGCAATGTTCATGCATTATTGTAATGTTGACAAAGCAAAAAGTATTTGGTTTATGGAATCTTTTAAAGTATGGTAAGCAGTGAACTCTACACAACAGTGTTGAAAACTCTTAAACTTCCAACGTGCGATGGTGGTGTAATGGTCAGCATAGTTGCCTTCCAAGCAGTTGATCCGGGTTCGATTCCCGGCCATCGCACTCTACTTTTTGTCCTACCGTCAATTATTTTTCTTGCTTCTGCATTAGTCTACTCCCAAATCAACCTAAATTATATAGTTAGTAAAATTGTGATTATATTGTACTGGTACGGTAATCTTTTTAAATGAATCTGTTACAACATGGGTTAAGTAGAGGACTCTGGTGTCCGCCACCAAACGAGGAGTGTTTGTTTACGTTAGTTAACTTAGTATCCATTTTGGCAATGGACAATGACACATAGTTTTCTACTATAGTAATGGCAGTTTCAAATTTAGTATTCAATTTAGTAATTCAAGATAGTAATTAAAACTGCCTAACATTTACGTTTAATTGCGGTATAGATCCAAGGACATAATCAGGACACCAGATTGTTGATAACCAATTATTTGTATTAACCTATACTGCTTAAGTTATAGAAGTCAAAACCACTATAGAACTAAAAAAAGACCGAATACGAAACACAAAATACAGCTTCAAATTATAACGATGTAAACAAGAAGTAAACCAAAGAAACACAAAATTAATCCTCCCTACAACACAGCACAAGGTAGAACAGCAACAGCATCAAAGCACCAGATCGCCAGGACCTGCTACAGCCTGGCGGGAATTTATGTAGTTACAAATCTTCCTTATCGACATCTGCGAACTGCCTAGTGCTGCACTCTGTTAGCGCTAATGTTGCAAAATATTGAGTGTTGACATAATAATGTTGTCGCGATAATGTTGACATGTGGTGATAGAAATTTTATAGACAGAAGATAAAATGTATACAAATTGACTGAAGTCAATAATAAAAAGCCAGATAATAATTGTGTGTCTAGAGTCGTTGTTAATTCATTATTGCTGAGAAATGATACGCCATTAAAACTTGTTAGAGTATATGTTATTAAATATTAGTTTCTTTCTTTAAAAATAAATCATCAAATACCAGTTGTGATTTCCTTAAGTGCAAATTCTTTGCTTTATTGTCAAGTAAAATTAAATTACAGTAATTATTGTTTTCAACGGCATTTATATATTCATTTTATTTCCTACTGTTAAAGCTCAAAATTGACTTTTTGGCTTATTTGTTTGTTCTTTATTCTAAAAAAATGTAAAAGGCCATTTTATGGGGCCTAGGTCAATTGACAATCTAAAATCAACAAATGGAGTGTTTCTATAAATCAACTTTGTCTAGGATAAATTATATATTTTTAATAAATTTTGTATGATGTTTAAATCAGTGATTTCCTCGTAAATAATATCACATATATTTTAATTTATATGAAAATATTCAAAGACAGAGTGCCTAGTTATCCCGACACAAACTACTGTAACGTTCTTGGAACTGACATGTGTAGGCCTATTCTCTTTCCCACGTTACAGTATATATTGTCATTTCCAAGTAGGCCTACAAACAAGTATTTACGTACCTAATGTCGTACCGATATGTCGTATTTTCGTAGTTTTTTGTGTGTATCGTGTAAAAACAACTCCACTTGACAAGACTAATAATGATAGTCTAATCTTTAACTTATTTCTTAATTATCCTATTCCCCATATAAAATACAATTTACGTTCTACCATGCATTTATTGCGCCCCTTAAAAATATTCCGCCCAACGTGGGGCTCGAACCCACGACCCTGAGATTAAGAGTCTCATGCTCTACCGACTGAGCTAGCCGGGCGCTGAGAAACCGATGATTAGTTATCATATTTGATAAAAAGCTCTCTGATGGTTGGGATGACCACAGGAAATATCTGTTACTGTTACTACCGTTGACTCATGTAAAAAACTCATCTTTTATTAGAAGAATTTTTCCAGAAAAAGTAAAATTGTAAAAATAAAACTTTGTTTTAAAAACGGATGTTCAAGAGAATTCTCAAACTACCGCCCAATATCATTATTATCATCATTTTCCAAACATATGAAAAGGTAATGCATATTCAACTATCAAAATTTCTTGAAGACAACAATATCATCGACAAGCAACAATACGGTTTAAGAGAGGGCATGTCTGTAATGGACGCAGGAGTTGATTTTTGTGAATCTTTTATCGTGCCCCTTGATTTTGATATATGTATATAAAAAAATATAAAAATAAAAAAACTGGTTGTTGGGATTTTTATGGACTCAAAAAAGCTTTTGACAGCGTTCCTCGTGAACTATTACTTGAAAAATGGTTTTCCTTATGACTTTAAGAAAGAAGCTTGCGGTGGTTTTGGTCATACGTCATTGGCAAAATAATAGTTGTGATTGAGCAAGTAAACAGTTTTAATTAATTAATTGCTTGTTCTTCATCAACAAATATTGTCAAATATGGGGTTCCCCAGCGACCGATGCTGGGGCTATTATTGTTGTTAGTTTATATGACTGGCGTGCCCTCAATAATAAAACAACCAAAAAGCATCAGTTATAAATGAAGTTAACACCACAGAGTTTTTAGGGTTAGATATCGACAGCTCATTTATTTGGGACTGTCACGTAGATTCAGTGTGTAAAAAATATCTTCAGAGTTTTATGCTCTGAGGAAAATGTCCAAATTTAGCAGCTTTGCCACATTAAAGATAATACATCATGGCTTAATCGAAGCCCACATTGCATTTAGACTGTGCCTTAATGGTTGCACATCAAGCAGCAACCTAAATCGAATTCTTGTCTAACAAAAAAAGGCACTTAGAATAATATTCAAACTAAAAGCAAAAGAGTTAGTTGAACAAAAATTACAGGAGGCAGGAATCATGACAGTTTGCAGTTTGTTTATTTATCAATTAGTTTTACACATCAAATCAAATTTAGGAAAAATTCCAACTTTAAATTCTTTTTACGATTATGAAAAACGAAAAGGTAACCAACTGGCATAAAATAGACACAATTTAAATATTTACATTTACACAAAAATCCTTATTCATTTTTTTTAATTTCTTGTCAGTAAATTTTAAAGGGATTGATGATCAAAAATTGTTAAAAAAAGTAAAATTGTTTCTCGTTTTTTTTTTTGTCAGAAGCTTAGACTAAGTATTTAACCAAAAAGAGTTTTGTAATGATTTACAATGTAACTTATTTTATTTGTAATTAATTCTGTGCATGACAAGTACGTATTGAATAAAGTTATTTTTATTGATTCATTCATATATAAACACAATATAATTTAGGGCCACACAAATATGAAAATTACCGATAGCTATGAGGGGATCTAGTCGCAAATTTAAAATGTGGAAAATGTTACGTTCACGGACAGCCCCGGAAAATAAAAATAAAATAAAATAACCTGTACATTAACAGACTTTTTAAATTGTCAACCCAATCCCAATGTTATTCTAATGCGAAAATTTCAAATTTAATTAAATTTGTGGATAGCACCTTTTAATCAATTTTAGGCCAAAACTACAGACTAATCCCTATCCAACCAAGACGTATAAAGAAATAAGAATAGGTGTGTGCATAGTCACATGGTGTGACGTAGTTAGGCTCACCGCTAGAGCCGCGAGCGGCCGTGAAACACATAAGTTCGTGTTATTTAATTTTGTGTTTATAAATAAGCTTTTGTAAAGTAAATGGTTTGTTTTCTTAAACGCGATGCTACATTGCTCCAAATATATGCCTCTTTTTAAAATGAGCATATTTGTTTGCAAAAATTAAAAACCATAACAAAAGCAACAAAATTATTACAGACATCTGTTTCCATTCAACCAATCATCCTAATCCTTAAATCTAAATTTAATCTTGTTGGTGATATTTATGGTTTAAAGGCGGCGTTCTCTCTTTCCCATTAAGAGTCTGCAGTACCTCCGCCATCTTGATTTTTAGTCCCATAAGAACAATGTTATTTATAGGTGTCATTGAAACAGTTTATCTCGATAATCTTGCATCGGATTCGCATGAAACTTACGTTAACAATAATGGTATGGTGGTTCATGTGACGTGGATACATTTTTTAATAAACCTCCTAAAAATGGTTTAACATGGTTTAAAATTGGTGATAATATACATTCTTTTTTATTCACTATTCGAATGGATAATTTTTTTAAACTAATTTTCAATCACGTTAAATGAAAGACACAATAGTAACATTTAAAATGACATCAAGTTTGTAATTTTCAAGAGTATATAGGAGAGTTACATTTATAAAACATACAATGACTCATTAAAATAACTAAATTAGACTTGTAACTTATCATGAAAAGAAAGGTTGATCATTGTAAATTAACACTCAATGAATTGACCTAATCGGTGCTACTCAGAATAAAGTCTTTTAATCCTTCTTCTAGTATGTGACGGAGTGTGTTTTCGCGGATTTGATAAACTGCACTACTGTTGACAACAATGAATATCTCACAGCTTCAGTCATAACAGTGAAGTATTTTGGGGAAAGAGCCTAATAAATATTGAAACTAGGGTCGCGACCTCAGCCTGGATAATGGTGTTTTGGCGCCAGCGGCGCTGGAGCTTGTAGCGTGCCCCGACCCCCGGGAGCCAGTCTCAGATGGGGGCATCTCGTAACTAGAAAAGTTTAAAGAACTCGCCCACAATATAGATATTTCAGTGTGCTTTAGCATTAGTGGAAGTCTTGGCCTTTGGCCTCTTTCTTGCTCTACTGCCATCATAATTTAGCTTGCAGAGTAATCCAATTGTATGTATGAAGATGAAGGGTAGGCCTACTTTTATTACTGGTTTACTTGTTAATTATAAAAATTCTAAACGACAATTGTGCATTTAAATGGATAGGTTTACAGGTGTTGGAATCCCGGAATCCCCTAAGTGAATGATCAATTTATCTATAAGTTTTCAAAAATTGACATGCTAAATGTATATTAAAACTCGATTAGACTATGTGAAAATCGGTAAAAATTCATTACGGCATATAAAAATCGTAGAAAATCCGGCTTTCACTTATGTTTCTCTTTGAATAACGAGGAGAATCTGAGGGCCCAAACCTGGAGTGCTAATATGTTTCTATGCTTCAATAGTGTTAGTGTCACACTTTACTACACAACAAAAGCAGATAACTTATGCAAGAAGAAAAAGTAACTGTTAAATCATCATGCGTATGACTTGTCTTCTTTGACAAAGTTTAAAATATGCATAACGTCAACGTTTTATATTTTCTCGGTATTTGTCAACATGCCAATGTAATAAGTACCTAATTTAAATAGACACGAAACTTCTTCACGTTATCTGCTGATAGTTATATTTCTTGACGTCAATTTTCCAAACCAACGCTTGTTTTTTCAAAGAGCCAACTTGACGTTTAACATTCATAATTGTAAGTTACGCGCGAGCCTCAGCCGCAGCAGAACAGCGTTCATATTGACTTTGAGGCGTTTGTGCCGTCACCTTGGGCTCAAGTCAAACCAGGTTTAACAACGTTACAAATGACTTGGGTGACACTGCATATCCATAACGAATCGCCGCAACTGTTACGAGCGCCCAGTAGCCACCAGCCACCAGCCGTGGTGAGAAACATGCATCAGGCGCGGCAACTGCGGAACATGCTTGGGAGACGTAGGTACCTAACCTACACCAACGTACATATTACTGAACCTACAAATTATTACCGATTTTCCTGATTCTGAAACTGATTTAGATAGGACATTGACTGCAGTTATGACAGCTATATGATTAGACGATAACTTATGGGACTTGTTCCTTTATGGGGAAAATTTGTGTGAGCGATAGAAACAATTTTGTGGTACTGGTGAAACTATACGGTTTTTTTAGTTTTATATCACTGTTGCGTCCCAATTTATAATATTACACAACTACACCTTTTTGTATGTTTTAGGCGTTCTTTGGGATACATAATGTTATTTATACCAAACCACATAAGTAGGAACATTCGGGAAAGTGAGAAGGCGCCCTCGAAACACTGATAGCATCACCAAAAGTGAATTTTTTTATTAACGTAAATATGTTGATTTTGACATTTCAAATGTAGAAAGAAGCGCTTCCCATGGCAATCAGAGGAAGTAATTCTGTAGCATTAGCGTTTTATTATACTTGTTTTTTTTTTAGCAGAAATACCGGTACAACTTTTGAACATAGATGCAGAACTAGGGAAAAGAAAAATATAAACAAAAAAGGGGCTATGTTATTCCTTTGATGTTTCGAAATCCCGCTTTTGATTCTGGCCGGTGACGTAATCCATCTGATGTACATAAGACCATGTTTGACCATGTTTATCAAACTAGTGATTGGCCACACATTTTTCCTTGGTTTTACACGCTAATGAGATAGCGATCTTCTATTACATTACAACAGTGTTGCGCAGTCCTGCATGGTATGTTCCTTTGGTTCTGTGTTACATTGGAGCTATCTACAGAGGGAGTAATTTACTAAAACCCGTATGGCTCTAATATTGTCTGCTTAATTTCAGATACTGTAAAGCAATAACAAAGCAATAACAATTGGCAGGTCAAAAAGTCCAAAAATTACTTTTTGAAGGGCCCGTTAGGTATATTGCTTATCAGAGGAGCCGTCATCTGTTGTGATTTTGTTGTTTTAACATTTATTTTACGTATTTACTTTTACTAAAATAAATCTAGAAAAAATAGACTTCTTCCTGTCCATCTTTTTCTTGGTTGTTCACGGGATCACGTGAGGTGTTCTTTTCTCCCTCGGCTACTTCCGTAACCAAAACAACTTGGAATGAATGAATCGATCGCAGCCCTTGGCCGGTGTTGTGGTGTGGGATTGTGTGTGTGGGGGGGGGGGGGGTCGCGCGCGCGTACTTGTCCTGCCTGGCCGCCCCGCACTCCGACAGTCAGTGTGCGCGCGCCTCACCAGAGTGCAGCACAGGCTCGCCAGGCGCTGCGGAGCTGTCGCCGGATTTGGCAAGGTAGGGACAACCACTGCCAAAAACTGTTTTGATTTGTTGTCTGCTGTAAAAATGTCGAATTTATAATTCGTCGGGAAATAAATATTGTCAGAATTAATTATCGGCATCACGTTTGGAAAATGACACGTAACATTAATTAATCAGATATTTTGTTATTTATGTGATAGCCTATATTAATTTATAGCCTATATTAATTTATCTTTATAATTCAGATACTATTGAAATATAAAAAAGTATTTACATATAAAATGGTAGTTACATTTGACAAAAAATATTTTTACAACAGAATTTTTCATTACCATGTTATTAAATTAGAATGCATTACCATGCAGCACAAAACGTAAACACTGTTTATAAATGATCAAACTATAGAAATTGCTATAACGTTCGTTTTAGGCCTACGTATTATTGTAGACCCTACATAACAGTTTATTTATAATTTTAGTGTTCTATTATTTATGAACTAGGTAAACACCATGAAACACAAGTATATATTTTTTTATTAAATTTAAATTGTTTTTATAAATAGCAATTTACGTATATATTTAGAACAAAACAATCAAAAATCAAGTTTAACTCAGGTAAAATATGAAACAAATGAGCTGCCTAGAATGAAAGTGGTGTAAGTCAAAATTTTGCAAATTTGAGTTAGATACAAAAATAGGTTCCTCTTTAGCTCCTCTATTCATTATGATAGTGGTGTAAGTCAATAGTTCAAAAACTGGCCACCAGGAGCAGCACCAATAATATCAACAAACCGAAACAGCTGTTGGACTGAGAATGACAGTGGTGTAAGTCACACATTGGAGTGACAAGCTAATGTTAACTGTTTTTAACTAGTGAGTTATGGAGCATAGCTGTGATTTTATGACATTTAAGTGAAAATGGAGGGTAAATAATAAGGGTAATGACGATAAAGTAGAAGACCCAGTAACATAATTTTGTGGTGTAAGTCAGCCCAAGCCACTCAAGTCACAGCAAAAAGTGGTGTAAGTCACTCGAATCCATAAAAATCAATTAACAAATCAGCCTAAATGTATGTTTTATGCTAAATAAACAACTAAATAAAGTATTAGGCTTTTCTACAATCCAGAGTACAATAAATCGTTTCTATAGATGTAACCTAGATTTTTTAACAGCTAGTTTCACAAAAACGTTAATAACTCAATACTAAGGTTCAGTGACTTACACCACTTTCATTCCAGGCAGCTCAAATATTAACAACGATACGGTATCATCAGGTTATAGAAAGACAAAAGTTCATTTGGCTATGACTAAAAAAAATTAATGTATTGTAAATCCCACTAAATTTAGTTGGGTTTTAAAATTATTTTTAGTTTTTAATAATCCCAATAATAATAATAATATTATTATTATAATCAACATTGGTATTAATTCATCAGTTGTATATGTTGTTTCTATTTCTAATTGAAAGCTCTATATTACTAAATTATTTGCTTCCATCTGACGTTGGGATCTAGTCCGTAAACATTGGCGATTGAAATTTTACCTGACGCAACATAGCAAAATATGTAAAATCAATCGTATTTTTATACTGTATAAAGATCAGAATTAGTACTGTATTTAGTCTTTCCCGAATTTAGTTTATGGCAGA
Organism: Neoaliturus tenellus; assembly: GCA_030545055.2. Lineage (NCBI taxonomy): Eukaryota > Metazoa > Arthropoda > Insecta > Hemiptera > Cicadellidae > Neoaliturus > Neoaliturus tenellus. Next base: position 63,906,840 of record CM061532.1, read on the forward strand.
AATCAGTTGGCGAATGAGATATTTTCCTTCAACTCAATTCGGTCAACGCATTTTTACGTTACGTTCTCAACATTATGTGCTATAGTGTAATTATAGCCTTCTCAACTCAAGCTTATCTGTGCTAACAATGTGTCATTTACAGCGTATAAAACGATAAATACCTCACCCACTGGCAAATGCATAATTCACGCTTAGGCCTACATTTGAAAAATGTTCACTATTATTACAATAGTAAATTTTTTATCACATCACGTAACAAGAAATCTTCAACGTAAAAATAAAAAAACTGACTTATTTATAACATGTCTTGTAAAAAATAAGTTTTTTTCATGTGTTATATTAAAAACTGGCTGGGTAGCTAAGTGTTTTTATGTGCCCGCCTTTGCCTGAGAAAAGTTAGTATAGCTCTTTAAAGGTTCGATTCCGCACCCAGTTGCCATTTGTCATTGGGCTATTAATTAATTATGCTTTCTAACAACTGGTCGATGTTCCGGTAGATAGTAACAAGACTGGGGTTTGGACCGTTCCCCGTCAAAACGTTAAAAATTCCACAGGCGTAGATAGACACAAAATAAAATAAAATGTGTTTAGCTTATTTCGAGTGGGCCTGAACAAAACTAAGTAGTCTATTATATTTTTAATTTAAGAAAATTTGTATTGGAAGTAGATAAATAGGCTTATATGAATTAATATATGTTACTGTGTTAATAATGTATCATAATAATTTATTTAATATAATATTTTAATTATTTTAATTAATTATTCATATATTCAAATCCTTTTTTCCATAGCTCAAACTGGCCTTTTGACTGTATCTACCTCGTATATATCGAATCCCAACTCTTACAAAACCTTGAATTAAAAAAAGATATGTATGTAATATGTTACGAGTGAACAAAATTATTAATTAAGGAATATTTTGTAAAAAAAAAAAACTTTTTAAGATATAAAACAATAGCCTAATTACAACATAGAAACAATTAACATTTTATTAATTTCATACACTTTCAATATGCAAATTCTTGGCACTTAAACCCTAAAAAAGGGACACTTTGGTTAAATAGTGAACTGTTGAGTACATACTTTATAATCTTTGTAAAATATATATCTAAAAATAATAAACAATTAGACCTACTGTTTATTCTGTATAAAGGTCTAAAAGGCAGTATTTCCAAGGAAAAAGGCCAATGATGAAGGTAGTCCGATAAATAAAATTGCACTCAGAGAAATAAGTAGGCTACAGTATTAACAGCAATCGAGCTAACAAATGATTCTGTATGTCCGACCGAAGCGCGGTCTGGTTGCGGAGCGCGAAAGTGGTTTGGACCAGCGCAATTTCTATTATTAGACCCCCTAATAACTCCGTTATTGACTTACCCACTCCGATTAACCCAAGTTCTAACAATTAAAAAGATTAAATAATTAATCAATCCTTAAATGTTATTATTATTATTTGGAGATAAAGACAATTTCTAATTAAAGAACTTAAAGGTTTCGGATGCTTCGGAACAACCAATAAAATCTGAAGTAATAGCATGAAAAATGCATCTTTAACACTGCACTCGTTTAGATTTTAATTTTATAACACTAATTACCCTCAGAAGTTTTAAAATCGTTGATTTTAATTTTTGAACAAAATAATAACTAATATTGACAATTAAAAAGATTTTTTTTAACATTTTAAACTTCATTTTAAAATTTTTTATCAGTTACACATTTTAAGTGTACAAATAAACTGTTTAAAAAATGTTTAAAAATTCTGTCAAGTAACGCTGTAATCTTTTTTACTACCAAAGGTTTCGAGCTCTTAACACGCACATTATCATCAGTCTTGAACACCGCGCTTTGAGCTTAGGTATGGACTGAATAATGATCGTGTGCGTAGCACGAAACCTATGGAAGTCAAAAAAAATTCATAGGATCATTTGGCAGAATTAATCGAGGTATTTTAAACCCTTTGATTTATATTCAGTGATCCGGAAGCTATTCCACAATATAAGTGTACAAATCGAGTAGTATGGTGCCCTCCATTTTTTCATTTTATGAAAGAGTCTTGGCAAAGTGTTCCTGCGGCTAGTCCACGTGCTGTCAAGAATACCCTTGGTACGGCACGGCACGGCACGCTGGAACCAATAACTTGGTAATAAGCTCAAGGGAACGAGCGATAACGATATTTACTTTAGTCGATAAAGTTTTGCGTCGCCTCGCCGCTGATGGAGTGCTTATAAACAGAGCTATAAAATGTATCACAGCCTCAATGGTGTAAAATTATACAAGGAAAAATATAGAAGAATCCACAAAAATATATTCACATTTTACATCAATGAAATAGCTACACAACTGATCTACACAACTACACGGATCGAAAATAAATGACAGCCATAGTCAATACAAATTAATTGTAGCTGGAAAACCTTAGCTTGTGTATTGTTTGTATTTTCGAAAAGATGATTTTGAAGTTTAAGGTAATTTCTGTGATGTGATTCAAATAAATATTACACTAGAACCCATGTGATTTCGCTTTGAAGGAAATGTTTCCAATAGACATATAGATGGCTCGGTGTATCTGTGCTCATGGCTTTCGATACATATACTCTAAAATCGACTTTATTCGCGTTTTGTCTCATATCGAATGCAACATTTTTTTAATCTTGATGACGACCTAGATACAACCTAGGAGGAATAATATATAAGGAGTGGCCACGCTCGGCTAGAAGCGAAGCCGCCGCGCAACACGGCGAGTGGTGGGGGGAACTCCCGACTCCCGCAGGCAGGCATATAACAGAGGCATATAAGTCTAACATATAACAGTGGCATATTAGGCATATAACAGTGCCTAAAAATTCATGAAAATAAGACTGCACCATAGTGTTAAACTACAAAACTTGTGTTCATACAACAATAATGTGTGAAACTTAAGAAAAAGCTTATTTTTATACATAAGTAATAAGCCCATTTTAATAATCTTCTAATAAGCCTGATTTTAACTATTTTATATTCATTTATAGTAATTATGAAGTAATTTAATGAATTCATAACTAGGTAGTATCGTTTGCCAATAAATTACTGTCCAACATATCTTAAATGATATACGGAACCTTAAATAAAGCTGTAAAATCAATATTTTTCACAAATTATAATAAGGTAATATACATTGAAAGTATCAGTTCATGTATTATTTTTTGTTAAAAGTATTATACTAAGGAATAAAATTAATTTTACAGTAAAATATATGTATTGGCATAATTTATATTTAGTTTTTATTCATTAAAACCATCTCTTCAATACAAATATTTTACTTTAATGCCCATTTATAAATAAAAATAAATTTTTATCTAGAAAAATATTATATCACTGGATAGAGAATTTCATCCTCTTTAAAAATGCAAAAGGTGGACTGTTTGATTTGCTTGGTTTGCTCAGGATTTTAATTCAAAGTTGCGCGCGTCGCGTTTTTCCCCATCTCTCCCGTGTTACAGCGGCGGAACCATGCCACTCTAGTGGAGGGGAGCGGCCGGCTTCACTTTAGCATTGTATATCCATATGAACGTGGCCTCTCCTTATATATTATTCCTCCAAGGATACAACAGACCAATGGTTTTAAAAAAGTAACCCCACCCCGTCTCTTGACCATCCTCTTTTTTTCTCGAAATCCATGGGTACAGATACACCGAACCATCTTTATATACACGTCCGTTCACCATTCAATTTAATGTTTTATTTTATTTTTTATTTAATCAGCTAAAAAGTAATGGACAGTATAAATGTAAATGTACATTTACATTATTCATATATTACATGTTTGGATGTTTTTGTTCTCGTCGACGTATTTGTTTGTGATATGTAACCGTTAAGAAATTGTATTAGTTCCTCTTATTGATGCTACTTTACCACTAACACACGCTTTCCATGTTAAATAAAATGTGTCAATTGATTTTTTAGATAAAAATTTAATTTCTAAATGGCAGTGAACACTATTTGGGTGCAATTTTACGATTGGAAATAAAACTTTCTCGCGAATTCAGAATAACAATGAAATGAAATTCAATTCAAAGCCGACTAAACCGTATAGGAAGTTTTCATAACTTATGTTTACAAAACCCAATTTGTTTTATGAAAAATTAATTTGTTTCATTAACAAAGTAAATAAGTTTTAACAAACTAAAAAACTCAAACTTATACTTAAAACATTTTGTCTTTTACGTGCGCTCAAAAATCATACTTTATTATTCAGTAGAGGCGAATTTAATATATTTTTAAATCCAAATTACTTAATTTTTGGTTCTCAACTCTGACACATAAAATATTTTTTATTGAGTTTTTGTTTATAGATACAAACATTTTCACGCTCAAAGTTGACACAAAGTTGACAAATCAAAGTTTTAATGGCTGCATAACATTAATGTAGACCGTTTACCCTTGACAACAATGTCGACGCAGCCTATACACTCAACATCGTGTATCGCCTACCCCCCGGCCCCGGCCGTCACAACATGTCATGTTCAAGGGGTTGTCTCTCGGCTGTACACTACAGTGTCAGCGGCCTCTATCGACGAGACGTAATCACAACCCGTGTTTTATCAATACCACACGCCACCCTCCCCTTCCCTGCGTTTTTCGTGTTATAACGCCGTTACGTAACTTAGTACTTAATACGTTCTAATATTTTAATTACTTAGAAACAAATTTCGTCGATGCATGTATCGTTTGTTTAAAATACCGTATGATTTGATTTTAGTCTCTAAGTCATTCCTAAATAATATTTTAAATTTTTTTAACAAATAAAGGATTACTGAATGAATATTATTATATCTAATACAGTAAGTGGTTAAATTTGGTAGAATGAAATAAAACTTGTTATCAGTTGATAATTTGTTCCTAATTGTTGTAAACGGTAATAAGTGTTTAGTTTATACTTGGTTATAATACGGCAGGAAATACTTTTGTCGTTACATTTTTCTATAGGCCTATATCGAGCTACATTTTGAAATAACAAGGAAAGGTTGCTGTTTCTGGATGAAACAGATCCTTCAAATTCTTGATGATGTTTTCTAGTTAAAGAGTATAGACGACTAGAGGTCGTGTATGGAAACTTTCCCAGTTGGGTTTTGCAACACGTTTTGAAAACAATTGAAGCCATAAACTATCGAACTAATGGCAACCCGAATTGACTCTACTTCAAACAAGGTATAAACTAACAGTTCTCGCACTTCATTTATAAATCCTTGTATAACCAGGTGTTTGCAGTGCGGTATATTCGCGCTGCGGCTGTCAGAGGCCAATTTCAATTGAGGAATGCGTAAACAGTGATCGGCCGGACGGGGCTGGAACCTTGCCCGCTCCGAAATAGCGAACCTGACTCATGGGAACTCACAGCAACCGCTGGCCGATATAGAGATGAACTAGAGGTCTTAGTCTGGCATCTCGCGCAGGCGATAGACCAATGTGATGCTGGTGCAATCTTTCGTGGAGAAATAGACAGACACCGTACCTTCCCAGCCAAGGGCGCTCTCCCTGAAGACGACTCGACGAATAAAAACTAAAAACTGAAATTAATTACCGCGGGAACTAACACATAGTTCGCCAATCTCTTATAGATGAAATCAAAATGTTAAGTTAATTTTAAAGACAACAAAATAATCTATTGGTCGTTGGAATTAGATTTTTTTAATAACTTGTATTTTTTTTTTATTCGCCTATAAACTGTTTAGTACTGACAAGTCGATTTTAACTGTTGTTTTGAATGAAAATAAACTATTGAAAAAGTAATAATAATGATCAATTTAATAATAATGTATATCACTGTGCAGTAAACAAACATTTAATTTTTTTTTTAAATCTGTAAGCGTTCTTCGCGGAAGGAAAATAAATAAATTACGAATTAAAAGCATAATCTGACGCACTTGACTCTTTATATCAAACATTAGAACAAAAGAGAAAGAATTTAAATATTTTCAGATCTTTTTGAAATATAACACTGTGCAATAAACACTCCAGACAGACGCTTACACGCACGACTGTCGTTCCAAGTATATGTTTGAAGTATTGTTGTTGGTTTTTCATAGACGGCCGTTTATAGGAGGTGTATGTGCGTGATATATACAATGTATTCGCCACGTTGTGGTAGGTCGGGACCGCCGCAGACACAACATGGGGTCGTTGTTCTGCTGCGATCACGCCGATCACCGATCACTGAATACGGCGAGTGGTAAAGTCCAGGCTGGAGTTGGCTTGTAGGCCTACATATCAAGTCGAAGTAACAACAGTTTTCTTTAAGATTACTACAACTACGTCGCTCAAAATTATAGTTGTTTGTGTATTAAGAGCGCAAAGTACGTCATTGCCGCTAGAGAGTGGCCGCTCGAAACGTCAGCTGAGTGCGGCCAAACATTTCGAGAGCGGCAATGACTACTTGTGCTCGTAATACACACAAGACTTTCCTACCACCATAATTGCAACATTGCAAGAGATTAAATGTTTTATTGTATACAATTTTTTTTCTGTTGGAACACACTGTTAACAATCAAACATAACCTCAAACTATAAGGCAGCAATTAAACATAAAACAAAACACCCGCTTACAATGCATTTGTAAGATCAAACAGCAAACTCAAACTGACGGGAAATCTTTATTGGAAATGACTTTATATTTTCCCTAAGACAGCACCACACCCTAGTCCTAGAGCGTATTTGAAAGTACTTCAGGCCGAGCCCTTTCCAACCGCATATCGTAAAACTTATTCAAAAGCTGCAGAAGTTATTTCAAACAAATAAGCGTAACGAATCATTAGTAGGTAGAATATGTATGAGTTATCGTCTATGAACGTCATGGAGGACAAAAAGATTATTCTAAATCTCGCATTTTGACTTTATAATATTTTACGTGTGAAATTTACATGTTTGTGACGTGTAAAGAAGTTTATGATCATACATTTGTTTCTTTCAATATTCATTGGGTATTATTATGGACATGGTACATTGAGCATAGAATGTTATCGATGAGTGGGTTCGTTTTTTACCCCCGCAAGCGTAAATCCGCTCAAAGTACTTCAGCTTCATTTACGGTGCTTGAAGTGTAGTACTAACCAATATTTTAATTACATCTGCTTACGGAAAGACCGATTTCATCCGAAAAAAACACGTTTTGTTTGCCATAGACTTATACAACTCATAAAGGTGGTTATTTAGCCTTAATTTATACAAATGAACCAAGGTAAGGTTAGGATTTCAAATAAAACAAAGCCGTTGAACATAACTTCCTCTAAATAAGTGTTGGGGGAACAAGCAATGTAATTTCACAATCACACAAGGAGGCAGATTTTATGCCTGAAGGGACGTCATGTAATTGTATAATCTTTGTTCTGCAGTAAACTGTTCTCATAAACGGATCGAGTACGCAGATTATGTTGAATGTTGCATACGAGCGTCTTGTAACGCTACTAGAATGTTGCCAGGGCTTGATGCTATTAAGCAGCCATGTAAAGTAACTTTGAGACGAAAGTAACATTTTAAATTTTATATTGAATGTGTTTGACAAGCCAATTTCAACTAAACATTTGTCATGAATAATCATTTTTATGTTTGAGGGTTAAGAGGTATGTACCCCTTATAGTCCAGGCTCTAAGCAGGTTGAGCATGCACGAAAGTCTAACACAATTTGACTTTGGATTATTGTTGAGGACATTTAGTAGATGTAAAAAACCGATGTTGCCACATTTCCAGAATGGGCACAACACGGGGGATGGCCTCTAGAGGAAGCCGTAGAGGAAACTGTATTGGCCTATGTCATGTTGTATATCATTTTAAAGGTCTTTGAATGTAGATTCGAATGCCACAAACCCGATCTCCAAAGGTTGAATATAACGCGAGTTATTGCGTTTTGAAATTTCGGCAAAATGCTTTTTATGCAAAGTTTGACTGCCTGCCATTTCTGACTCGAGCGTTAATTTAAGGTCGGCTTTTCGGCATTGCTTTCTGTTAAACATGGTCCTAAAGCTCACGTTAAATATTTCATAAAAGATTCCATGGGTTGTCCCCAATCGGGCTGAAAATCATAACGTAAACATAATATTTCGACAGCAATTTAAGACGGCAAATGAAGACTTAAAATAAAACATTTGACTTGATTTTCAGGATCCTTATAAAGAGGAGATGGATAGAATTTAAATAAATTTGAAAACAATGTTGCCAACTCGACATCAAATGAACGTCTGAGCCAGAAATGGCAGGCAGTCAAATTTTACATGAAAGGATTTTACCGAAATTTCAAAATGCAATAACACGCGTTATATACGACCTTTAGAGATCGGGTTTGTGGCATTTGAATCTACATTCAAAGACCTTTAAAATGATATATAACATGACATAGGCCAATGCAGTTCCCTCTACGACTTCCTCTAGAGGCCGTCCCCCATGTTGTGCCCACTCTGGGAATGTGGCAACATCGATTTTTTACATCTACTAAATGTTCCCAACAATAATCAAAAGTCAAATTTCGTTAGACTTTTAGTGCATGCTCAGCCTGTTCAGAGCCTGGACTATTAGCAAATGTAAAACAAGCTAAATACAAGAACATTTTCTTGTTATTTTCAAAGTAATTAGCTGAAATATGATAAAACTATTGAAAAGTAGTTTAGATTTTGAAAGTTTTTTTAATCACAATACAAAGCTCTTGGCAAGCCTTGGCCAAGGGGTGGGCAATGAATATTTGCAGTGAGGTCCTCTTGAGAGTACGTGTTTCATGGAATAAAAATAATTTTATGAACAGGGCTTTCAGATTAAGAATAGATCAGCGTACTTTATTCATAAGATGCCGATTGCAGTAGGGGTTGACATATTTGTGAAACCCTATGGCATTGTGTACCAATTCCAATCCAGATCACTTGATGATTCGAGTGTTAAACTTCTTTCGCCATTGAAATTAAGTTGATTCGAAAATAAGACTTCCTCCTCTGTAAGTGCAGTACTCTACCAGATTTTAAATTATTTTACAAAAACCATATTGACCCTGAATTGACCGATCATACGCCATTGCGACTGCGGAAGGGCCGAAGGTACTCCACAAGTTACGTAACATGGACCCGGGGGTCGGGAAGCGAAGGGGGCCGAGGTTGGGTAAGGGAGGGACTCCTTTGATGCCGATGTTACTTGTCACTAAGTTACTTCCGCTCTTGAAGCGCACTGGATGCTAAACTATACTAATAAATTTTAAACCTCTTCATATACGTTTAAGGAATTCAAAACTATTATCCATGATGAAGCCTTCCGGGATTGGTTATCAATAATATATGGTTTACGTACCTTGACGTCACAATTCCCTGTGCGGGAATTGTGTTTTCAAGGAATTGTGATGTCAAGGTACGTAAACCATATATTATTCAAAACTATTAGCATTTCTACTATAATGATAAATTAAAGACAGGATCCGGTCCCTCCCGAGTCTTTAAAAAATTACCAAGACAACATTTTTCAAAATGAAAGGACCAGATTATTTTAACAGATTACTGTCGGTTGTGTATGTTTATCAAGTTAAATCATATGATAAATTTTCCTATATTTAGTCGAGCTAATGCATCATTATATGGAAAGATGGTGTCATAATGCAGCTTTGTTTTCTGAAAGAAAATATCGTTGGTAGTGCTAAACAATGAAGTTCATTGAGAAATCTTTGTTTTCTTAGCCATCTTCCATTCATATTTCGTGCCATTTAAAAAGCATGAAAAAGCATTGCCGGATGCTTGTTGAGGCTAAATAGTCGTATCAAAACCGTAGCGAAAGCGAGCATTGAAATGTCAGAAACTCATGTTAATGCGGTGCTTGTTGTTGCACACTAACTAGCAGCTAGCAGCTAGAAGCTAGCAACCGCAGCTATAGCTATATAGCAGCTACAGCTACACTATCAGCTAGCAGCTAGCAGCTGACGGGAGAAATGAGCCAGAGTGACAGTGACAGCTCAAGACCGTGGCAAGGTTAATTTTTATGCAAATCTGTGCGAATGCCGCATTCAATTACACTTACAAATTGCCGATGATATTGTTTTGCAGAATTTCTCTTCTTCATTGTTTTGTGGTAAACTCCATTCAATCCAATACTTTGTTTAGAATTTGTAATGGACTGCACTGAACTGGACCAAGGAAAATGGTTTTGAACAACACGATTTGATATTTTCTAAAAATTCATACTAATATAATCGAGACAATATTTTACAAACGTCTCTCGATAAATGTCTTGCATTTTTGTACTAAAGTATGGACCTTTCTTAGAAATAATAAACTTTATATGGTAATGGTATTATAGGTTCAAGTTAACTGTCTAAAACATATACTTAGGGTACTATTGTTGATGAGCCTGCATCCTTATGAACAATGACCTTCAATATACATTAAGTAGATGTTGTATGATAATGTCATTTTAGATTTCATTTGATGCCTATATTTGATTACATCAAATTAAATACAGTACCGTACTTTATTCTCTATTATAAATACAGTAAGTACTACTATACAATTATTAGTGAGTTCCGAGTTCCAAGTACAGGATGAGTTGTACACACAATAAATCCAGTTAGGAGTACAGTACCTTCATATCACGTAATTAATAAGCTCTTAATTTTACTCTCGTTGATAGTCCATTGCTCACCCATATAAATACAGTAGTGTACGATTGTTGCTCAATTCTTTACAATTCACACCAGTCCCATACAACTCCTCCCTTGTTAGTTTACGCCATTTTATTTTCCATGTACCGTAGTAAATCTCATTCGATGGGTAAGGGAGAAACTTGTTGGAAACCGTAGAAGTGAAACAGGTGGCACAGTTAGAACTCCTTCCCTGCCACTTGTTATGCCTTCTCTGGTCTGTACTTGGGGGTTGCAAATCTTCACTAGCCTTTACCGTGCGGTGTAGTTTTTATTTTTAAAAAGAGGGGTTTAACTTTATGCTGCAACAGACAGAGTATGTGACTATGTGCCTAGATCAATTTTATTAAAATATCAATGTATACCTAAATTAAAGGGTTTTGGGGACTTACTGACCGATCCAAAATGATAACAGTTTTAGAAATAGATACTACTCGATCCCGAGCCTTATCTATTTACTAGTTGTAACTCAATCTTTCCTGAGTTATTTTAGGAAGAATAGGTACCGCAGGAATTATTTGAAATTTCTACAGATTCATAGTCATGCAATCGCGAGCTAGTTCATTCTATGGCCACTCGCCTCAAGGATTCATTCTTTCGGATCGTTCACTTGACAATGGATGAGCTCGTTCGCTTCACTCATCCGCGACCCAGTAAGAGTTATAACATAGCAAATAAACATTGTTTAAGCTTTTAAAACTTTTATTCAACCCTTACAAAACATGCCAAACTCATCAAAAAGAAAACTTTTAAGGTAATTTAGCATTATTAAAATTATTAGTTAAAAAAGATACAATTTTGTATTACTGTAGTATTGTTAATTTACTTCTAAATTCCCAATCATCGTAAAGTAATGAATTGTAAAATGATAATAAAACCTAGTGCATGAATGGCAAAAATCAATATGATTCACATTTTATTCATACAGGTACATTCTAAAGGTAATTGACTCCATTACTAAAACAAATGTTTGTTTAGATTTCCTTCAGTAAAAACCAGTCGCTCGGTGGCCGCCAGCCTTGGTTGCCTCTATACGGCAGGCTGATGGCGGACGGCGGGTCCATAGGCGGTAGTGTCGGTACTGGAGGAGGAATGGGCATGTTTCGGTGTGTACGGAAACATTGCGTAACACCAATGCAATTGCGCCAACGAGATTAAAGTGGATTTCCCGACTCCAGAAATAAATTTACCAATCATACAGAACTAGCCCAGCACGTGTCTAAAATCTGCCATTTGACCTCTTCCAATCAACAAATTGTTGTTGGTAGAATTAAAATTTTGATTGTTTTTAAAACACTGTAGTAAATCAATATAAAATGTCCTCATTGAGGCGTAATTAGGCACAAAGTAGACCTGCTTATTAAGCTACTTCCCTCCCAGTAAAATTTGCAGATTAACTTGAAAACTCGTGGTAGGCAGATTTGATGCAAATAAGGTGTGGTTTATGCAAATACAAGTAAAATATCAAACAAGAGACACACCAAACACCAAAATTTCATCGAATTCCAAAAAGACAGCTAGGGAAAAACTGCATGCAGTTTTTATCAGCAAATCAATATGATGAGCATATTTCAAGTGATAACAAAATATCAAGTCTTTTAACTAACGTTTTAATAAAACCTAGTCAAATCAATCGCTACAGTATAGCTATATAAGAAATTATAAAATAAACAATGATGAAATAACAGCAAATATGTGCAATTTTCTTTATAACTTATAATATGATTCCACTCATGAATTGAGAGATACATTTTATTTAGCAAGTCAAGGGATGTATTCTACAGTGAAGAGTGTATGTTCCCTAGAATGTAACTATTGTAAATGATGGTTTCAAAATTCACTCAGCGAAGTCGACAGGTGGTTTGATTACTATTACCAGTTATTAAACATTATCCCCGGACTCAGCACTCTGGGTTTCTTGACTCCGTACCCTCCAGTGCCTGCTGCACCCTACACCGCCGCGGGGCGAGGCCCTAGCTACGGCCAGTGGCAGACAGGCTTCTGGGAACCCAGTCCGCTGACCGAGGAGTCGCATTCATACACTTCACATTAATGGGCAACAGTAAACTCTATCTAGGGCACTGATGGAAATTAACTGCCTACAGTTTAAGGAAAAACAATGTAGGAAGTAAAGTGAGAATAAACTGCAGCATTTATTAAGGCTACGCTTATCATAACACGATACGACGTCGCCGCTTATTAACTTTTCGCTGTGGGCGTTTCTTTTGAAATATGTTCCAAAGAGTTGTATTTCAGGTCTCATATTAACCTAGAGAGCTATTATATCAGCTTTTCATTTGGATAAAAATAGTAAACTGTACCTAATAATTACAACGCCAAGTATGAAACAGAAAACGGGTTACAAGTAATATTATACTGTGCAGTAATAATATTTAAATGTTGTTTATACAACTAAAGTTTTTTTTGACAAATGTTTAAGTAATATTTTCTGTATGATTTATCTAAGAATAAGCCTAAAACTATGTATAATATTTTAGCTTGATTACTTAGTAATCCGATACTAAGTAATCCGATACTTTGGTACCTAATGATTTTTTTTTTTTTTGACAGTGACAAAGCCTGCTTGTTCTTCTTGATCAGCTATATTAATTAAGTGGTATAAATATACTTTATTACTTATGCATGATATTTTACAAGGATTCGATATCACAAATAGTAGAAATCAATAAAACAATCCTCAGAAAATTTACAGAATTCTGATAAAACGGTGCAATATATTTATTTTCTTTGTTGAGAAAGATACACAAAATTACAAATTATAAAAAAATCCTAATTAACATATGCATATCTTTTTAGTAGCTACTCATTGCTCCAAGTTTTCATCACCAAGAAGGTTTCATAGCGTTGTACCGTATTAATGTATTAATTAAACACAAACATAAGTTGTCATACGAACTAAAATAATATTTTTCATTGCTGTTTGCCAAAAAACTTCTTTTAGTTTTCGTCATTTTTGCAGCATTCGATTGTAGGAAACCCCCCGAGAAGAGTGAGAGGGGACGGGCTAGGAGGGAGAGTGATACATGCAATAGTAGATTGTCGCAAAGTCTGAATAGAAAATACCAAGAAACGTTTCGAGACAAGGGGTGTGGGAGCTCTGTAGCTCAACACTCAGCGCGCGTACTCAGCATCTGTGTAGTATCAGGAGGGGACTCAGCACCTTCAGCACCGGGAGCGAACGGTTCCCACAGGTGCTGTGTGAGGTGAGCGACGCGATCAGCGGTGCTGCAGCCGACTACGTCAGCCTCTGGAACCAGAAACAAACCGTGCTATAGCATATACTAGTCTGGAATATGGATATCCATTGTTTAAGGACCAGTCATAAAATTGATTTAGACCAACTTTCATGACCACAGAAGTTTGCAAGGAAAATTATAATTTGAATCAACTGGTACTGGTAATGTATTTGTATTTTTTAGTTTCAAGTTGTATTAAAGTTTAATGCATTTGATAGATTTTTAAAAAAATGATTATGATATTTAATAAATAATTTCAGCGATAGGCCCTATACAAATATTGTGACTAGATCGACACTTTAAAATCTATACTTATTTAATACGCTAAGGGTTTTTTGTCTTGAGAACTCCTCCTACAATTTTCAACTGATTTTCAAGTTTTTGGTGTCGTTGGATAGGGCTTGGTCTGTAGTTGTTTTCGCCAAAAACTGATGAGAATCGGACTGAAAATAAAGGCGCTATCCACCATTGAAATCTCAAAATTTCCCATTTAAATAACATTGAATTGAATAAAGCATTTTAAACATGTGTTAATAATCAGCTGTAAATACGTGTTGTTCTGGTGATTACAGATACTCACAATATCGGATTGGTCGGATGTCATTGATTTAGAGCTAAAAGTAACATTTGTATTGTATTAAAATAAATTGCTCGATTTCTAGCAACACGTATACTAATTTGTCTAATTAAGACTTTGCATTTCGAAGCAAATGTTAAATATTTTTACCTCTCCCAGCTCTAAAACCTGTTTTTAAACATTTAGGATATTGATTTTTAATTTTTGCTCTCTTTCTAAACCTAAACAGAATCAAGTTATATCTTGGCATGCCTGTGTATCTGCCCATCATTGAAATAATGTTTTAAATTGACGTTAACGAAGTACCTAGAATAAACTTGGGAGAACATGTGAGAAGCAAATCATCGTCAATAATGTTTTAAGAGCAGGATTTAGCTTTTGAGAGAGTGTGTAATAGAACGATAAGGCCTATATCCATTTTATGTTTGCCTTGTGATTTCATCAAGACCTAGAATCAGAATCACTATATCACTATCTTGAGACAGGGACCTCACATAGTGGGTATTTTAACCTGAGTATGAATGAGAGATGAGTGTAGGATGATTGTGGCGCGATCTTGTATAACAATTATTAAAACTTTCAGTTGATAAAACGCCAAAACATTTTTGACAGACAGTGCCACGCCATGTGACATCGCCTCATGAGGGCCGTGGCGGGGCCTAGGTCTGGCCGTGACCGTGGACGCCCGCCCGCATCTGCCAACTCGTGTCTGCTTCCGTGCTCGGCGGCCGAAGGGTAGGTCGCGACTAATTAATTTAAACTGTCGCCAATTTAATCTTAATTTAATCCAGCACACCCCACTTGACTTCCGGGCTTATATTCACTAGACGGCGGAATTGGAGCTATTGTTTCTAAGGTAGTGCAATGTAAGATGAAGGCTTTAGTTGGTATCGGGAAGGTTTTGGTTGAAAGGAAGCAATTCTGTGATGAAGTTGCTAATTATTGATAATTTGAGGAAAATCGTGTAAAGAAATGTGCAAATATAAATGAATCATTAAAATTATATTTATAATCTAATTTTAATATAATTATGTCAAGTAAATAAATTTAGTTTATATATAAGTTATATGCTGAATTTAGAGACAGATTCCGTCACTTGACATTGAGACTTATTCTCGCTATTGAAGTAACGTTTCAATTTCCACTTTAACGTGTTTTGTATAAACTACTACATGTATATACATAGTGATTAATGAATCTGAGAAAACTCGAAATGTGTTTTTATACAACATGTCGAAACTGGCATTGGAAACAAATATAAGTTTTTTACCATATTCCAAAACTTATTTATGTGCGAACATCATAAAAATCATTAGTGTAAACGTGTTAAAAATATATAATGTTTTTATTACACATTAGGCCTATGAGTTAATTACACAGTATATAACTTATTAGCAAAATAGAAAATTTTTAAATTATTCCCATTTGTTATGAGAACAACCTGCCTTTCTTAACCCTCGAGAGGACGCTAAGCGGAGTAATCCTCCGGGTCAATATTTTTTGTTGTGTTAAATGTTTATCTTTTAGTTGACAGCACTGTCCTTTTGTGTAGCTGTAGCCCCTTTCCTCACCATGTATTTGAAGTACCCTTATCCCGCTTTCAGCGTCCAGGGTCAGTTTGGCGAGCGCTGTCCTGAGGTGCTGGACGATTCCTCCGTGAGCGTCCTTGTGTGTTTTGTGAATCCGGAGGAAGAGTCCGTGTGCGATCGTTTTTTATTTGGTTACCCGGAGGAAGCCGAAGGAACGTGTGCGATCGTTTTTTATTTGGTTATTTGTAATTGTTTAGGCCACAGTTGCCATTTTAGATTTGTTTTTAATTGAAGTAACTTTTTATTTTTCCATGTATATAACTATTTGAATTGATTGTAGTATCTTTGTTATACTATTTAATCTATGGTTTATTTCCTGCATAAACCACGTCATAGTATTTTTTATATAATCTGATAGTTCAGTTTTATACAAAATATTTTTTATTTGTACCCTAAAACTTTATTTTAGCGAATTTCCCATAGGGAATAAGCTATTACCGTAGGTCTCATGGAAAGACCTAAGCCCATGACCATGTTACTTTTTCGTTTTGAGGTGCCCAGAGACCAAAAATAATAGTCATTAAAAATTTTATATATATATATATGTATATATATATATATATATGTATATATATATATATGTATGTGTCCCTAGACACGATAACTCTCGTAAAAATGGTCCGATCGACACCAAATTTGGTAGAGATGTGTAATCCTACGTTTATTTGGATGAGTTCGAAAACCAGACATATCGACCTACCGGAAGGGGTAGTTTTGGGGGGTTTTGTACCCCAAAAATGGGTTTTTTGCATTTTTCATATGTAAATTTAAAAAATTTTTAATTTTTATTTTGACCATTGGATTTAGCTCAAAAAAACACACAATTTAGTATTTTGAAGCTTTGCTCTATCTTCATTGGTTGCCGAGATATTACAAAGTCTAAAGACAGTACATTGTCTTTTGGGGCTCCAATGTTAATCTTATGGAGAATAAGGATGTGTTAATATTTCACTTATTAACCAATATTTTTGGATGAAACTTAGTATTTAGCTTCATTTGGTTGAAATTCATCCATTTAAGGTAAAAATCTTGGTTTTTTTTACTTATCATGGCAGCAAACCTGCATACTCTTTTCCCATGTTAATCATATGGAGAATAGGCAAACTCTTTTATTTATGGACAGATATTGATGAAACTTACTATATGGCTTTATATGGTTGAAATAAATTTTTTCTATGCTAAAAACCTACTTTTAGTGTCCCCCATGGCAGCATACCTGCATACTCTTTCCCTATATCTTAAGGAGAATAGACATTTATTTCCCTATTTATTTTGCACGTGATGAAATTTTGTTTACAAGTTTAGCTGGTCAAAATTAATATTACTAATTTGGAAATTCGCTGAGTACGCAGGTCTGCTGCGACGGGGGGTATTTACTATTTTCATACTATTTTACAAAACTGTTATTGATAAATATTAAGTTTTAAGTAAAAAAAGTGCAATATGTTTTGTATAATTCATAATAGCTATAATTATTTTATTTGTTAAATTAACTTTACCATTGTTGCTCTGTCTTGCAAGGATATTGCGTGAAATCTATTTTACAATCATTTTCTGTTTTTATTTCAAACAATAAAAGTATTTAGAATACATTTTGTGCATTTATTTAAAACCTGGAGGAAACCTCCTTGAGCGAGAGACGGCGTTTTAAATTTTAAGCGACCTCTGGAGGAACCAAAATGGAAGGGAAAATATTCATTTTATCAGATCAGTGTGATATAGTATGTTATGTTTAAAATCTTGTATAATATTGTATATGCTTATATTACAATAAATATCAAGTAGGCTATTGGCCCTTTATCACAGACTGTACAAAAATTGATCACTTTTATCTCGTTCTGCTTTTTAACTTTTATGAGAAAGCTAGTCAGAAAATCAATGATTAATTAAGAAATGCAATATTGTTTATTATTTAAACAATATCTCCACAGACATTTTCAGTATTCCCACTTTACTGTAGGAGCTGTATTGTACGACCGGCCTCAGAAGTCATTTGCACTAACCATTTCACGTTGCGTTATCACACAGAGAATCCTTCCGCAATAAAAAATGGCTTTGTTCGCCATTTGTTATACCATCAAGCCGGGCTGACGATAAGCCGGGAGATAAGAACGGCGTTAAGGCGTCCTTGATAATAACAAGGACTGTCCCCACGCCAGGGAGTGATAGTGAACAGGACCTTAATTGCAATGACGTTACACGGCGATAAAAGTTATCATTTAAGTAAAAAATGCGTTTCAAAGAGTGACAATAATTTAACAACAAATAATACAGTAAAAAGATTTCTCTAGTTGTTTTTAATGAATATTTATTAAAGTTTACCTCAATTTGTTATTGCGTATTTGTCGAAAGTTAATTTGTAGCCTATAAAGGAATGTTACAAACACTATATTCCCGAACAAATTTATGCCTTTTTGTCAAACAATATTCACAGAGGTAAAGTCACATAGTGAAACTTTCCCTGCTTAATATGTCACTTGAAAATCGATATAATTTATGTAGTGGTTGCAATTTAAGGATTAAAATCTATATGTTAATTCATCATTATAACGCTGAGTTCTCGGTAACTACTGAGTTTAAGATTTAAGGCTACATGTCAAATTAATGTAAATTATGTGTATTTGATGAATTCTCTTCAACATGCACTATTATTGTCTTTAGAATTAATGCCTTAATTGGAGTCACACAAATCAGTTTTAGTGGTTGTAGCTACATTCAACACTACAGTGTATAGTTCTCGGTCACCAAGTCACTCATGACGACAATGTTCCTTATAACGGCCAGCGCGTGATCGGCTCGGCAACAAGGACGGAACCACAAATTCTGCATAATGAAAACAAACACATGGCGGCAGCTTCCGATCGGTGACGTGTCGATGGCCGACTCCAAGAACTATCCAGCTGGAGCAACAATGAAACGGTGACGTCACAGCTGAGTTGGCAGATCGACTCTGCAGTTGCATCGTGTGCGGGTGCTGGTGGATTTGCTGACGGAGGAACGGGATCAGAATCAATTGATAAGTGAGAAAAACTGCGGAGAGCTGAATAAGCGTGGTTGTTATGCTTTAGAGTTTACATGCGGTTTAGGAGAAAGTTATACACAAAGTTGATTTTTTTTTATGTGAAGTAATTATAATTCAAAATAGTTAACTATACCAAACCATCATCAAGACTAATTATTGGCATACTTGTCAATTACAATATTAAAAGGAAAAATACAGAACGTAGACATATTTTTAACTTCTATTTTTGTCAAGCAAAAAGTCCTTTAGAACATTACGGTAGAGAGTTGAACGAGATCATACCAAGGCGTTGAAAATATAACAATTTTGAGTTTGTGCGTCTTTTGAATTGCTGTTTCAGGTGCACTTAAAACATTGGAAGAAACTATTCATTTAGTTCCACATCGTTCCAGATGTCTTGATGAACGGACCGGTCACATGTTGAAGCACATCAACGTCACAAAGTCAGATCTCCAGTGTTCAGTGTCCAGGATTCAGTGTTCAGTTTTCCCTGAGACACACGGACGTCGCGCTGCGCTGTATTGAACGTTGAACCACTGCCAGCGTCGGATGGTCTCCATTACAATATTTTAATAGCCACAAAAACAGCCGGCTCAAGTAGTTCCCGCTCTCCATCACCAGAGGGCGCTCTCTTTGTTTATATGCGTTTGATGAATTTGTCAAGATTATTTTTATTTTGACATTAACACAAGTAAATGTGTGAGGCTGAGAATGGTTGGTTTTGGCTACTTTTTTATACAACTGCATTACCTTTCATCAAACATTTCTAACTCACTGGCTCACGCCAAATTCATTGCAAACCAATAGTATTCTTCTCTAATTTTTTCTTAAACGGTTACGGTATGTCGAAAATTAGGGGTTGAGTTTTCCTTAAAATAATATGAAAACCCGAAAATTCTTTAAAAATATAAAATGTGTTTTAATACATACAGTGATTATACTTAACATAATTAACAACACTGATGTAGAACACTGAAGTAAAAAAAATTTGATAGTCATAAAATATCGTATTTAAAAAATACTGTAAAAATTATACGAATGTTACGGAGGCTAAACAAGTTTGAAACGCAGAAGATTCGTCTTTAACAGTCAAACATAGAATATTGTTTTGCAAATTTATTCAGAAAGTTATCCACTTTTCTTTGACACAAAACTTAAACAACACATTCACTTAACTAAAATGTATATGTGGACACTTTCATACATTTTTATCCACTCATGTGGCCTTTTTATGCTGTGGTTGTTGATTCTTCCCTGAAACACCAAAATGGAATGTTTTTAGCGATTACCTTATTATTTTAGTAATCTTGTGGCACTAACTGACTTCTTGGAAACGTTAGTCTACTCAGAACTAAAACGAATAATTTGTGAAATTTCACTTTTGATCGTGGCGGCATGGGAGCGATAGCTTCCACGCGGAACCCTAATGCCATCCTGATGGGTGCGATCGCTCCCAAGCTGCACTGCTTTACAATATGATTTATTTATAAGTCAGGATCTGAGATAGAAATCTGAAGCTTTGCACAGCACTGCTCAATAGTGCAATGTATATCGGGACCACGTGGGTTTTTACTGGGCAGTGCTGCTGCTACGGTGGGTTTTACAATTTTTACATTCAGGATGGTGTTGAGGTTCGAGCAAAAACCTCTCCGCCGCGAACGTGTTAATTGATGTATATTGCTTTTCGAAACCATTTTATTTGGGCTGAACACAATTTGTCTACTCATTTGGTGGGATGCCTGAAAGATAATCTACAAGGTTTATTAATTTATACATATCTCTTTATGAATAAGTTGTGTATAAAATTATTCAAATACAATAGTTCTATATTGCTAGTATCGATTGATTCCGCACCGGTTGCCGATATCGCCCCCGCGGGTGCGGAACTCGAGTACACGTCCACAATGCGATTGGTTCCACACCCCGGGGGAAGGTCCTCCATGTAAACAAACAACCTTACAATCTTGAGGTCACTCGGGAACGTTGCTTTTTCAAAACATCTTTTCATTTATAGGATATAAGTTTACTGGAGTCCATGAAATATTGTCATTGGGGTGCCGTTTGGAAAAGGAAAGGGCAACAATATAAATTAAGTAACAGCGGCATCGTAGTTTCCAGTTAACTTGACAAAAAGTGCATTAAATCTAGAAAAGTCTTGTACCTATATTTTAGGCGTTACACCTCATGCATCCAACCCAATACTTTCTTTTTTAAGACTCTGCTAACGTTTTATATATTTCTAACGGCTGATAGGAGGAGGATAGATAAGTCTAATTGAATTATTTTCTTGGATAATCTCCTAACTATTCTGATTGCAGTAACTAAGATTTGTTGTACGGGCCTATACTGTCATAACTTATAATAAAGGATTAATCATCACTACGGTAAAAATAAAATTTTGAAAAAAGAATACTTAGTTTTTTTATCCATCTCTGCTCATCGGTTTTAGACATTAAACCGATTACTGTTTTATGTTTGGACATTACCGATAGATAAGTCTAATTGAATTATTTTCTTGGATAATCTGCTAACTATTCTGATTGCAGTAACTAAGATTTGTTGTACGGGCCTATACTGTCATAACTTATAATAAAGGATTAATCATCACTACGGTAAAAATAAAATTTTGAAAAAAGAATACTTAGTTTTTTTATCCATCTCTGCTCATCGGTTAGACATTAAACCGAATCAATCATGAGTATGTGTTTTATGTTGCGAAATACGCATTAATAAAGTTTTATTTTTTATTTTAGTGATGAGTAACCTATTATTGTAAGTTATGATTGAAACCACCATCACGAAAAATACATTCCGTAATTGTACATAGCCTACTGTAGTCAACTACAGAAAAACGTGTGGACAAACAAGGAACGATCAAAGTCCCTTTCGGTTGAGGTTTGAAAACTTGTATTAAACTGTATGGGACTGTTCACAGTTTTTTTGGTTCATAAAAAAAAAGATTCCAGGATGAACTAATGTATAAAATACCTTATCTCTACAAAAGTTTACATACTCAATGCTAAACTACTGAGGTCCCTTTTGTTGTGTTTGTGCATGTTAGAGGCCACACGACATCACCTTTGCCATATCTGTTAGAACCTACAGTCGTGTGAGTCTTGTTATGATTGAGTTTGCCGAGCGTGCGTTTGCCAATTTGACACGTTTGCCAAACTTGGGCGAGGCTCGTAGCGACCTGGACAAACTGATAACGTGGCACCCACGAGGTGATAACAGGGATGTTAGAGTTTACACTAAAAATTTACATCATTTTATAAAATGGCACACATAAGGGTCAAAGATCTGAGATATGTAGGCCTAATATACAGGGTGGAAAAAAGTCTGGAAAATATGTAATATCGTTTAAAGTATTTCCTAAGACTTCCTTGAGGGACGTCCCTAGTGGAAGTCGTCAGGGGAACTGCATTGGCCTAAGTCAAATCATTTTAAAAGGCCTTGCATTTTGAACAATTTGCCCCAAACCCGATCTCAAAAGGTCGAGTGTATCGGGAGTTATTGCAATATTTTGTTTTCAGCAATATAATTTTAATGCAAAGTTTGAATGCCTGCCATTTTTTACTCGGTCATCCTTTTGAGAGAGAGAACAATGCCACAAACCCGACCTGGTTTGTGGCATTGTTCTCTCTCTCTCTTTTTTTTTTTTTTTTTTTTTTTTTTTTTTTTTTAAGAGGAATTTAATTTGATGTACATATTGACCTATGCTTACATTAAAGAGTTTCTTCTGGCTCCTTGAGGACCGCCCCCCCCCCCCATGGAGGTACAAGGACAATAAGTAATTTAGAAAGTAGAATCTGTCACTTAAAATCAAATTGCAAAGTTTTAGTTTTATAACTTAAACGCTTAAAAAGCATTATATTGTTTCCAGACTTTTTTTCCACCCCATGGTTTTGTATAAACAATTGTTCATTCTTGTTCACAGTCATAATTATGTATTACTTTTATAAGGATCGGTCCAGCAACCAATGTCACCGTCGCTATCTCACGTTCCTCTGTGGCCAGTGCGGTGACAGACGGAGGCCTTGATATGGCGGTGTCTCGCCAAAATAAGAGCAGTAGCATAGGGTTTACTACAATAATAACATGAGAAGCGACAAATTACGGCAACAAAACAAGAGCGAGACATGGAACAAAGCCGAAGGTCACAGTTATCAATGCCTTGAACAAACCGTAAACATTTTTTCCTTTAGTAAAAAACATAATATTAGGTTCAATCCTTTGTTTGAATTATGCTGTAGTCTATTATTGAAAAGGTTATTTTTCTCCGATCTTTGGCCTATTTCTAAACTCAATAAGATTTCAGCCTATAAAATATCGCCTTCCCGGGATTTAATTGTCACTCGAAAGAGTGTCATAGCCAATACTCGATTTTATATTTTGGCTTACAAGTTAGCAATAAAATCACTACTCCAGTTGTCTCAATCAGGACTGACTTATATCTTATCGTGATATAGGTTTCAAAATGTTAACTTACTGTTTGTTTACTGCATTGTTTGACACTGGAGTCTCGATTGGTTTCTTTATTTGTTTACAACGATTGTATTTCGCCTAGGGTCCACTTATCGAACAATTAACTGATAACAGGCGACGACAACGACCCAATATTTCAACTATACTCTTGAGAGGTTGACAATCAAAGAGCCGAAACCCACCAGTCAATCGCATCTGCTCGAGATAAGAGATAAGTGATAAGAGATTGGCACAATGGCCCTCCAAGATAACAGCAATCTTTGGCTAATGAGCGAAGATTACTCTAAGAATGGAAACAGTGATAACTTTATTTTTAAATGCTCGTTACTGCAATTTTGATATTCCCTACATCCATGTAAGTAAATTTTTAATACTTTTTCCAAGCGTTAGTAGCATTCCCTGCTCTAATAATTTAAGTACAGTACCCACATGATGGTTTTTTAGCATTTTTCAATTTCTTTCAGGAAACAAATCCGTTAATTAAACACATTAAATTCGATAATTGTGACTGACATGTAATGTTTCCGGTTTATGTGATTTTCCTTTTGTTCCATCTGGTGTGTAATATTCCTTGTAGACAATGAATCAAGGATGAGCTGTTCTTTGTTGTAAATAGGGCTTTACACAGGGTGCTTGCCAAGGCCTCCTGGATTCGCGAAACGCAAATAAACAGCTCAACTGCTGCTCAGCTGGAAGCTGTTACTTAGTTCCGGCGATGGCCACGGCTGGCCACGGCGGCGCCGCCGCTGTCGTCGTGTAAAGTAGGTTAGCCACCTCCTCCCCTCACCCTGGACCATTCATACGGCAACAAATCGATGATACTGAACCTCCCTGACTGCTCACCTGCGTGGCGTTTGACCACGGAAGTTGGTGTTCAAAGGCTCGATGCTGTACCCATCACAGTACCCAGAGACCACTTCTGATTCGATAATCAAGTGAGGCTTCGCCACCCGAGCCCCAGGTTAATGTGGATAGATCTCTATTTAATGGGCATACGAGCAAAACACCACCTCTACCTATACATGCTAAATTTAAAAATAAAAAGCTAAACCCGTGCCAAGTAATAATTATAAAAACCTTGGGCATGCGGACATTGTCGACCCGCCGAATACAAACATATTCGCTGAATTCGTCGTAAAACTATATTTATCATACTTATACTCATTACATAAGTATAGTTGATCACCTAATGCCAACGGTATTACTAGTAATGATGATTAATAAATGCGACAATCCGGTTTTAAGTAGGCCTCCTAGTAAGTAGCCTAAAATGACGTGGCAAAACGTATAATAATATTTCAGTAAGTTAAAATAGAATACCCTTGTGCTCTTAGATTTGCCTACATAACTAGCTTGTTTTTGAAAATTTGATTTTTATTAGGAACAAACCCCTTCCTCGTACTATACTTTAACCGCATCAACGTAATAAACAAATTAGGCCAGCTTAAAAAATCTTCTTGATAAACAACTTCCGACAAATAAGGAAGCAATCAACAAATATAAGAGGACATATTGAACAATGTTGAATAAATGAGTAATTAATTAACAGTTTTAAAAAGTTTAACCAAGCATCTCACATCGATGCATTCGTCTATGTGGCCAATAGCCAAGGCTCTATTTCTGACCACATCCTCAAAAACCTCAGCATTCCGACCACATTCTGCGTAGTCTGGATGCTCACATTCTCATTCGGTGCCAAAAGATAAATAACAACAACTAGAACTTTGTTTTGTATGTGATAGTTCAATTATAAGTAAAGAATTGATTGTATTTAAAGAAGTTAAGAAACGAGTGTCTTGAGTTTTTATGTGAAATTACTACTCTTAACAGATTTTGGATAGCCGGAACACAGAATTTTATCAGTCAGTTTTGAACTAAACAACTAAGCAGTAAAGTTGGTTTGTAATGAGTATAATAAAGACTTGACAAATGGTGCGATAATTTTGAAACCAAAGAGTCAGTCTTTGTTTCATTGATTAGTGAGAAACAGTAGCCCTTTGTTAGTTTGGGGAACGAGAGCGAGAGAAGGAATAATAAAATATGTGTTATAGTTTTTTGTGGCCACACTCATCAAATATTGTTTTTAAAAATAAATTGTGTTTTAGTGGCATCTAGCTACTACTGGAATGCAACCATTCAAAACTTCCACAGCTCGCACTCTCAAATTTACCGTTCAATACGTACACATCCCATAACACCTCACATATAAGTGTCGAGTGTCTATAAATTGCAAACGGTGATACGTTCAAGATTTACGTTAATACATCGCTTTTGTAAGTCAATGGTCTGTATACGATCTAATCTGTGAGAAGGGCCTGTCAAAAAATACTTGAAAATACTTTTATCTGCATACACTGTATACGTGAAAAATAAATCCACAGCATTTCGTTCTTGAAGTATTCAACTGGCAATGTAGTTTTTTTGTACGTGTTTGCATTACATCTTACCGTGTTGGAGGATTAAAAATTACGTAAAATCTTCACTATGCATATCTTTTTAATATAAACAAAATAAAATAAGTTATACACCTATACTCAACATAAATAGTTATATTTCTTATAAAATTTTACTTTAACACTTTAAAAAACAAACTCTTATTGTTGCTCTTCTTTGTTCAATCTCCTAACAAACTAGTAAGCAAATATGGTTTGCATATTTGCAGTTATGTTTCTTCAGTTAGTTATCACCTTCTGCAAGTATAACAAACCTTTGGCAGCGATCCTGTTACTGATTACTGCCGCGACAACTTTAACAGCTGACAATAAATCCGAACTGACTCCGGGGTAAAAACTGGAACTCGGAACTTGGAGCCGCTTCCTTGGACGAGGAGTGACCCAGGACTTGTGAACCTCTGGAAACATGCTGTATCCGCCAGTATTCACACCTTCGTTGATGGAACCATGAGTTGGGGGGTCATTGAGGAGTAAGTACGAGTGGTACAGTGAGAGCATGGTTCCAATATCATACTATCAAGGTCATTCCTGTGGCCAGATCTTCCGCAGTCGTTGGCGCCGTTCTCGTTCTCGTTCTCGTTCAGGGAACGGCGCGCTCCGCCGCGCCGCACGAGGCTGTCACTGTCAGCCGCTATATGTGTTATCGGGCTTGAAGGCCCTCTTTGCGCCCTTGTCACTACATTTTCCACCGTAGCACTGTTTCCTGTAATTTATGTTATGGACATTTAATAGCTTTTAATCGTTTGACCACTTGAGTGTATCGAGCGTATCGAGACGAATCGATTTTGTAATAAAGGTGGATTGTGTGGTGAGGTCAAATCAAACTTCGGTATTTTCCTTCAAACACGGAAATAATTTTTTTACGATATTTATGATTTTAAAGCTTTGTAGTATGCCTAAGCCATAGTAATAGATTACTTCTGTAGAAGGAAATTCAACTGTAAAATTGAGTTATAATTTTAAAATGTGGCTAATGGTTTTCTCTAAACAAGAGCGATAAAAATACATATCGTTAATTCTATTGTAATTTATATATGCGAATTGGAATGAATTGAACCCCTTTAGAGTTGGGAATCAATTAAAAAGTATATTTTCTTTTAAAAATCAAAACAAAAATAAAATCTTACCATCGACTTATATTAACATCTTTTAAGTATACAGTACTAGGCGAGATTGGTGGACTGAAGAGATTGCGGAACTCAGAAGAACATGTTTAAGAACTAGACGAGCCGCCACTAGAGCGAGAATTCCCGCAGACAGAGTTCGTAAGTCGGAGGCCTATAAAGCTGCGAGAAAATCTCTCCGCCAGGCGATCAACAGGAGCAAGGCGAATAGCTGGAGGAGACTTCGTGACGACGTTGATTCCGACCCGTGGGGCCTGGGTTACAAACTTGTAACACAGAAACTCGGCGCCCGCTCTCCACCTTCCATCATGGAGGGCGCCACCATGGGGAGGATCGTCGCTGCGTTGTTTCCTGAACATCCACAGCGACCGCCGGTTGACTTCGGACGGGTAGAGGACGTTCCACTTTTCACTTTCGAGGAGCTGGAAACCTCCGTTCTCTCCCTGAAGAGCAACAAGGCTCCTGGCCCGGATGGGATTCCCAGTGAGGCTTTAAAGAAAGTATTTTTAATCAACGCTGACTTGTTGTTGAGAATGTACAATGCCTGTTTGGTAGAAGGGGTGTTTCCGGCTCCCTGGAAAACAGCCAGGCTTGTACTGATCAGCAAGGGCAAAGGTGATCCCGAGCTGCCGTCGTCCCACAGGCCTCTCTGCATGTTGGACACGGCTGGGAAGCTGTTCGAGAAGCTGATCCGTTCCCGCCTGACTTCTGCCGTGGAAGCTGCCGGGGACTTATGCCCCCGTCAGTACGGCTTCAGAAAGGGACGGTCAACGATCGACGCTGTCACCGAAGTTCAGAGAGCTGTGGAGAGAGCCGCGAGCCACAACCATTTCTCCCGCCGAGTAGTGCTTCTTGTTACGCTTGATGTCAAGAATGCCTTCAACTCGGCGAGGTGGGTCGATATGTTGGATGCGCTTCGCAACACCTTTCGTATTCCTGCATATCTGTTGCGGCTCGTCGAGGATTATCTACGCTCTCGAAGCCTGATTTATGACACGAGGGACGGAACGCGGACGATGGAAGTCACTTCTGGTGCCGCACAAGGTTCAATACTCGGCCCGGATCTCTGGAACGTTGCCTATGACAGCCTCCTGAGGTCCGAGATGCCTGAGGAAACCACTTTGGTTGGGTACGCCGATGACGTCGCAGCTCTCATTGCTGCACGCAACGTTGAGCTGGCCCAACTGAAGTTGAACCGAGTTATGCGGGTGGTCAACAACTGGATGTCCGATCACGGTCTCTCACTTGCTCTCAGTAAGACGGAGATCGTGATTCTTACGAAGAAGAGGATCGACACCGTCGTCCCGTTTCGAGTGGGAAGGGAGGTGGTCACATCAACTCGTGCCGCCAAATACCTCGGGGTTATGGTGGACACCAAGTTAAGCTGGAGGGATCAGATCTTCCGTACGGCGGACAAGGCCGCTAAGGTAGTGACTTACCTTAGTAGGCTGATGGCCAATGTCGGGGGTCCCCGATCCAGCAGAAGACGTCTGTTGATGTCCGCGGTCCAGTCCGTGCTTCTTTACGGGGCAGAGGTGTGGGCAGGCGCTCTAGATAAGGAGTGCTACAGGTTGCGACTCGCCCGGGTTCAGCGTCAAGCTGCGCTCCGGGTGTGTTCCGCCTACCGGACAGTGTCCGAGCCTGCCGTCCTGGTGGTCGCCGGAGTCATCCCTGTCAAGCTCTTGGCAGGGGAGAGGAAAGCGATTTATCAGAGACAAGGCGAGATCGGCAAGGACACGGCAAGAACAGAAGAGCGCTCCCGAACCTACCAGCAGTGGCAACACAGCTGGGAGCACGACACCCGAGGACGATGGACTGCGCGACTTATCAAGCAGGTCCAACCATGGGTGGAACGGCGGCATGGGGAGGTGGACTACTACCTGACCCAATTTTTGACAGGTCACGGCTATTTTCGGTCGTACCTGAACCGTATGGGAAAGACCGGTTCACCGGACTGCATTTATTGCCCGGGTGTTCCCGACGATGCGGAACACACATTCTTCCGCTGTCCCCGTTGGGAAGGGCCCCGCCTGGAGGCCACACAAATCTTTGGTGCATTTTCGGTGGACTCGGTCTGCCAAAAGATTTTGGAGGATGAGGGCAACTGGGATTGTTTGTCACAGTTCGTCCGGGGCATCCTCCTGGAAAAGAAAACCGATCTGGACCGTGAAGTGGCCCAGATCCCTTGATCGAGCGGCTGGATAAGGAGCGAGCCCCACGGGCGTAAGCCAAATTTAGGCCTAGCCTGACGTAATGTGACAAACAATTCCAGGTTAGATTCCTAAAGAGTAGAGGAGGTTTTTTAGTGGGTAAACTCGTTTTTAGGGGAGCCCCACACTACAGGCTGGCCACCTGTGTGCGTAATGCATTTTTCCGCCTCTCCCTCAAAAAAAAAAAAAAAAAAAAAAAAAAAAAAAAAAAAAAAAAAAAAAAAAAAAACTAGGCGAGATTAAATTTTAAATTAATATTTGACATGTTTAAATTGTTAGGTGTTTTAACTATACAGTGAAAGGTTCTTAGTGTAAGAATAATCTTGTACGGTAAGGCAGTGTTTGACGTATTGCAGCCACTGTACCCAACACGTTACTGTATATATACTCAGTTTGAATATCAGCCTCTTGACTCGCAGGTGCTGAGGTGTTTCTCCGCACCAAGCCACTTCCTTCCTCCCGCGTCCATCGGCGGCGTCGTCGGTCCTGTGTGAATCACAGGTTGAGTTAATGAGAGAGGTCGAATCAATGAGTGAGCCACGATTAATTATCATGTAACACTACACTCCACACTGCGGCGGCGGCGCGGCGGTGACTTCACCTGCAACTGACCCGACCGGACTCTTGATTGGCTCAAGTGGTTTATCTGATCGTGATCGGCCAATTGCTGCACATTGATCACCAACAGAAATAGGGAAATGTGTCAAGTTTAACACAAACTTCAACAATCTGTCTTCAAATTGCTTAATTTTATTATAGTTACTTTCATTACTCGAAATCGAGCAATTTATTTTGATACAATATAAAAGTTCTAAATCAATGACATTTGACCGTTCTAATATTTAAATATCAGCAATGACCAAAAATTACACGTATTTAAAGCTGCACATTAACAGGGATGTTTCAAATGCTCAAGCCAATCCGAATATTCCAATGAGAAAATTCAAATTTGATTTGTGGATAGCGCCTATATTTTAAGTCCGATTCTCATTAATTTTTGGAGGAAACAACTACAAACCAAGCCCTATCCAAATTTCCTTATCAAATTAATTATTACTACCAACCTTATTATAAGAAGTAAAAGTTGAAAACTATGTAGCGTCAGTAGCGTACTGTCCAAATAATTTAATAGCGAATAAAAAGTGACACTGATGCGGAATCATACACACAAGAAAAATACTCAAAACGAATTCTTCTTAGATATGTATATAAACTCCTTGGAAACTCTTCATTCAAGATAGAAACTAATCGGATGCAGAATGTCACGGTTTACCATCGCCCAGTTCACATCACAGGTTGTTGGTTGTTCCCACACAAGTTAGTATTGTTGTGTTGCCACGTAGTACACCGTTGTTTACGCTTCATTCGTCTAATTATTATTTCCGCCACACTCAGTTTCCCCCCGCTGTCACGCCAAATTACACGCTTTTGCGTTTTATGCGATTTGATTTTAATAGAGTCCTTGTAGAGGTCGAGATCGAAAAGATAGTAAAATCACGTTATAAATCTTGTTGCAGAAAATTTCGCCTTCCCTCGATGTTTTAATTTGTTCAAAGCAAAAGAGCTTATTAATCCCTAGACAAAAATTATTGTTTAAATTAATTGCATCCATTTAACACATAGCAAATTGTGTCTAGAGAAAGATATTATGGTGATTACTTTTACAATTAATAATAGTTCAGCGAGAGCATAGAGAGTAACAGTTCAATGCCTAAATAATCAGTATTTTGGTAAAAATCCATTTATTTCTGTCAGTATTCTGGTACCGGTATGGCATAACGAAAATATGTGCAGTAGCCTACAAATACGATGTAATGTATAATCCAATTGTAGCTGGATTTTTCAATGAAAGTTAAAATTTCTAAAGATGAAAAATAAGTGGGTTTGAAACGCAATTAAACTAACGGTCATTTTTACTTATAAAAAGTTGAACAAATAGTGATTTTTTCACACTTACAACGAAATCCTAAACTTAATACTAATAGTGTGGGATACTGGAATAATAACTAATTAATTCTAATGGCCAATCAATTTAAGTTACAGCACTAGCTAACTATAATCAAAGCATTAACTTTATTAGGGACTATACGGAAATATTACATGTAAAGTAAACTATATTATTTTCATCCTAGGGCACACTATACCAGACTCTTATTAAAAAAAAGAAATATTTTCCACTTATTGTGTTTCTATGGGTTCCCAAAGACGTTCTAGCCTTTTATCAGACTACCTTAAGCGGCTACGTTCATAACACAATTGCTGATGTTTTTATTTATTTATTTTACAATGCTTTTATGAGCAACCCACTTTTTACTCCCCACCCAACCATAATGTTTCTAAGCCGAGAGGAGAGTGTGCCGGGTGCCCGAATGTCGCGCCGGCTCATCTCTCTTATCAGTTCCCCGTCTGATAAGGCCATCGATTTGCGAGTTTGCCCCGTTTGCCCACCTGATAAGTCCATCCGCCCGATCTGCCAATGTTGATATTTCGTATCTTGTAGTTACTGATAGTGTCGTTCCACAAAAACGCTCTTATGTGATTCATCACTGAGGAGAAATCTTCTCTGAAGTGGCTTGCATCCAACATCGTTGACTTAGCTGTCAACCAGAATTAATTAAATTATTAATGGGTAAATAATTGGTTTGAAATTTGTGGAAGAGGCTTTATTAATATGCCTACATTTTAGTTACCGCACTTTAACTTAAATTAGATTTTCAATCGTTTCTTTTTCGTGGAATTATGTTAGTCACTGTTTTATCCATGGCTACAGCTAAACGTAATGCGGGTAATCCACCCACTTAAAAATTTACTCAGGTAATCTACGAGAACACACATCATATTTAATTTATATGGCATTGTGAATAAACGAAATGTGTATGGATATACAAATATTGCATTTGGTAGTGTAAATTTCTTTATTCAGTCGATATGTATTTCAGTAGTTTTTTTTAATACTTGCTTTACACATTAACATAATCCATTTCATCACATATCCTGTTTTCATACTAGATCAATCATGGCCACTTGTTAGTTGTGCTCAGGCATGCGCACAATGTTCGCAGAACACTGATTATAGCGCCTTCAAATTCTGTATACAGCACAGAGTATTTATTTGCATTGAGTTGTGTATGAGGGAATTGAAGGAACTAAGCGGTATTTGAGCGCTGCTAAAGTTTACCGTGATCTAACATTAAAATTTACAACAGTAGTAAATTGTAAATTATGTAATAATACGCCGAAATATGGCACAGCGCTTTAAATCCTAGCACCTAGTGACCCAAATAAAGCACCATGTGTATGATTCATCCAATAAAACACATCGGGATTCTGGACTGCTTCCAAACTTTGGACTCTCTGTAAAAGAGTAATTCCAGATTTTTATGACAAAATCGTATAGGGTTATAAAATAACTAATTGCAAGAAGCCTTGTTTGTAGTTTCTTTCTGGTGTTGTTTTGATTCCAAAATAAACCTAATTTACTAATGGGTTAAATTTAAATTAAACTTAACATATTTTACACATGCAAAATTATAATTTATAGTTGAAACCAAAATTATTGTTGTCTTCAATAGGACTTCAAAGAACGCTGAATAATTTCTCATAGACAACTTACTATAAAAATCATCGTATGGTGGGCTTCGATTAAAAAAACTGCTTTTATATTTACTCGCTTTGAAATAATAAAAAAATTTATAATTGTTATCGCTGGAATGATTAATTTAATTCCAGACTTTTATAAATGATATTTTAGGAAATATATTTTTTAAGTTTAAAAAGATCAGTTGATAGGAATATACTCTAAATGCGCTATTCTTTAAATTTTACGACAATTGACTAAAATGAAAAGTTACGTCGATAACGTTCTGTAATTTGTGAAAGTGTCTTGGAGGTTGTAGAGCAGGTGGTATATTCTTTGCAATACGATCAAATTAGCAAAATCGTCTTGTCCCAAACTATGGTCCATTCAGCACAGCAAGTCAGCGATTTTAATTGAAATTTTAATGAGCCCACCGCGGAAAAGTCACTAACGATTGTGAAACTGAGACGTGCCAAATGATAAGCTTAGCCTCCAGTTGGATAAGAAACGTAACCAGTCAATTTAACTGATATTGACGCTTTCTTGCTAAATCTCCTTGCCTTTTTATGGGTCTCGGAAGTTGCAATGTTGCAAAAATCTAAACACTGATACGAAAACAATTTTTTGTACAAATAAAGAAGGTGCTGGCTGTATAAACCGTGGTAAATAAATCAATAATTACGAGGGTTACAAAGTTTTTTTTTCTTTTTACTGTAAGTTAATTTTGAATTATTAGTCTCATACAATAGAGAATATAAAATAATCACCCGATTCAACGGATACTGTAATATCAGTGCATATCAGTGATAGTTCTAATTTCGACTTTCATAAATTCATTCATTCTTAGTAAGTTTGAATAAATGTCTTGAAATTAATGTCCATTGACTGTGCTCCTTAAATCGGTTTGCTTATTTTGTTCAACTGGAAAAAGAGTTCATTATATTACTCGAACTCAATTTTGGGAAGAGGAAAAAGTCAATTAAAAGCTTAATGTGTTTTTAAAATTTTTATTTTTTATTGAAAGTGATAGATTTAGCCAGGAAACTGTATACCATTGTAAAACACAGGAGACTGTATTTTCACCAGAACATTTGAATAAGTTCTTCATTTTATTAACACATGATAACAAGTTTTCATGCTGGTAAATTTTATACGAACTATCCAGATGTAGTGATTGTATAGGCTACGTCGCGCTCCGACTGACACAACCGGTTATCCCCAAATTCCCTCGCGATGACAAGTTCAATTCTCCGTGAAAGATGCAAGATATCGTGGAAATCCACCAGACGCCGCGGCCCCAGCTGCACTGGCGCGCTCTACGAGCGATGCGTTGCGAATGACGCTCGTACGCGCGCACTTGTGCGTGTGTGAGTTAGCGAGGAGGAAATTAAAATTATTGCGGGCACCTTCAAGGCCGTCCACTGCCGGGGGCTTTGAGCAAAACCAGCAACCCTCCCCCCTCACCATCGCATCATCACCGGCCAAGACCTCTCACTACTGCACCGGCTGAAGAGTGTTTGTTTACAAATGACAGTTAAGAGAACTTTTTGCCATTTTGTTCTTTAAAACTATGTGGATATTACTGTAATTCAACTAAAAAATATTTATAACATATTTATTTGATAGTGCGCAATTTATACTCTTGATATTTTTTTATTTAAAATAGTACAAATTACGTTATTATCTTTTTTTTTTATTTAAAGAACAATATAGGGCATGTAAGCTTAAATTGAATGTGATGAAATTCCCCTGAAAAACCTTATCTAAGGAACAGTGGTTGTCAACTGCAATATATCTGGGGACGAAGTAAATGAAATAAACGTCACATTAGCCTAGATGTTAGGATGTTTTCAGTAAAACCTCAAAATTGAATTTCTGAGGTAAGAAAATTTGATTACGGAATTGACTTTTATGTTTTTATGCCAAATAATACTCCTATCATTCCCAATCATTCTACAAACATTGAGTGAATGACACTCAATATAAATAAGTAGGCCCCCCACTAGGTCTGATAAATTTCATATTACACAAAGGCTAGCTCCCGAATGGAAAAATACTGTTAATAGAAGCAAATGTGTACTTGTAAATTCTGAGTATGTGAATCTCATAACTCAATATGAGTATAAAATAGGTATTTTATCTCAGTGAATAATTCTTCTGTTGTGCATGTGATATTA
This sequence comes from Neoaliturus tenellus, assembly GCA_030545055.2. Taxonomy (NCBI): domain Eukaryota; kingdom Metazoa; phylum Arthropoda; class Insecta; order Hemiptera; family Cicadellidae; genus Neoaliturus; species Neoaliturus tenellus. Next base: position 63,941,947 of record CM061532.1, read on the forward strand.
TTAATATAGTAGTCTTGAAAATGGCATTATATTTCTTATTTGTAGCACTAAATTAGATTGACAAAATAAATATATTTCCTAAAAGCTTATATGCTCCAATGCTCTAATTACTCAAATTAAATGAATTAAAAATAATATCTTAAATTACTTAGGAAAGTTTAATAAGATATTTCAATGTTATTCAATGCGAATTCATGTATATAATAGCAAAACCCCACCATTGCATACCCAGCTAAAATGGTTTTTAAGCCTAACCACGTTTGCTCAGCAACAGTCTGTATGCAAGGGTCTGGTCTGGTCGCGAAGGTGCAGTATTGCGCAGGTCAGGGTGTCGGTATTGACTGTGTCTCCCCCCCCCCCCCAAACCCGGCAATTCCATCCCCAAGGTGCATAAAAGTTGAAGGGGGAGGGGGGTTGAAAAATGAATGGGAATTCCAGGGTCTAAGAAGCATCGCTGAAACCTCCCTTCTTGGAAAATACGATGGCACAATGTAAAATTAATGCAATTTTAAGAGTTTTTGTAAATAACACGACAAACGTTTAAGCTCTTCGTTTTGCTTATTATTATTACAGTACTCCTTTTAAAATGCATTTTTTGTAAAAGTATATCAAAATCCCAAATTTTTGTGGTATAGTATTAGCAATACACGCGTATGAGGGTTACATGTTGACGTTAAGAGTCTGCAGTACCCGCTATTTTGAATTTTTATTCCCATAAGACTAATGCTAATTTCAAACGTCCTTTAATATCGAAAAAATCACCTTTATGTCTTGTCATAGGAAATTGAAATACCTTAGGGCCCTACGAATAAAAAGTTTTATACTATCGATTAATAAACAACTAAGTATTCTCACAGCATTTTACGTTTGAAAATGGACGTGGTTTTTCAGCAGTTTAATCTCATAAATCGCTGTATAATCGTGATTTTTATTTCAGTTTAGTAGACACTAAAATTTTTATAAAAATGACATAAAGATGAATCTTTATCTACCAATATAAAAGGCATAGAGGATGTTTCAAAAATAAAATTAGTCGTATATTGGAATAATCCAAGGTGGCGGGTACCTTAAAAGTCTGACTACTGCAGACTCTTTAAAATAAGTCAATCGGTTTTATTTTTATGGAATAGGGTATGATTTATGTTTATGAATCAAAATAATCAATATTCAAAATTAACGTTATTTTAATTACACAATTTTTGTTTGTGCCGATTCTATTTCACATAAATGCTAACTGCGTGTGATATACGTTACAAGGACCTTTACACCTTTATACAGGATTAACGTATTTTCCTTGTCATGTTCGTAAGTCAATTCCATAGAATTGCACGCGAGTAGCGAATCCATGAATGGAGATGGATTGACGTGTCCCGTAGGAATATTCGGAACCGGCAAAGGAGTTCAGTTATCTTAACTTCCCGCGGTTGGGCCAGGTTGTTTGACAACATTGGATTCCCCAGTCAGCTGGCCAGCTCTCACCTGCCGCCGATTCTCTCTCTCTCTCCCCCCCCCCTCCCCCGGCAAAATCACTAATCAGCTGTTCCACTTGATTCAAAGACGTCTGATTCATCGTCGCGGCGTCTGGCGTCCCGTCTGCCACTTTTTACAATTGTCCCGTACTTTTCCACGGCCTTTGGCGATTTCAAGTCCTGGTCCTGATAAAAGCCCAGGACTTATCTTCCCTCCTCCAGTCATACTTGAAGTGTCGGAGAGTGAGTGCGATAGAGAGTAGCCACTTCGCTGAATGGGTCTGGACACCATAGTGTTTTTGGATTTCATCTCTACGCAGCCACTTCGATTTCACTACTGTGTTTTACTGGATTTTGTCGTTCTGTTTAGGTAATAAAATTCGTGAGTTTTATCTTAAGTTTAAATAAATCAAATTTTAGGAGAGTTAAAATCTAAAATTTTTTTACTTTTAACAAAAATATTTTTCGCAGCTTTATCAAGGTTTATTGTTAAAATTAAAATTTTGTCATAACTTAAATTTAATTAAAATTTAAGAAATTTAATGTTTTACCTACTCCTGTTGGCTAAAGAAAATAAACGAATAACTAGTTACTACGAAAAATAATCAAAAATACAAATTTTTCTATTAAAATTATTTTTATTTAAACAAAAATGCAATAGTCCGTACATCAAACTTCATGATATAAAAATACCTAATTAAAAGCATAATAGAACTAGAAACTAAATTAAAAAATAAATTCAATGAAATAAACAGAATTCAACACCGTTGAACAAATTATGCCAAAGTAAAAACAGTTTGCTGGAAGTAACAAATTTCTTTAAAAAAAAATGTAAAAGCAACATTTATTTAAGTCATTTAAATTTTATTTGAAAAATTCTTATTGTATTCTTTTTTATATGTTGTTACTGAATATTGCTATGAGTTAAATTTAAAATAAAGAAAATACTGTAATTAAAATATGATAAGTAAGCATTCTAGTAAGGTATTGTCACTAACTTTAGTTATCTTAAGTTTTTTAATTTCGAGAAAACATTTTTTGTGGATTTTTCAACGGTAGAACTATTGTTAACTAATGTTTAAGTTTTTTACTGTACAGTATGACATAATTATAATTCAATCAGATTTAATTTTAAACGTAAAGAAGAACATCAATTGGAAACATAAGTTTTATGGAAGCATATATATAAAGATTATTATTCACAAAGATTTTGTATAATGTTTATATTATATGTCATTTACTTTGTGTTTCATTAAACAACATTTTAATGGATATCACTGTGTAAATGATCTTTACAGAGTCTAAATTTATTTCTTTGTCTTATTAAAATCTAAAATGTAAGTCCTAGCAGTGTAGTAAATATAGGCCTAAGTGTTAAAATTATTTCTGTTATAAATTCATGAGACTAACTATGCTTGTTACTTTTATTGATATTTTTATTTTGTATTATAGTTTAATTAAAACTATTTTGTAATTTGTATTTGTTCTCATATTTGTACTGTTTAAATGCCATCATATTTGTTTATAGAAAGAATTGTCTCTGAAATACATTGGTGTATTTTGTGTTTGAAATAAACTATATTACTGTGTATTCGTGTGTGTATGTTATCCTTTCATCCGCATTACTTGTACAAATATTGTAATATTTACAAATTACTTATATGACAATGAAGCCAAATCACTTTATATGAAGGCTTATATGATTTCAATACATTTATTATGTAAAATTTTAATTGAAACTTAAATGCACGGTATGGATGTAGCAATAAAATAGAATTTTAATCATAGAAAATTGTTTAGAGTTTTGTTTTGTTTAATTACCAAGATGAACAAATAAGCTATGTTGCACAAACAATCTGTACGCCTTATAAAATTTTAAGGAAGTTATAAAAATGTATAATACCGAGTAAAAGGTAGATCTTGATAAGTCACAAAATATTTACAGTATAGCAAGTTATATTTAAAGATTTTTGTATAGAGCTTAATAGTATTCCAAAGTGCACGACGTATCGAGACACTCAGGAGATTATACAAAAGAATAAATCTGCAAGCATTTTGAAGCGCCCGCATTATCCTATAGGCTAAAGGTGATACAGCACTGTCAGGGAAAATGTTCGTGAAGGATGAAATATTAGTACAAGTTTTAACTTTTTAATTGAAAGAGAATTAAATTATTTATTTATTTATTCACAAATGTCGCAGTATTATTTTCAACACTTTTGAAACTAAGAAATTACTGTAAAAATATTTAAAAAGTTCTCAAAAATCAAAAAATGTAATAATGTACGAGAGTGAAGGGTACGACTTCACCCTTACGCTTTATGAAATAAATACTTTTTTTTAATGTTTCATTCTGTTAATTTAATTTTAAAAGCAAACCTCTATTTTAGGTATGGCATCTTTTAAAAGTAATAAAATTAATTAATTACGGCATTTTCCCTGGTAGGGACAAAATATCTACGCTAACATAAAACATTACTATATTTTTGAGGTGGGAAAGGGTATTTTTAAACTAAGTTGTTTGCAATTTATGTAAAAGTAACAATGTCAAAATGTGACACCTAAACAAAACGATAGTTAACTGTCTGTATTCAGGGATTATTAATGGTACTTTGTTTTAAAGTATTGAATTACTGTATTTAGAAATTAATAATTAATTAGATCTGTTCCTGATCTGTAAAAAGTATCTACACTTTGCACATTTAAATCTTCATCATCAAAACGATAGCTACTTATCTATATATATTTTATTTACATGGTAGAAATAACGTACACTACATTACCCTCAGATTTGCTAAATAATTTTTAGTTGTAGTTTGGCAAACAATCCTTTCAATTAATTAAAATGTTATCTTTTATATTCTTTATCTGTTCACTATTCAAACATCGTCGTTAAATTGTTTAACAAATGTGTACACACCCACTAATAGGCCTACAGAATGTCAGAGCAGAAACCTTTAGTTAACGATAACAAATTTGTTTTTAATGTTTTTAATGGTTTGGTGATACTCTATCCAGAGGTATTACAGTAATTAACTGATTCATAAACATTATTATTTTTAACAAATGGAAAGGGGCTAAACAATCTCTGTAATTTTAGGATAACTATATAGTTTTGTTGCATTGGTTAGTATTGATAAACCGTTTACGTAGATGTAAATTTCTAGGTCTCAACATTGACAAGAGAGCGTCTGTGTTAATTCAATGAAAATATCATGGAAAAATTTACATAGTGAAACTAATAAGCAGTTTTAAATACTGTAATAATATCTTATTAGAGATCGCCTACTGGTTGAAATACAACCAAAATTTCAGTTAATCTGCATCCTATAAGGTTGGTTATTATTTATGACTGTGGATAATGTGTTTTATGGCCCCGTAGACCTACGTGAATCAAAAAGGGTTCCTACCCATCTAAAAAACGACTTTTCTAACGGTGTGCGCGGATTTTTCCTATGATGCACACAAGGAAAAGGATCAAGCTTGCCTATTCCCTAAAGAAAATGTTAATGTTCTTAAATAATATCACATGAAACTTTATCTATATTCGACGTTGTGGAAGTTGGTTAAATACGTATAGTATTAAAAATAAAAATCCGTTCAACACATTTTTTAGTTATGACTCCAACAACCAAATAAGTATACAAAAGAAGGAAATTGGCTTATTGTTCGTTTAGGCAAATCTTTAATGATTCAAGAATTCTAAATTTATAAATTTGACATACCTAAAGTTTATTCAGTCCCTCGATGCCATTCCTATCCTTATCACGTTTAAAAGGATTTTTACTATCAGGTCTCAACAAGGAATATTATAGATTTTTCTCCTGAAATTCTGTACGTTGTGCCCGCCCCTAATATCACTGATGAAGTTTGTTTTTCTGTTCCAGATGTCTACCCAGTGCTAGAACATGTGCCCAAACGACAACCCATCGGGGCGGCCGGCCCACATGCCCAGAAGGTACACACAAATACACAACAATGATAAAGAAACATTTCACCGTGAGATTTTGTTAATATGTTTAGTGTAGTGTGTCCGCTCACGGAAAAAACACGAACCTTTAAATCATATAGCATTGATATTGAATACCAAAACAGTCACTATATTTTTTTTATAGATATTAGTTTGAATCATTTTCTTGACAATAACGTAAATGCCAATTTGAAATACGTATGTAGCCCACGTAAACTCTTATCAACGCTATTGTTCCTTCCCCTAAGCTACGTCAACGGTAGAACCCTACTTGATGATCTGTCAATCAAAAGATCCCGATTATTGGACTCTCAGATATGATGGTCCCTTAATAACTACTTTGATCGAAAGTCGTGGGATGAGAAGTCAGATAAAGTTGAGTGACACTCTGACACATTCGCTCACGTGAGATGTGAGATCGGCAATAGTGACTCACATTCTGACGATGGCGCAACGTTATCTATGTAAACCGAACGATAAGTTACCGGTATTGATAACACTAACTCTTGGCTGGAACTGTTTACACTCAGTCGACGCCCGTTCATCGGAAGGAATGGTAATGGAGTCTTCGATTTCGTGTCGGAAGTTTGTAAACAAGTGGAGAATGTTTACGATTATTGGGAAGTGTCGAAAAAAGAGGTAGATTTTTTAAATAATTTTTTTTAGTAGATCGTGTAGGCCTACGTTTGATTTTTTATTTTTTTTTTTTTAGATATTTGAATAAAATTAGTTGTACTACAATATTTTTTACTTGAAATTAGTTGAAAAATTATTTTAATACTACAGTGTTATTCAAGTTGTATTTTTAAATAAAACTTTTTAATAAAAATTTTTTGATCACGTTTACGTTAAAAAGTCATTGGGAAGTGTCGAAAAAGAGGTAGATTTTTTTCAAGTAGATCGTGTACATTGATTTTTTTAATTTTTAGATGCAGCATTTGAATAAAATTAGTTGTACTACAATATTTTTGCATTGAAATTAGTTGAAAAATTATTTTGATACTACAGTTTTATTAAAACCCTATATTTAGATCAAATCTTTGAATAAACCTTTTTTTATAGAAAATATTTTACCAGTTTATAGGCATGTGACATTTTGACAAATAATGATGTTAAATGACAGTTAAAAATGTGTATCTTAAAATTATTCTACTCTATAGTTTTGTAAATTTATATATTTCTAATTGGATACGTTTTACAAGTAAAATTTGCATTACATGACATTTTGCTTAGTTGAATTATACTTTTCACGGAGAAGGGAATCCTACTCTAGAGTGGAGTGCTGGATCCACTGCTGAACTAATCTCATTTCATCAAATTGGATTCACTGAATCACAAATTTTCCCAACATACTTTCAGAGATTACTGTCATACTTTTTTGTAGTTCTAAGCCCATTGCTGTAATAAGAGGAGTTGCATTGTGTCTCATCAATGTGTTCTGGTTGACAGGCTGGACTCGCTGTTCGACAACGAGGCGGGCAGCGACGTGACGTTCCTGGTGGGCCCGGAGCCAGAGACATGGAGGTTCCCTGGCCACCGCGGCATCCTCTCCGAGGCCAACCCCGTGTTCCGCGCGATGCTGCAGGGGCCGCTGGCCGACCACGGGCCCACTGTCGCCATACAGGACGTAGACGGCAAGGCCTTCGACCTCCTGCTCAGGTACACACAAGGTTTTACAATTTATGAAAAGCAGTACTATGTTACTTGGTTTTTTTGGTTTTTTTTTTCTTACTTTATATTGACTGGGAGGTCAAAAGTACCGTATCAGAGTATTGTGTAGAAATTGGTAATTAATTCTAATATAGTCAACAGCGCAACAGAGTATTGTGTAGAAATTGGTAATCAATTCTAATATAGTCAACAGCGCAACAATTTTTATGAAAATAAATTTAATTTAATCAAAATACTTTGATATAAAAGAAGATCCTATACTATAGTTTTCAGTGGTCAAAGTATTATATGTTACAAATAGTTTTCAGGTTGATAATACCAAAGTGAAAAAGATAGATTTATCAACATGATTTAAACAGTAATTGTGAATATGAAAATAAAATTGAAATCTTTTTTAACCTCAGAAGAAAGCAGAGGCAGAATCTAAAATCGTGCAGAATGCGTATCTGTTTAAAATGAAAGGAAAAATCAAAAGTGGATTTTTGTTAAGTTCTATAGTTTAGTTTCAATCGCCAAGCACACGCTACAGCCATCAGAATGTCACCTAATTATTTTTTCTTCCTTAGTTAGTTAATCTGAAAAGTGTTTTGTCTGCAAACATGATTTCATCACAGGTTGAAATAATAGTATTAAGTCCTGAAGTTGAACAAAACAAAGAATTAGGGATCCAATAAAAACAAAAATTGTATGTATAACACTTTTATAAGTACAATCCTAATTTTCTTGTGTAACATCCCTTTTTAAATTTACTAAAACATCATGTCTTTGTAGGTTCCTTTACCGGGAGGATGTGGTTCTGGGTTCGATCCCGACGGCACTGGCGACGCTGTACGCGGCACACAAATACCTGTGCGCGGGGCTGGTGCGCTCGTGCGTGCTCTACCTCAACAGCCACCTGAGTACACAGAACGTGCTGCAGGTGTACCAACACATCCGGGTTTACTGCAGCCATCATGAGACGCGGGACCTGGGCCTGTGGATAGCCTCAGCGCCGCCCCTGCCCGCCCACGATACCCAGCTTGCGCCTGCGTATCAGGTCTGTGTGCTGTCACAGTATCATCAACAACAGTCTTAGAAAGGCTGTATAGTACAGTATGCAACCGTCTCTATTAGTTGTCATAAAAAAAATTGCTAATAAATAAGGTCCTCCAAGTAGACCCCTAAAGATGACGCTAAGCAAATGAATCCTCCTGGTCAATTTTGTGTTTTGTAATACTTTTTGGGGTTGGCCGCACTGCCCACCCAAATACAGGGGTAGTAAAAAATTAATTCTATTTTTTTTCTGCTTAGTTTACAATCTCATTTCAATGTTAGTTGAATTTAAGCTGGGTGCTACACTAAACCCGGACAAAACTTTTGCTCGAACAGAGATGTTGTGCAAGGTTAAAAAAGGCCTGGAGAAATCCTCTGTGAACAGAAATGGTGTTTGAAAAAATTTTGGTGTCCCCTGGAGTTTTAAAAGTTCTTTTATCATTCTATCAAGCATTTACTACAATTTAGAATACTTATTTAGTTGGATTTAATGTCAAAACTCCTAACCTTATTTGGTCGTAGGTATTTATCAGAATATTGAATAACAGACAGGACGATAATCACAGCAAGTATAGATGAAGGTATAGTATAGATATAGCAAGTATAGTGACTAAGTGAAATCACTTAGTCACTAAATGTAATGAAGCTCCAAAAATATTGAAGTGAAATAAGAAAGTGCAAAATGTCAATACAACCTTTGTGACGTGTATATAAAAACAGTAAATGGCCTCCAAACTTCATAGGTTCAAAACTAAAACCCAGTAATTGGTAATGTTACTTATATGACATCTTTGGAATCAAAATTTTTTTAATATTGTATGAAAAGTGAAATCATTTATGGATTGTGAGAAACTGATTAAGTTATACAATTTTTAGGGAGTTTGAATCCAAATACTCTACTAAAGTTTTGAAAAATCTGAATTTGCCAAGTTTGTCAACTCTGTACACTGTTATACTTTTCATCCACTCTAAGTTTTCAAACCTGTAATTTGAACCAAATTCCTATTGTCACGCTTGACATTTTAACTTTTTTGTAACATTGAGCAATTTGTAAATAAATTTACTGCCTCCATCAGTAGTACAAACGAGTGAAATAATTATATCAAGACACGGTGTGTCGGTGAAACACAGTTAACCAATAACATGTTGCATGTCGTGTTGTTGCAGGTCGGGGTGGACAAGGACCCGAATGACAACCTGGACACCATGGGCTGCCTGTGCAGCTCCCTGCTGCACAACTGTCTGCACTACATCGACACCCACGCCGACCAGGTGCGGTCTCCATTAGTTTGTAAATATGCTTCTTTTAAATATAATATAAATATGTGTGCACGAGGTGGCCCGTGCGCAAATTGCGCATTTTATGATTCTGTATTAGTTAAAGTCACCTACAGTACGTGAATGTTGATTATGAATTGATAGAGATCTATTTTTGTTTATTATCTGGCTTTTAAAATTCATCTGAAGGTAATCAGCTGTTAAATTACAATTCACATTAAAGAAATTGCAATAAAAGTTGGTCAACATTTTAAAGCGCCCTCTAGAAATAAATCAAAGGCGAGAGGGGCGAAGCCCGAAACAATATGACCTTGTTAATTGCGATTCGTCACTGCGGTATATCCTAAGCTTTAAAATGACACCTCAATCTTAAAAATCGGTTCAGTAGGTCAAGAGAAAAAGGGACGTAACAGACGAAACCCTTATAGAAATAAGAAGATAGACGAGGTGGCCCGTGCGCAAATTGCGCATATTATGATTCTGTATGAGTGAAACTCACCTACAGTACGTGAATGTTGATCATGAAGTGACAGAGATCTATTTTTGTTTACTATCTGGCTTTTAAAAATCATCTGCATGTAATCAGCTGTTAAATTACAATTCGCATTAAAGAACTTGCAATAAAAGTTGGTCAACATTTTAAAGCGCCCTCTAGAAATAAATCAAAGGCGACGGGGGCGAAGCCCGAAACAATATAACCTTTTTAATTACGATTCGTCACTGCGAAATATCCTAAGCTTTAAAATGACACCTCAATCTTAAAAATCGGTTCAGTAGGTCGAGAGAAAAAGGGACGTAACAGACGAAAACCTTATAGAAATAAGAAGATAGATATAATTTTTCTAAAAAAATTAGAAGTTACATAACCATTTCATTGATAATGGGACATTTACACATGATGTTCATAATCAATTTACTTTTGTGAACATGGTTGCAATGACCATTACATTGCATCGTTATGACCATTCAATACAAAACTATAATCGATCTTGTTAAATGTAAAACCCTTTTCGAGTTTGTGCAGAATAGTGTTTGATGAGAGGATTATTAACAATCTAATGGGAGGATTATTATTATCATTATTATTACACACTGTACTGAAATGAGTTTGTACTTTGTACTGACTCTTTTTTTTTTCTTAGAGGACTTCTGGTACACTGCACAACCTCTAAGTATAAAATATGCTTTTGGGGTAAACATGAAAAAAGACAAAAATCTCCAAAATTTTAAAAATTGTTAAATGTAGTTAAAGTTTTTTTAAAATTCAAATTTGTTCCAATGAGTTATTTTGTATTTATTACCAAAAAACATTTAATTAAACATAAGGAAAAAATGGCCTTATAGGGTCTCTGACATATCCCTGTAATTGAACAAAATTTAGGATAGAGTCCAAGATGTAACAAAATGATGGGAGACATTCTGGTTTACAGTATATTAACAGATTTGATACCATACAAATCACACAAAAGACTGCACCAGATATCTTCAAATGTCTTCTTTGGATATCTTCAAAAGTGTAAATGGTGGCTTTAGAAGAGAATTTTCTTAATGTGTCCACACAATATTTTATTATAACTCTTTACTTCTAATTTCAGGTTCTGGCAGACGAAAGTGTGGAGGACCTAACAGCTGACGCACTGCGAGACATCGCTTTACGAGACAGTCTCAACATCTCGGACGAGACGGTTCTGTTCAGCGCACTGGAGCGGTGGTGCAACAGGGAGTGCAAGCGAGGCCAGCTGCAGTTAACCGCGGATAACAGACGCAGCGTGCTCGGCTACGAGCTGTTGTTTGCGCCGCGCTACCGACTCATGACGTCGCACCAGTTCCTCAGCGGGCCCATGCAGTCAGGGCTGCTAGACCAGGCCGAGTCCACCGTTTTGATGGCGTACATCCTCAATGCTCCAACAAAACCTTCCGCACCTTCCATCACCCCCGAGACGCTGGAGAGGCTAAGGACCCCGCGACGGAAGCCCTTCACGTCACCGATCAACTTGTCTTCCTCCAGGAGCAAAAAGGATAAGAAGGACTGTTCCAAAAAGGGCGACAAGAAAAAGAAACCAAAGTGCAAAGACAAAGTGAAAGATAAGGCTTTGGAGTCACCAAGTAAAAAATGCTCGGGTTCATGCTTTGTGGAGTACTTGTTTCGAGCGCTAGCTTGTCTCTTCGATTGAACGTGATCTGTTCTAACTGAAATTTGATAGTCATTTTAGAATTTAGATTTTGTTTTAAAATGAAGATTTTTAATACTGTTTTGTAAGTTTAATACTTGCGATGTTTGTCGTTAAATAGTTTCCCAGAATGAAAGAATTCGTCAGACTAAAAGTTCCTTTTTTACTAGGTTTTAACCAAAATTGTTTAGTCACTAGGTAATAGGGATTTAATCATTTCTGAAGTATCCATCTTATCTGACATCTTGGTAGGTGACAACATATTTAGGGCCTTCTAAATGTTTAATAGACTTTTTAGCCAGCAGTCTCCGTTTGTCTCTAAGAATAGCCGTAGGGAATTCACATAGGCCTTTTGTATTTGTTTTGTTGAATGTATGTAAATGAAAATATTTCTAACTTTATTTATTAACGATGTGTTTTTTACTGTGCCATTTGTTAAAAAGCTTTATAGATGTAGAGTAGTAATAATTAGAGCTTTGCTTTTGTGTTTGTGATACTTAAAAAAGTACTTCATCCTTGAATAAGTTGTTCATTTACAATTCGTTTATGCTCTGGCTTTGGAGATGTATACAAATGCTAATTTAGCAGTGGCAGTCTTTGTCCTTGATTTCTTATGAAACTTCTTATTCAATTAAATATCTGTTATTTTTTCAGTTCTTGTGCCTACTTAACCAATAGTATTCTATAATCAAATTTGTTTATTGGATATTTTTATGGTTGATTCTTTTATATTTTTACTAGTTATATTATTATTGTTTTCCATGTTATAACATAAGATAGGTGAACCATTTTTAAAAGTCTGATAATGTAAATAAAAACTTATAGTTATGTAAAGTGTAGTGAACCTTATAAATCAAAGAAAAATCCATTCGGTATATATTTCTGAGTTACCAAAAGTTTGGTTTTTTAATGGTGTCTATGATTGTAAGATATTGTTGGACTTGTGTACTACAATGTGTGAATTTCTATTGATATACCACGGCTTAATTTTTTTAGATTCTTTACTTTAACCTTTCATAAAATAGCTTTATTGTCATAGAAGCAAAACGTTTAGTAGAGGTTTTCTCATTATTTAGTTTTAAAAATATATAACTAAAAATTAACAAGTTGCACTTTGTAGTACATTGAATAGTATAAGTGTTTGTAAATGTATAAGTGTTGGAAGGTAAAATCTAGGCAAAACAATGCCTTACAACAGTAAGGCAATTTTGTTATTTTGTCTTATTGTTGTGCTATAGATGATTTATGCACTTTTAAAGTGAATTGTTGAAATTTTGCTCCAAAAGAGTGATTTTATTTTTGAACTAAAGTTGCTTGAAGAATACCGGTACTGTTATGTTTTACTGACAAAATCTGAGTAATAACGAAGGTTGTTTGAACACTTTTTATGGATCTCTTGTATTTTATAGCTATTCCTGATTTATGTTCCTTTGTAATATTGTTTGTACATTACCTAATAGGTATTAATAATTTGAAAATTTAGTATTTGTTCAGAGAAGTTAAATTACTGGTAGGTCAATTTTCTTGATTCATTATACAGCTTAAAGTATTTGTAAAAATCTTTTTTTGTTGCTTCGTATTCCATTTTTTTAAATTGTAAAATTCATCTGAAAATTTTTAAATGAGACAGGGTGACATCCATAATGTATTCTAAAAAGTGTCCAGTCATATAAATATTATGAATTGTGAGAATGAGAATATGATGTATTTGCATCTTAGATAAAAAACATATACAAAATAAAATACTAATCAATAAATATTTTGAAACTAAATCCATATTGTATGACATGTTCATTTTTTATTTATTTAAGATTTAATCTAGTCATTACAGAATTTATTGTGTACTTTTATGTTCAAGCATTTGTTAAATGTGATCAAGTATAGTGACTTATTGTTATATATTTTATAAATATTTGTTAGTTTAATAAATAAATGTCTTGTGAACATAAATAAATCTTTTAGCTTTTTCAATATTGTTTAGTTTATAAACCCTATTGTTTTTATTCACAGCACATTGCTACATGTATTGTGTAATATAAACAGCTTTGATATTGAATTCTATAGATGAGAGAGAGAGAGAGAGAGAGAGAGAGAGAGAGAGAGAGACGGTTTTTTACATTAATTGTTTGTTTGTCGACCAATATGAGGCGCTAACCACTGCACCAATTGAGCTGAAATTTGGCAGGGAAGGTAACTAACAATCCCGGACAACAAGCCTTTCTTAATGTTTTGAAAGAACACCAGGGTCCCGCACCACTCTGACCCATATTATTTTTATGGACAAATAATTCATTAGTTTTATTTTTTTTCAACACATGTTTTGGATATGTATTTTAGTTAAACAGCAAAATGTAAAGCATAACTTTTTTAAATATAATAACCCCTGACAAATATTTTCATGGTTTTGCCTTAGTTTCGTTGTGATGTGGGTGAGCAAAGCGAGCGGGTTGACCCTAAAATTATTATATGAACATTAAATCTTTGAGACTAATTAAAGGTTACGCACCTCGTTTTACAGTTCATATCATTTATTTATTTATTAAGTCATATACAATAATTGCATATTGCATTGACTATGACTAGCTTTATGACTAGGACTTAAAAGAAAAGAGCCACCAGTTTATTAAACCCAAATACATTGTGGCAAAGTGCATTTTATTTATTAAAAGATGATTAATTTAAGTGTTTGCATGGGTATGATTTATAAACTCTACCACACTATAAAACACATTAATTTTCAAATATTCTAGAAGTTTTTTCTGAAATAGTCTTTTATCATTGATAGTTTTAATATCATCAGGGAGATTATTAAAAAGTTTAGCTCCTACATAACTTGGTAATTTATGGTAAATTCCAAGTCTGTGAAAATCAGCTCTATATAAATTTTTACTCCTTGTATCATAATTATGAAAATCTGTGCCAAATGTTGAGTTGCATTTTGTTAGAAAATAATTAATTGTTTGATAAATATACAGACTTGCTAATGTTAAAATTTCCAAGCTACGAAAAGCTTCATAGTTCTGGGTTTTTTGTCTCCGAATCACTTGAATTGACTATAAAGGTTTAAGATTACCTGAGTCTGCCAACGTGATCCTTCTGTCTCCTAAAGGTGACGCGTTTCGAGTATTAAATACTCATTTTCAAACCTAACACAAGAACACTTAAAACATCACTCGAACGAGGTCGTCAAAGTTTTTAAAAACACGAACATACAAACATTTATTAAGATTTGACACGGCCGGCTCGCGTGCGCGCACCTGTACTGCCATAGGTTACAGTACACCAGTACATAGCAGTACAGGTGCGCGCACGCGAGCCGGCCGTGTCAAATCTTAATAAATGTTTGTATGTTCGTGTTTTTAAAAACTTTGACGACCTCGTTCGAGTGATGTTTTAAGTGTTCTTGTGTTAGGTTTGAAAATGATACCATAGTAAGCTGTTTTTAAAGTTTTTGTACTACAGTATGACGCTAGTCTGCGCAGAATAAATATTCCAGAGGAAATTTTCTTTCAGACATGGTCAATATGGTGTTCCCAAGTTAAATTATGTTCTAAGTGTAAACCTAGGAATTTTACTCATTGAACTTGCTCTAAAACATGTTCATTTATTATTATTACAGGATTTTTGCTTACATCTATATTACCTAATGTGAAATTTATGTAGTTTGATTTTGAAAAATTTACTTTTACGTTTAAACTATTGAAAAATTGAACACAACAATTATTGACCTGTGTGTATGATACACTCTCTATTTTTTCAACTGAATCAGCTGTAAAACTGAGAGTTGTATCATCGGCATATTGTGTGAGTTGTTCAACATTTATTAATTCATCTAAATCGTTGACATAGAGTATGAAAAATACTGGCCCAAGAATATCATCATAAGATGTTTCGCTGTTAAAACGGCATCATCAGGTGTTTAAAATAAAAAATATTTCATTCGGGCTTAAACTTCCACGAGTCAGAGTGTGTGTCGATACTCGACGGAAACAGCTCCAGTAATAGTGAGTGGAGCTATGGTTAGGCAGATGGTGTGAAACATGTATAAAATGTACTTAAAATTGCTATTTCCTTCCAATTAATCAGCTGTTTTACATAATCTATCTTCTTATTTCTATAAGGGTTTCGTCTGTTACATCCCTTTTTCTCTCGACCTACTGAACCAATTTTTAAGATTGAGGTGTCATTTTAAAGCTTAGGAAATACCGCAGTGACGAATCGTAATTAAAAAGGTCACATTGTTTCGGGCTTCGCCCCCCTTGACTTTGATTTATTTCTAGAGGGCGCTTTAAAATGTTGACCAACTTTTATTGCAAGTTCTTTAATGTGAATTGTAATTTAACAGCTGATTACCTTCAGATGAATTTTTAAAGCCAGATAGTGAACAAAAATAGATTTTTGTCACTTCATAATTAACATTTACGTACTGTAGGTGAGTTTCACTCATACAGAATCATAAAATGCGCAATTTGCGCACGGGTCACCTCGTTAAATAAATTTAGACTAATCAACAACCAAAGCGTATTTATTTTTTAATTCACCAACTTTAAAATTTAGTAGTTTACATAGTATAACATTGCATTTTTTTCCTTTTCATTAAAAGAATAATACTTTAAGAGGGTACCTGGCGCACGAAATCGTGTGCTGTCAAGGAGAAACTCTGTCCACCAATGCGTGTTGGCAGTTAATCTAAGTGTTGCTATTTAAAAAAATCAAATTACTTCAATAATGATAAAAATTACTTTATTAATAAACCTTATAAAATTTTTCTTTAAACAATATTGCGAGTGTAAACACGGTTGTCTCAACGAAGTCGACCTTGGTGTTCTCCATCTTTTATGTAGACTTTAAGTCCATCAAATGATCGGGCTCTACTTACTGCGACATACAATTGGCTGTGACCAAACACCAGTTCAGGGGGAACTACTCCAACCTCACCCAAAGATTGGCCCTGTGCTTTGTTTATGGTCATAGCGAATGCCACAATTGTCGGGAACTGTGTGCGCTGAAGACTAAACAGTGACAGGGTATCGGATAAGCGCATTTGTATTTGTGGTATAAGGATTCTTCTATTTGTTTAAGCACCAGTCAATACTTCACAGTCAATTGAATTATGATGCAATCTCTTGACTCTCATCCTTGTTCCATTAATTATAGACCTTTTGCTGTAACAAGATTATGAATCAACATAATCACGGCGTTCTCCTTCAACTTGAGTTTATTAGCCTGAAGTCCGCTAATTGATAAATTGTTCAAGAATTCCGTCGGGTAGTTGATATCGTCGCTGCCGTCTTATGTGAGTACCTTGTCAAAACTATAATAAGTTGTAGAGTCTATATTGGCATAGTATTTTCACCAAAATTGTTGATTTTAGCGAAGAACAATCTTTGTTTTTTGGGCAGAGAATTGCACGATCAACGATTTCATCTGTCTCAATAATCTGCAAAATCGAACCATAAATGTCTTCAATTGGATCGCCTGCACCGATGATTTGATTAGGTAACTCGATTATGTCTTCTCCTAGATCAAGCTCCACTGTGCATGGCAGCATGCCATCTCCCAAATTTTTCAAGAAAGAAATGGATTCGGTTTCGGAATTGTGTGCTGTCATATTTGTGCTTAATTTAAGTTAATTTGATTCCAACCGGGAAAATATTTGACACAATTTTTGATGGTAACCGCACAACTTGTGCAAGTAATAATCGGTAGTGTTTGCCGGAAATCTCCACAAAGTGGAGCGGTTTTGCCACCAAACATCTGAGAAGAGTCACAAAAGTCACTGAGCCGGCAGTCAATTGTTTGCAAAGCGTACACGGGACACATAGCTATTTCATCAATTAAAATCAAAGTACTGTTACGAATAGCATCACCTTTAGCAATGTTCAGAGTTATGGATGACTCTGGATTCTCTAGTATCGGAATTGGAAGTCCAAACCGATGATGTAGAGTGCACCCACCGTCTAGTAGACTTGCTGCTATTCCACTGAAGGCACACGGAAGGCAAGATAAATTGAGTGAACGAAGTTTGTTAAGGATTGCTTTTCGCACAAAGGTTTTCCCACATCCCATATGAGCAGAAAGACAGAAAACTTTTTCATTCGATGAACCTTGGACAGATAACAAAATTGTATCGATGATGGTTTTCTGTTCTTGATCCGCACATGGCATACATTTCTTCAAAAACAGTGTTTTGTTCCATAACGTCAAACTCGCGCTCTAATCTTGAATTTGTAGACGTTGTTGGATGTCCCATTAAGTTGCATGATGTGTTGTTTGTTAAAAGGATTTCTCCTATGTCAATGAGTACTCTGTTAATCGCGATATCCTCTCTCATTTGTCTGGCATAATCTTCAGACATTGGAGTTCTAAATTCTTCCTAAAGCACCAATGTATTAGTTGGCACCTTAAATGCACAAATTATGCCAAAAAGTTGTCTCAGTACACAAGGGGTCTGGTTTTGGCAAGCCTCTAATAACGTTTCTCGGCATTCGTTGTCGTTCGACGCGATTCCTCTCGCATGAGCAGCTTCTACAAATTTATTGTAAATAAAGCCGTTATTTGTTCGCATATCCTCAAAACATATGGCTCCTCTCTCGTGTAGAAGAAACAGCCGAAGATGGAAAAGCTCGGTGTTTTTAGGGTTTACTACATAAAGCTGACTTATAACTTTATCAGAATACGTTGTCAATTTTTCAAAGACTTGTTACTTTCATTTCAAGTATAATGCTGAGGTATTTCATTGTAGAGATGAATACGTGCCTCGTAATAAACCTGGTTCAATCTGAAATACGCTTGTAGTTTAGTTTTCCTGGGATTAGCAACTGCCTGATCTTCTCCGCCCTCGCGAAAATACACAAATTTGTTGATTAGGAAGATGACAGTCAAGGCGAACAATTGTGTGGGTCTGGTATTGCATTTCATATTCAAAACTTCTCCACACAGCCTTCGTTGATCCAACATATCTGCTGCTTAGGTAGGAACTAATTTCGTCATAAACTAATTGGTTCAAAACTTCTTTGCTGTGTGTGAACTTGACAGTAGCGCAATCAAATCCTTTGTGAACATATTTGAAGATGTATTTGATGCTCTTCACGGTCGTGCAAGCTTCAACGTTCAAATGGCATCTAAATTTCATGAGGAGGAACGAATTATAGGGGACAACATACCGGTTATCGATTGTTTTTACATGTATGTCTGCAGTGATATTGTTGTCCCTTCTGCGATATAATGGATACCCGTCGCAGCTATTTCTTGTTGTTTCATTGAATTCTTTCAGGAAATGTTTGCTGCACACACCGTTCACCATGCACACACTGCTTGGATTGAGTTCACCACACGGGCCATGTATTATATAAGTCTTTACTAATTCTTTAGAGTACCGGTCGTGTTAACTGATCAGGAAGTTCAGCTGAAATGTACTTGTCAACTTCAGCGAAGTCTCTTATTCTGTCTTCGGGGTCCAAAGTGAGTAATATATGGGCGTGAGGCAATCCTCTTTTCTGGAATTCGATGGTATAAACTAAGGCCACGATTTTTCCGAATATTTGGGTTTTCGTTAGGTTTGACATCCTTTAGTTTACAGTGGAACACACGTACAACCAAATCTGGCCGCATATTAGCAGATTCACCAATCTTCAAATTATCCAAGATTTCAGACCAAAAGGGATTACATGTCATGGTGATGAATAGCGAGGGCTTGCCAAATTTTTGAGCCATCGCCATGGAGTCAAGGTTTTTGATTCATGTTCCTTTCCGATCCGATAAAACTTGACGGCAAAATGACTTATCGACCGATTGGCATTTTCTAATCAGACGCCCTTTGTTGTACGTAATCAGTAACGTTCAAATATAAATCAACTCTAAGCTGTGACTGGTTATGCCGAATAAATTGCAAGCAAGTCCCTTCAATTCTCACATAAGCATCGACAATAAATTGCTGGAAAAGTTTTGCAATCTGTGCAAGATGCTGAATCCATCGCGTATAGCCAACCGATATGAAATAATCTGCAGCAGTGTAGTCTTGTGTCGTTGAGCAGTTGAATTAGCTGATGAATGCTGAATATGAGGGTGCCACCCTAATTCGCCATAAGGGAAGAGAAGTGGATACGCCATGGGAAAGAGAGATGGCTCCAAAACAGAAACGAAGCGTAGCTGTTTAGCTTTGGGATACACTACCAAGCTTCGTTCTCCGGCCGGAGCACCATTGTCAGATTTAAATATTGCAGCAACATCAGTGCACCTCGCATCATTGTATCGTCTAGAATCTTGATTAGGAGTGGTCATAATAAACATTCTAGCATATACTGTTTCTTCTGGAGCTGCTTCTTTAACAACTTGGCACATCATCTTGAAAGATTGAGCGAATGGATTTACCGCTGCCAAATGTAAAGTAATTTCATTCATCACTTGATGGTAACAGTTTTGGTTTGCTACATCGTTGAGTCTTTCTAGATTTGCAATGTCGACGTCGTAAAAATATAACTCAGCATATTTCGGATGATGAATGTCGTGAGGGATAAGCCCTCCAGTGCGGTGATAAATTGTGTGGAGAATCTTGAAGTTGTAGACACCATTGGCAACACTGTCATCCAGAGGACACTCAGAGCCAAGCATAGCAAATGACGCGTTGAACGATCTTATGTTCTCAATATAATTAACAGACATCCGCTTTTGGGACAGGTCCGTGGACGCACGATTTTCAAGTAGTCTTTGAATTGTAGGTGAAACACACAACGGTAGTAGAATAACTTCTCCTTTATGACAACAAAGGCTGAAGGTTGGGCGATCGCCACTTTGTTTGTTTGGCTTTGAAATTTTATGCAGCTTATGCAGCGATTATCAAACAGTCCTAAATTTAATGTGAAATCTTCAGGTGGCTGTTCGAGAGCACACTTAAACCCAATACAGAAGGGTGCTTGCTGTATTCGGTTATCAACGACAATAGTATTATTTGTATTTCGTTTGCTTCTACCAGTTAAATTTCATCGGCCTTTTCAATTGTCCATCCTGGTCGACGTCTTATAGTCTCCATTATGTCGAACGTTTTTTGGTTATGTTTTGATTTTGTGCAAATAAAAACTGGTTTTTTGCTGCCAGCTGTACTTTCACTAACCATTTTTCAGGGTCAGATTTTATTTGTTTAACCACTTCCTTAAATAAACAGCTGATTTCTCGATCGTTTGTAACTGCATATTACGTATATGGGGCAAATCGCCACTTTAACCTCATATTTTCCCATGTCCACGGTAACTTAACAAATTTTTTTTAATTGGTGGCAAAACTACATGCTAATACCTTTCTAACGACACCTTGGTCATGGTGATCGGTAGCAGTACCGCTCCAAAACAATTATGACAAAAATATGCCTGATTAAAAATATAGAAGATAATTATTTACAATTTTAGGTACTGGCCATAATAAACCAAATCCTTCTTCAGCGTTTGCTTTTCTACTATACGGTATTTAGGCAAAGTCCTCATGTGTTTACTACCAGCTGATTAAAAGGTTGTAAAACAAATTCATTGCAAGGGTTATGAAATTTTGATTGTAAGATAAAGAAGTAAGATACTGTAATGTTAAAGTAAATAAAACCTAATAATATAGAAAAGTTAACATGTTGCATCTGGAATGTTTAGTAAACAAACACTAATAGCAGCATGTGAGCAGACAAGATGGCCAACTTTGAAAATCTGTAAAAAATCAAATTGAGGTCCTACCCAGAGACCAAGCGACACACATGTGTGTCACACATTCCTATAGACCGATAAACAGGTTTTAGGTCGATTCAGTGGACCAAATGGGCGTGGCGAGTCATTTAACTGAACTGGGACTGCGTCCCATATATGTGTCGTCGGTACACTGGAAACACCTTGAGCGACACATATATGTGACGCTGGTCTATATTTAAGGTTTTCTTTTAACATTACGTCACATATGTGTGACGTTCGGTAGCCAACGTGTTAAGCTTTATTTGGTACAAACTGCATGTAAATCGGTCCAATATGGAAGTCTCAGACGAAACTTCCATGTAGGAATGAAAAAGTTCACTTGCGGTTGGTTACCCCTCAACACGCTAACCAGTTACTTGCGGTTCCTCTAAGTGTTATCTCTATAAGAAAAGTTTATTTTTCACTTTTTTCCAGTTTAATGTAAATATGTTTGACATACAAATAAAACCTGCTAATATTGGACCGAAAACGTTCGCTTTGGTACAACTCCCGTGTAAATTGGCCCAGTTTCAGCTTTTCAAACGAACTGTCCAAAGGAGTTTTTTTACCTTACTGTTTTAAATATATATAGATTGCAAAGCACAAGGTGTAGCAGCGAGTACTATAGGTGATAGACACTATGAATTATTAATCAGTATGACTTGCATGCCTGATGAGATTTAAGCTCACACAAAAGATCTCCTTTTTGGGTTTAATATAAAAATTAAAGGTCTCCCATGTTTTATCCAATTTAAAATCGGTACAACAATAGTATTTTATCTGAACACCCTAGTGGAAATGATCAATAGAGATCAATAAAAAAAATTGTAGTGATACGTATTGATATCACTACAGAATTGGACCAATAGAGATCAATACGTATCACTACGTATCAATACAGCTAAATCAATAGAGATCAATAAGATTCCTTATTGATGTCTAGTGATCTCTATTGGTCCAATTACGTATTGATATCACTACGTATCACTACACACCTATTGATGTCTATTGATCTTATTGATCATACTAAATCCCTGATGGAAAAAATAATTTTGGGCCAGATCTGGACGTCACTTTCAAAATTAGCCAAAACTGGGCCAGCTCTAGAGTACACCTTTTATGGTCGAGCTCTAGCCCAGTTCCAGCAGATTTAGGAAGTGACTAAATCTGGGACAGACGTGGCCAGGTCTGGAGGAGGATTGGGAGACTTGTTGGGGTTGTCTGTGTCAATCTCAAATTTAACAGTGATAAAATAAAATATTAATAAAATTAAAAAACGGTGGTTGTATTAACATAACACAAACTCAAATACTAAAAGCATCAGACTAAAGTGAAAACATATAAACTGAACATGAACAATTAATATTTACTTTACTAGTAATCATTGGTATAGCCTTAATAAATTATTTTTACCCAAAATTTTACACCGTAGAGTTTATTTTTCAATCCCCCGAAAAATGTAGCCTATGCTAAAAATAAAATACAAATTTAATAGTCTATATAAAAAAAATGGTTGTCCCAAATACAAAACATTTTTCTTTTACGGTTTTTAATAAAATGATAATGAAAACAGTTTGTAAATAACATTAACCCTTATTTCATTATTATTTTTTCTGTCCAATTTTAACTCCAGAAATCGAAACTTCATATAAATATTTCACAATTGGCTTCTGCTTTCATTTGCTGGATTTCAGTTGATTCTCAGTTTTCCATGTTCTTAGGAGAGACCTGCAACCAATAAACTACAATCAAACAGTGTGAACAGAAGGCCTAATGTTGCTAATTTGTATATTTCATCACTAAGACTCTACAGGGTTTAAGCTGGGGAAAAAATTTAGAGCAAAAATACTAGAATCTCTTGGAGACTTGTAGCAAAAATAGAAATGATGTAGCATTTTCATCGCATGCAGCCTATTTACCAGTTATCTTTCACAACTAAATATTTAGTTTTTTCTATGACCAGATATTGTTCTAATTTAATATAAGATAGTTAAAATGTCAAACAGAACATAACCTCAACGACTGTTGTGATGAACACGAAGTGCGATCACAATCGGCGAGAGAGAGCAGCAAGCAGACATAGCCACTACCCACAACTGTTATGTTTTTTATTAATTTTTTCTAGTAATTAGGGTTTGTTTTGTTTACCCATTGCACAAACGGCCATTTCGATCCAGTGAGTGAATGACGTAGTAAGTAAACTTGCGGGATGGTATGGGCGGTGAGGCACAGTTGTGATCGCGTTGCTCTAGAAGTTTGAAGGCTGTTCACTAAATAAAACCGCGAGTAACATTGTTAAAATGATGAACTATAGACAACAGTTTATGGTTGGAAACTTGGGGAACGTGGAATTTAAAAACATATTTTATTCTACATGGTATGTCCATTACCAATATAAATCTTTGCAACAAAACCGCAAGAAGCTGCCCGAAAATCATCGCATTTTGTGGCTAGTGTCACAAAATGCGACCGCATCATACCCTGGGGCTGTACGAGGTCAAATTTTACTGCCGAGGCGCTAGCCGAGGACCGCTGTATGTGGTAGTCTCAGAAAAAGTGTAGCCTACATACACACAGACAAATGACTTGACACAAAATTTCATTATTTCTTCTTGCAAACAACTGTGATGATGAACTGAGGGAAAGCGGAGGTGTAACAGTATTAATCATCTCTCATGATTTATGTGTCAGTATTGTTCATTTCATACTAGGCCTAATCACAATAAGACTGATTTAAAAAAACTTTGTTTAACTTAATAATACATTTAAGGAACCTTAATATTACAATCTAACTATTGAAACATAGGTACAAAAATTGGGTCTGACTGTGATTTACTGATAAACTGAATACAAACATAAATTTGGGGATTGTTTCACAAGTTTCATAAAGTTTATTACTAGACTTTACTTTATACCTTAACAAACTTTTATATATTCAACTGAGATTGTGTGGAAAAAATTACTAAATAGTCCTAACTCTGCCTAAAAAAATTAAGTGTTATAGTTCAATTTTAATAAATAGGCTATGAGAGCTTTCAGCCACTACATTATTGAACGTCATGATAATAATTGGAAAGTAATCAAGTAAAAGGTCTACACTCAGTTTTAATCAATATAGGCCAGGGTGCAGGATATGTCCGATCCGGCAATCTAGGATCAAGGGAAATTTCCAGGTGTCTGGAAAAATTTGGGGGAAATTATAACATTTTTTTGTATATCTACGCCAGTGGTATTTTTTAAACTTTCACAAGAGTTGAATATTAAAATTACAAGTCGTTGTATATAAATACTTTTATACAGTCACTGAAAGTAGTTTTGATTTGATATTAAGTAGGCCTACTTATGTTTTAATATACCGTAGTAAAATATTTATCATTTCACAGCCTTATTGTAAGCTGTTAAGTTTTAAGACAAAGGCATATATATGTCAAGTAATTTTGGTTGAAATCTTTGATCTGTAACAGTTTAGAATTGGGGGAAATTTTAGGAGTTAATACATTTTCTGTACCCCTGATATAGGCTAATCTACTTACGCCTTTGCTTGCAGGATATTGTAGGTTATATAAACAGGCTACCGAATGATCCAAGCATAGGCCTCTTCGTTTTCATTTACTGTAGTACTTCACATGTTTCCTTCTGGAACTGAAACAAAATCATTTGTAGCTCTTAACAGTTTAGAATTTTACTAGGGCTACCTGTGCAGCTTAGAGTTCTGCGAGTTCTAATGATGTATCATATAACAATCAACAGCTGTTTAAGTTTACAATTCAAAAATACATTCCCCGGCATTAATACCGCTTCATTGCACATTATTGTTAACGTGCTCATATAAAAGGCTCAATTTGTACTTGCTGGATAAAAATATCAGCTGACCGAGACATTAAAAACTCTGCCAAATGTGGACGGTATTACAATCCGTATGGAATGCGCCTTATGAACAAAAACTATCTTTCAGAGCTCTTTTATACGCATTTATTTTTGTAAGATTGACAAAAAGGATGATTTAATAGATTGGAACAGATGAGTGCATAATTTGATCACTGTTGTCCGTCTTGAACAGTTCTTATGTTGGTCATCTGTGTATAAAACAGTAAACAGTTTAAAAAACTTAGTCGCGGGGGTAATTAACAACAGTAGAGTCGATTATAAGTAGGATGTTTGCTCAAAGTCTGAATTGGTAAATGCTACGTTTCTGCAGACACATGACAAACACATGCTTTCTATGCCAAGGCGCAGTAATATAATAAGAAAAATACTTGAAAGTTGAGAACAAAATGAAATAAATAATGATATTAATAAGCCCACCCTCGTACTTGGCAAATGCACAACACAAAAATATTAGCCTAATTCGATTTTTCTTGGCTGAAAAAATCCATGTGTAAAAGAGCTCTAAGGGCTGCTTAAATGCACTTCAGAACAAAATATATATATATGCATTGCAAAAAAATGAGACAATATTTTGATAGGCCTACCCCATCCATATGTTAAGTATTCTTAAACAGTTTCCATTTTCCTCCAAAATTACTTTAATTAATTACTAAATGACAAAGTTAACTACTTATAATTTTTTTGTTAATTTCTCATATCAACCTGGGAACATATAGGGTATTTAGGCCTAGATTTGTTTTATAACCTTATGATGGGAGAAGTTATGTTTTTAAAAAGCTTTGCATATTATATACCCTATCAGGATTTATTTATTAGGCCTTCATCCAAGTATCGTAAGGTACTACAGAACCTGTCTTTACCTACCAGATATCATTACTTACTGTCTGAGCCAACAATAACTCTTAGTTTAAGAAAAATTGTTCCTTTTTATGGCAAAAGTTTATTATCCAACTCCACTGCTAAGTTACTAATCGATGTTTGCAATTACAATGTAATTACGGTACTTATTTTTTTAAAATGCATTCATAGGCCTAACATTATTTTTAGTATACCCTATTGATGTTTAAAAAATAGGCTACTTGCATGAACAATAGAAGAGAAATCACAAAAACCTACCTATAGACCTAAACCCTAAACAAATTTCTGTGATTGTTCACTTCTTTTATGCAATTTATCGCTTTTCAACTAGGCCTACCAAATGGACGGACTGGAAATAATTATAGATGAACACAAAATTGGAAACATCGAAAACAGCAATAGGGTCTGATAACGAACTTAGCCTTTTCGTTGAAGGCTACAACATAACCTAACCTAAGTTAGTCAGAAGGGGAGAGTTGAAATAGGCCTACCAGTAGAGTAGGCTTTATAAAAAAAGACACTACTTCTAACTACTGGTTTAAGATATTTGCTGGTTTCACTTACATTTAAAATTAGCAAAGAAAGCTACAATGAAAAAAAAATAAGTCTCTTAAAGTTTATAAGTTACTCAAACTTAACCTCCAAAACAGAGAGTTAATTTATTCCAGGATTGATTGAAAAGAACTGCAATATCCTAGTTAGGGAAATAAATTACAGGCCTTAGTAATAGTTTTTAATTAGATTAAAGTTCTTATTAATATTTAAACTCACCTGCATATGAGAATAGGAAATCCAATCACCTAACTTAGATGTGCAGTATCAGTCGTCCGCAGCAGTCAAATATACACCACGATGAATTCACAGCTTAGTTAAGGTAATAATTTGTAGTCCGCAAAAAAATATTCACTTAATTTAAATATTTGCCATATGAAACTACATTTTCTGTTAGATTTCAGCATAAAGATAAAGATAACAGTTGAGCAACTCAGTAGTGACACAAGATCGAGACATGACAGTTGGAGTTGTCAACGACAAAAAGTGCCACTGGGAGCGCGAGCGCTGCCAACTGTATCAGCTGATCCAATCGCTGAACAGCAAACCATAGAAATAAAAAAACCTTGGACGGTTGGCGCCAAAGTTTTGAATTTGAATGTGAACAGTATTAACACAAAATTACTAGAGGATTTAAACTGGCTTGATGTTTTAAAACCTTATAAGTTAATAAAAAGGAAATTGTTGTGTTGGTTTGGAGTATTGTTGTTAGGCCTAGATAAATTAATCTTTTCACAAAAAATATTTGTTTCTATTTAAATAATTTTGAATTGCTATTCATAGTAAATAATTTAAACCATGCCACAACTTTATTCCTTTATTTTAAAAATAAAATATTATTATGTATTAAGGCTAAACTAAACCTTTTAATCATTAACAGAATCATATTTTTACCAATGTCTTATTTATTTTTAATACTGAATTGTCAATTTAAGGTACGTTCAGTGATACCGTTCAGTGATACCGGTTCCCATAAAAAATCCCTCCTCCCCTTTTGTGATTATGAAATTCATGTGAGATGTATGGAAAAATAATTGAGTCATTTTATATAATATACCGGTAATAT
Source organism: Neoaliturus tenellus (assembly GCA_030545055.2). Lineage (NCBI taxonomy): Eukaryota > Metazoa > Arthropoda > Insecta > Hemiptera > Cicadellidae > Neoaliturus > Neoaliturus tenellus. The sequence goes on from CM061532.1 coordinate 63,969,609, forward strand.
TATACACTAATATTATTTCCTTTATTACTGGCTAGCTTTTTCCTGCGGCTCCTTTTTAGCATAACTATGTCCATATAATATTCCTATAATATTATACACCAAGTTATTTCCTTTATTGATGTATCGATGTATTATTTGTGTATAGACTCCTATTCACCTTTAATGATCCTTATTGATCACAAATTGTATGATTTATATTTGTTGTATTGATCTCTAGTGATATCAATAAGCCTCTGATGATATCACCAAAAGTATTCTATTGATGTCTATTGATTCTATTTATGGACCAAAACCAACATGGCTGACTGACTACTGTCTTAGTAAAGTGACTCTCAAGAAAAAGTGTGTATAAGTGATAATTATCCAACAAACATTATCTAACTTATGTGCAAAACTTACTTGGAGCAACTGTAAGTCTACTTATTGATAAATTTCTATCAGCAAACTAAAATATAATCAAGTAAATACAACTCAAATACCATGACTCAAGAACTGACCTAATTATTGATGGAAGCAATTGTAAGAATCTCATATTTCATAAAACTCAATAAAAATCAAGCTACTAATATAACTCAACTAAAAGATCAACCTCAAATTTTTTAGTCACTTCTGAAAAAACAAACATTTTAAATGCAAACATAAACTTCATAAAAATTCTGTATATGAAAAAACATATGGTAAGGTGTCAAGTGACGTCAGAGCCAAGTCGCATCACAAATCTTCCAACACGACACTTACAACAGATCCACCATCACACCACCAACTCATCGAAGCAATGTTGACATAGCACTCAGATAGACAGCTCATGTGTCACAGCAAATGCTAGTGACCTACACCTGCAACCTCAGCAACCCTGACCTAGGCACTCTGCCTACTTACTCACCAGCTGGCTATCACAGTGTTTTAATTTTACATTGACACGGTATTTGATTAAACCTTAAAATCAAACAAAATTATATAATTTTCATGAAAATAAATAACATTTTTCTTAAAAATAACAATAAAAATGCCTACTAAGTATCCATGCGGCTCATGTAGTGTAGGGGTGAAATACTCTGGAATACTATGTACTAGCCGTTGCAATACGTGGTATCATGCAGGCTGCCAGCAGATACCCGAGAAAGATCTAAAACGGTGGACCCCCGGAAAAATAAAAAATTGGAAATGTACAAACTGTAGATCACATCAAGAAGATTTGACTGGAACCAATTCCAATGCAAATGATAACAATGATACCCTAAATCATTCTATACAGGAGCTAGAAAATAGTTTAATTGAAAATAAAAGCCTAGCAAATACAGAGAGTGATGAAGACAAGTTAGAAATGGCAGCAAAAATAGGAGCAGCTCTGTTAGAAGAAAATACATATTTAAAAGAAAAAAACGAACTTCTACAAATTAAATTGGCAAACTTTGAGGCAAAAATAGAAGAAATGGAGCAAGATGAAGAGAAACATAGTAAAAAAATAGAAGACTTGATGCAGATAATAACTGAAAAAGATGCTCAAATCACTAAAGAAAAAGTACTACGGTCCGAAACAGAAGACATATTTGAACAACATGACAAAAAACTAAATCATCTTATTGAAGGCTATGTTTCAAAAATAAGTAACTTAGAAAAAACTGTAACTTCATTAAAAAAACGCCTAGACAATGTAGATTACACCAAACAAGAATCCGTATCTGTAAAAAGCAGTGAAACTCAAACCACTACATCTTCACATAACCCCTTATTATTGCACAACACCACAAATCTGCTTACTGAAGTAGCTGAGCTAAAATCTCGACTAAACACCATGGAACTTTGTATAGAAAATGTTCAAAAGAGTTTAAAAGCTAATCATCAAACCCCATCACTATTAAACAGTAATACAAGTCTCAATAAAACCAGATCTGTAGCTTCAAGGAACTATAAGAAAAATCATTTTAGCATCTCCTTGCAGTTAGCAAAACACAGAGAAAACCTAAACACACACTCAGTGGAGGTACCACAAAATCCTCCACAAAAACTAAACCCTGTAGTAACAAAAGAAATTTTGACAACCATTGAGCAAGTAGGGATTACTGGGGGAGACAGTCAAACCCCGTCACAAAAACTGAGCATCAACACATCCAAAGAAAACCTGACAACCAGCGACGAAGTAGGGAAGAGCGGGGGAGACTGCCAAACCCCTTCAAAAAAACAGTACCCGATTAATGAAAACTTGACAATGAATGAAAAAGTAGGGAAGAGCGGGGGAGACTGCCAAACCCCTTCAAAAAAACAGCACCCCATTATTGAAAACTTGACAACCAATGAAAAAGTAGAGAAGAGCGGGGGAGACTGCCAAACCCCTTCAAAAAAACAGCACCCCATTAATGAAAACTCGACAACCAATGAGGAAGTAGAGCATGCAAACTCTCTTTATTGTCAACCTGAAAACCTCCCTGGCCCAAAAAAGCAAAAAATGCTTAATAATGTTTATATGAAAGGCCCACCCATCACCGCAATGCTACTGGAAAAAGAAGAAAGCTGGGAAATCTTCTTTGAAAAAAACATAGAGCACTTCAAAACTATAAATGCAAACTACATCAATGCAGTCTCTCACAAGTCTGGCAACGAGATTCAAACACCTTTTTTAGGATTCCCAACCAAACCAGTAATAACAACTTAACTAAACTAGGAAAAAACCCGTTGCCTCAGCCAGCCAAATTATCGATTTTCCACCAAAACATAGATGGCCTCAGTACAAAAATTGACAGACTAAACCACCAACTTTGTCAAACCAAACCAAGCATAGTTGTACTCACAGAACATGGCCTTTCTAAAGACAAACTTGAAAATACCCAACTACATAATTATGTATACATTGGGGGATACTCGAGAACTGAACATAGAAAAGGTGGAGTTGCAATATATGCAAACAAAAATCTAGGTAATGACATTTCCTGCATCGACATTGCAAAAAAACAAATAGAACTTGTCTGTGAAACACAGCTTATAAAAATAAAAATGAAACAAACAGAGTTGTATATCCTAGGAATATACAGGCCCCCAATCTATACCAATCTTGACCTGGCTCTTGACACCCTGTCCAACATTCTTGATGATCTACCAACTTGGAAAAATCCAGTTATTATAACTGGAGACATTAATGTAGACAGCCTGGCTGATGAAGATGACAGTAAACTCCTAAATCAAGTTCTGCTGAGCCATGACATCAACCGAATACCTCTACCGCCAACAAGAATCACCTCTCACTCAAAAACATCAATTGACATGATTGCAACGAACTTGTTGCAAACAGAAGTTGACACTGCAGTTCTGCTCACAGGCCTATCAGACCATACAGGCCAGATCTGCACAGTACATCTTGAGTTTGACAAATCTGTCATACCAAACACAACTCGAAGATACTACAGTGCTCGAAACATAGAAAACCTTAAAAACCTTCTGGCACAAGAAACCTGGGAAACCGTAACCAACACTCAAAACGCAGACCAGGCTTACTCAGAATTTGACAAAATACTGCGAGAAGCACTAGATACAGCTTGCCCAAGTGTACTTTCAAGACCAAAGAAAAGAAAAATATTTACAAATCAAGAACAAGAGCGTGAACTTATGAGGCTGAAAGGAGCATATACTACAGCACTCAACAACTCAATTCTGATTAATAATGAAGAAAATAAAAGACAAACCAATGACAGAAAGAGAGAATATGACCAATACCTCAAACAACTCAGAAAGGAAGCTTCAATAACCTATATTGAAAATGCAGAAAACCAAAGCAGAGCAGTCTGGCAGGTCATAAACAACAATCGTTTCAACAAAAAATCTCAAAAAAACCAAATAAAATCGCTTGACATTGAGGGCACAACCCTAATAGATCCCCAAAAAATAGCTGAACATATGAATCACTTCTTTGCTAATGCTGCTGAACAAGTTCTATTGGATTCTCAACAAGCACTCCCAAAACTACATCCAACACTACATGAAAGAGAGTTAATGTCATTCGAAGAGAACCTTTCACCAACAGATAGAGCTGAAGTAGATAGAACTATAACATGTCTAAAATCAAAACCATCATCAGGAATCGATGAAATATCATCAACAATTCTGAAACACTGCAAAAATGAAGTGCTAGACCCAATAGTTAACCTAATAAACAAGTCTTTTCAACAAGGCACTTTCCCCTCCATACTTAAACAATCATTAATCTACCCGAAGCATAAGAAAGGATCCACCTCCCTTGTCAACAACTATAGGCCTATTTCGCTTATCTCAACCCTATCAAAGGTCTTTGAAAAAATAGTTCTAACAAGACTGCTCACACATCTAAAAAACAATAGTATTTTAACCAATCACCAACATGGCTTTAGAAAAGGCAAGTCTACCATCACGGCTATAATTGACTTGGTAGAAACTATCATTGATGCCACAGAAGCAGGGACTACAACAACAGGTATTTTTCTGGACTTTAGTAAAGCATTTGACAGTCTGAGCCACAAACATCTTCTGGACAAACTTCTAACGCTAGGAATACAAGGAACCGCACATCAATGGTTTCAGAGTTATCTCAGCGGAAGGACTCAAATGACAGAGATAATTAATGTAACAAACAAGACATCCAGAAAATACAGATCCACACAAGTACAGACAACCAGAGGAGTTCCTCAAGGATCTGTCTTGGGTCCAGTTTTATTCATACTGTACACGAATGACATTATTTCTGTGTTACACGACAATTGTGATGCTTTCCTATATGCTGACGACACTGCCCTTGTTGTATCCCACAAAAATATACAAGAGCTAGAAATAAAATCCTACATTGCTGCCAGCATTGCCAAACAGTACAGCCAAGAGAATGACCTCGTGCTAAATGAAGACAAGACGCAACAACTCTTCTTTGGTTCACAAAGAAGGAGTGCTCATGCGCTACCAGATGTAATAGCATCCCAAGAGGCAAAATACCTTGGGATAACCATTGATAGTGACCTCAACTGGAAACCCCATGTAGATCAACTCTGTAAGAAGCTTAGCACTGCTCTTTATGTCATCAAGCGCCTGAAACACATCAGTAACGCAGAAACCTCAAGGACTGCCTACTATGCTCTTTTTGAGGCGCAAATGCGTTATGGACTGATTGTATGGGGGCTATCATCTCAGGGGAACCTTCAGAGGGTATTACGTCTACAGAAAAAGGCAGTCAGAATCATGGCTGGACTGGCATTTCGTGACTCATGCCGGGGGGAGTTCAAAAGGCTGAAACTACAGACAGTAGCTAACCTATACATTGCCGAGGTAGTTACCCACGTAGTTAACAAAAGACCCATAATAAACTTCTCAGAGGCTCATCATTATGACACCCGAAACCAAATCAACTACATACTCCCTGCACATCATCTGTCAGCCTATGAAAAAAAACCCAGCTACATCGGAGCAAAACTATTCAACACCCTTCCACCTGCACTGAAAGAACAAAAAACCAACCGAAACTTCAAAGGAGCTGTTCTCGACTGGCTACTGGAAAAAGAATTTTACTCTGTTGAAGAATTCCTGGAGGGACGAGGCCAACCTCATCACTGAAGAAGAAAAATAATGACGCCATGACTGTACTTAATGTTCATGTCAATAAAGAGTATTTTGTCTTTTGTCTTTGTCTTTTATCTCTATTGACATCCATAGACCTGTAATGATATCACTGAAAGTTTCATGTATTGATGTCTAGTGATTGTATTGATCTTTATTGATGTCTATTGACATCACCAAATGTTTTATTGATATGAATCTATTGGTTGTATTGACTTCTAGTGATATCATTAGACATCTATTGATATCATTACAAGATGTATTGATGTGTAGTGATATCAATACAATTTTGTATTGATCTCTATTGACCATTTCCACTAGGGCAGTTATCAAATTTTTATATATGTGGAGGCCTACAGGCCCAATTTTGTAAATGGGCCCGGTGGGCCCGGGCCCAGGGGTGCAAGGGCCAAGGGGCGTAAGAGCCCAAGGGCTTTCTTAGGTTTGTTGGGAGCACGACAAAGAAAATATTTTACAATTTATCAAGCAGATTTTGACGTTGACGCCATAACCACGGGGCTTCGTACTCCTAACAGTAATAATGATATTTTGCGATCAATAGAGGTCGCAGTATACAACGCGTACTGTACTGTGTAGCACACAAGTGCGGAAAGGCGACGTGGCAGGAACGCCCGTCCTCCCGAACGGCGCGCCAACGACTAATCCCCACCACCACCACCACGGGTCCATCTATCTCTTCCCCAGCCACGACATCCCGCCCTCTTCCCCCCCCCCCCCCGCAACCACTACGTGCGCGAGCACAGTTTACTTTTACAATGCGCAACCGCATTAGCGGTCGAAAATGAAAACAATAAAAATAGTTCTGTCATTGTTTAATTTTGTTGTTATATTGCGAATGCGCGTCTCAAATCGTCAAATGCCTATGGCATTGGGTTTGTTTATTTGGTGATTCATATCCTTCGGAGAGGAGGGGGAGGGGCGGAGGGGGGGGCGCAAACATCTCTCGGGCCCATAGCGCGTCACATACAAACCGCGGGCCTGCAAACCTACAACCCCCATGGGGTTTATGGGGAAAATTCAAAAGTGTTGAATATTGATTCAATTTGATATTTAGCTTACCTAACAACTACATTTTCAAACAATTAATTATTTAAATTTAATTGGGCTACACCCACCTTAATATGTATGATGCGTGGATCCTTCATCAATTAGTAATGAACAGGATACACGCATCATACATATTAAGGTGGGTGTAGCCCAATAAATTTTAAATAATTAATGAAAAAACCCCACCCAACAAGAAATCATGTCATTCAGAATAAGAATTCTTTAACAAAACTAACATTTTCCAACATCCCATGGCAGCAATCCTACATACTCATTCCTATGGTGTTTATGGGGAAAATCCAAATCTCAAATTCCTTTGAAAATTTGCTGAGTACGCAGGTCTGCTGCGACGGGGGTATTGATTATCTTAAGTTATCCTGTTTTTAAAAATTTCGTCATAAGTATAAAAGTTGAAATTTGCATATGTTACTTGGGACACTCCCAAAAGACGTATTCCTGGCTGTCAGACACTTTGTGCGGTTGCAACCCCTGTCTGACAACCCTTAAAGTGCGGTGAAAAGTAGGTCAGACTTCGTCATTTTATAAAAGCTGAAATTAACATATGTTACTCGGGGGCACTCCCAAAAGACGTATTCCCGGGTGTCAGACACTTTGTGCGGTTGCAACCCCTGACTGACAACCCTTAAAGTGCGGTGAAAAGTAGGTCAGACTTCGTCATTTTATAAAAGCTGAAATTAACATATGTTACTCGGGGCACTCTCAAAAGATGTATTCCCGGTTTTTAGACACTTTGTGCGGTTGCAACCCCTGTCTGACAACCCTTAAAGTGCGGTGAATAGTAGGTCAGACTTCGTTATAAGTATAAAAGTTGAAATTTTAATACGTTACATGGGACATTATAAAGAGATGTATTCCTGACTGTCATCAGACAATTGTGATAGTTTTCATGTGTTGTTGGACTCATTAGACGTTTCCAATGAGGACAAGGTATTAGGTACGAGAGAGATAGTGTTTTTGTTCCAGCCAACATAAAGTTAAAATTTTTCATTAAATCTTTATTACAACTGTCAATTATTTTAATTAAAATAACATATATAATCAAATCACCTTTAACAATATAAAATTCCCAACAATTGTGGTAACTTAAATGATCATTTGACCCAAGTTTCAAAATAAATGTGCAGTCAAAACACAGATAGGAAATCCCATATTTTCCCAATCCTCCCACGGTAAAGAATTCAACCATCACAAATACTGAGAATAACTACATCTGTTTAATATCTTATGTCACTTTATGTTAATATTTTGCTTTTTCGTAAACAAATATTCTAATTTTGACATTTGATATATACCACAAGGTGCTTCCAACAGCAAGTAGGGGAAGTAAAACGATCATAAGTGCTATTTTTTACTTTTAATATTAACGGCGTAGTTAAAATAACATCTGATTTTTAAAAAATCTGGGAAATCAGGAAGGTATTGAGGGAATTTCCCTTGTAACATACCGTACGTTAATTTCAGCTTTGATATGACAAAGTCTGACATACTTTTCACCGCACTTTAAGGGTTGTCAGACAGGGGTTGCAACCACACGAAGTGTCTGAAAACCGGGAATACGTCTTTTGGGAGTGTCCAAAGTAACATATGTAAATTTCAGCTTTTATACTTATGACGAAGTCTGACCTACTTTTCACCGCACTTTAAGGGTTGTCAGACAGGGTTTGCAACCGCACAAAGTGTCTAAAAACCGGGAATACATCTTTTGAGAGTGCCCCGAGTAACATATGTTAATTTCAGCTTTTATAAAATGACGAAGTCTGACCTACTTTTCACCGCACTTTAAGGGTTGTCAGTCAGGGGTTGCAACCGCACAAAGTGTCTGACACCCGGGAATACGTCTTTTGGGAGTGCCCCCGAGTAACATATGTTAATTTCAGCTTTTATAAAATGACGAAGTCTGACCTACTTTTCACCGCACTTTAAGGGTTGTCAGACAGGGGTTGCAACCGCACAAAGTGTCTGACAGCCAGGAATACGTCTTTTGGGAGTGTCCCAAGTAACATATGCAAATTTCAACTTTTATACTTATGACGAAGTCTGACATACTTTGCACGGCACTTTAAGGGCCGTCAGACAGGGTTTGCAACCGCACAAAGTGTCTGACAGCCAGGAATACATCTTTTGAGAGTGTTCTGAGTAACATATGTAAATTTCAGATTTTATACTATGACGAAATTTTTGTGCAATTTTCACACTTTTCACACCTCATAACTCTGAAAGTAACCGTAATCCAAATTTCTTAATAGAGGATCGTTCATATTACCATAAGGGCTACACACAGGCAAACTTTCAGGTTTTATAATACCCCCGTCGCAGCAGACCTGCGTACTCAGCGAATTTCCAAAGGAATTTCAGATTATTTACTTTCCCCATAAAAACACCATAGGATCGAGTATGTAGGTTTTCTGCCATTGGGTGTTGTTAGAAAATCTAAGTTAATCAATAATTGGTGAATGTAAACACAAAATTGTATTAAACTCTGGCAATTTTTTATTTTCCCCATAAACCCCATGGGGGTGAGTATGTAGGTTTGCCGCCATATGGGTTTTGTAAGCAAGTATAAGTTAAACCTCATATAGATAATGTACATACCAAATTTGATTAAGTTATGTCAATAAATAAGCAAGATATAGGGTTTTCTTGATTTCCCATAAGAATGACATGGAAAACACATTTTTGGATTTGCCCCGTAACCAGTTATGCTATTATAAAAATTCAAAATACCAAATTGTTTGTTTTTTTAAGCTCTTTTAAATGGTTTCAGTTAAAATTGATGAATTTTAAAAATTAAGGTCCAAAAATGCCAAAAACCCATTTTTGACCCCTTTGAAACCCCATAAAACCCCGTTCCCATAACCCGACAGTACTGGTTCGCGAACTCATGAAAATAGACCTGGTCTTACACCTCCATACCAAATTTCATCAAAATCGGAGGTATCCTTCAAAAGTTATCAGTACCACGGACACATAGATATATAGATATATAGATATATAGATATATAGATATATATATACATATATATGAAAATGAACGAATGGTGTTTTTGGCTTCTGGGGACCTCAAAATGAAAAAGTAAAGTGGTCCCGGGCTTAGGTCTTACCATGGCTACTACCGTAATAGCGTATTCCCTATAGGGAAATTCGCTAAAATGACGAAGGTCAGATCGTCGCTGGCTCTTGGACTATTATATATTAATAGATTTATTTTTTAGCTACTAAATTGAACAGGTAATAAATCAGCTGGTAATTGTTTTTTTTTAATCGTTTATTTTGACCAAATGACAAATATGTCCATGGCTTGCCGTAATTAATTTGGAGGAACAACAATTATACATTAGAAATGAGAAGTCTACCTAAAAAGTTACACATTAATGTCACTAGACAACAAGAATTGGCAAAGAGCGTCTAATATCTTCTTGTTGTTTCCCTCGAGAAGGGACATGGTATTTACTGGAAAGAACACATTATTTTTTCTCAGGTCTTGAAATAGACATAATCGGTTGTGCAAAAATTTTTGACATCCAAAAATTATATGGTCAATAGAACCAACATCTTTTCCACATTGGCACTGATAAGATGGGGGCTGTTTACAATATTAAGTCTATTTAGATGCTGAGGAATAGCGCAGTGACCAATTCGAAGATGTGAAATCATTATCAATTTGCGTCTAGAATTAACCCTTGAAATCTTTAAACCAAGGTGTGGAGTTGTAACGTCTGGTTTTAATCTAAAAACTCTGTTTCCTTTAAACTGTACAACTGTTTGCCACCCCTGTTGCCACTGTATGTTGGTTTGTCGTATTATATCTGGGTAAAAGTCCTTAAAACTTGGGATGAAAGAGTTATTGATTGCGTTTATAGCAAGGGCGTCTTAAGCGAATGAATCTGCTTGTTCATCCATGAATGCCAATGTGGGAAGAGACCCACATAGGCAATATAATATAAGGCTATAATATAATATAGGCAAACTAAGTATAATATAGGCAATATAATATTTTTGTTTAATAATATAAATTATTTAAACAAAAAACTCAGTTCAACAAGATATGCCTTAAGTATTTGAACTCAAATTGCCTCCCAGGATGTGTGTAAACATGTCTATTATGCTTATGTGTAGGCCTACTCAATTTTAAGTTATGGTATTGCATTGTGGGGGCAGCTTCGGATGTAGATAAAGTTTTCAAAAAACAAAAATCAATTATTAGAACTACGAATTGTCACAAAACAACACCATGTAGACAACTATTTCAAAATTTCAAAATTTTAACATTAACTTCAATATTTATCTTAGAAATTCTAAAAATGGTCCACAATAATCCCGATATGTTTAAAAATTATTCAATCGATCATTCATATAACACACGAAAACAAGAAATTTTTCAATATCCTGCTCACAGTTTGAAAAAATATGAAACAAGTCCTCTTTATATGGGGTTAAAAATTTACAACAAGATCCCGAATTCCTTTAAAAAATTAAACATAGTAAAATTTGCAGGCAGTACAGATATCACGGAATATCTTGGCCTGTGATGACCGCTTACAGTTCAAAAAATTGGAGTAGAGCGACAAAGCTGCAGATTGTCTCCGACTGATTTTAGTACCATATGTTTACCAATTTGAATCCAGAAGTGGAGTATGTCAGAGGCCAAGATATTCTGCGTTATTTGTATCAAAGAAATTAATTTTAATAAAAAAAGCATATTATAATCTTGAGGAATTTTTCAATGATTCTTGGTAACAGGCATATTTTTAATATCCAATATTTTTTTATCTCTTTTATTATGTAAATTAGTTTCAATTGGTTGGGTTCCAATATCTATGTTTGTCTTGGTTTTTCTTTTTCGGTAGCCTTTAAGTATTGACAATGTACCTGTCTGAATATTACCCTTGTAATAACAAAACAGATATGTGATGTACAATGTACAATAAAGAATTGTCATTTGTCATTTGTCATTGTCATTTGTCAATTTGGCATTGTCATTTGTCATTTGTCATTTGACCCAAAACAAAGAATGATATTTCAAAATTCAGGAGTGATAATTTCATAAATTGTTGCTTAATTTAATACTCTAAAAAAGACGTTTTAGCATCAAACTTACAATTTTGAAGTGCAAGAAGAACACTTTTATAGTCCGAAAATATGACAACTTTACTTGTAGGAAGCGTTTCTAGATAATTCAAGGCCGTTTTTTTTTACAAAGCTGGTAATTGTAGATATATTCTAAACATATGTGCTACAAATTTATCCTGTGGTTCAACAAATTTATATCAAAATACACCTATTGGCTTGGCAAGTGAGCGATAAGCGAACGAGCTTGTTTAAAAAAGAAAGAGGGGGAGTCAGTGAAGCAAACGAGCTTTGTCTAAGAAAGTATTGACGCTTCATGATTTTAACGACCCCCTGGTACTAAATACCAAATTTGATCAAGTTATGTCAATAAATAAGCGATATACAGGGTTTCTTTGATTTCCCATAAGAATAACATGGAAAACCTATTTTTTATTTTCTCCGTAACCTGTTAAGCCAAGTTGAAAATTAAAAATACTAATTTACTTACTTGATACTTACTTACTTATTCAAAAAATTTTTTGGAATTTTTTTTATGGAATTTTTTGTGGAATTTTTTTTATGCTCTTAGAAATGGTTTAAGTTTAAAATGTAAAGTTTTGAAAACTGAGGTTCTTAAATGACAAAACCCCATTTTGACCCTTTTTTTTGTATTTTGTATTTTGGTGTGTATCTACGCCAGTGGCATTTTTTAACGTTTTGACGGGGAACGGTCCAAACCCCAGTCTTGTTACTATCTAACATCGACCAGATGTTAGAAAGCATCATTAATTAATAGCCAAATGACAAATGGCAACTGGGTCCGGGTAATTGTTTACAATAACTGCCTCAGTCCCAAAATCTTTCATACTTCTGTTACTAGCTATTTGGGTCCTTAGTATGAATAAACAAGCAATATTAAGGCCCGCTCACCCTTTTAGAGGAAGGAATAGACGTTAATGAAAAGGTAGTCGGCAAAGTTCAAACTGATAACTTCTCGTTGTAGTGATGGCTAATTGTGCGGAAGGACCATCGATAGTTTGATACGGTTATACATTTTACATTGTTTTCCTTTAGAATGTTTTCCCAGTTGGAACCCAACGAAAATAACAAAACCTAACATAACATAACGAAACCTAACGATAATAACAAAATGTAACCTAACGTAATATAAAATGAAACTGAAGTTTATTTTCATTGTTTTCCTTTATTGTGCTTTCCCAATTGTAAACCTAATGAAAATAACAAAACCTAACCTAATCCAACGAAAACTAACATAAAATCTTATATGATCATAGTGTGATCCAGGAAAACAAGCGGCCAACCCGAAATTGCTACAGGCAACAGCAGTGGTAACTCTGACTCTAAATATTATGGTAACCTTACCTTCATTGTTAACTATATAGTTTAGGCTGAGCGGCCTTTAATATAGTTTGTTTAATCATATTTAGGACCAAAATAGTTAGTAACAGAAGTATGGAAGATATCGGAGCTGAGGCAGTTAATGTAAACAATTACCTGGGTCCGGAATCGAACCTTTAAAAAGCTATTAACATTTCTTAGGATCGAACAGGCAACCTTTGGATTCAAAGGCGAGCACTATAACCACTCAGCTACCCAGCCAGTTAAAAACTTTTGAAACCACATAAAACCCCGTTCCCGTTCCCATAGTCCGATCACCCTAGTTTTCGAATCTTACCTGAAGAAAGCTACCCTACAACTTCATACTAAATTCAATCAAAATATATAATGTTTCTTTTGAAAGTTATTGTGTCCGGACAAACACACATATATATGAAAATGAACGAATGGTGTTTTTGCCCTTTCAGGACATCAAAATGAAAAGTAACATGGTCCTGTGCTTAGGCTTACCATAGATACTGGTACTATTGACAATGGATAGGTACTAAAGTACTTACTACCCATGGTCAATTCTACTACCGTAATAGCATTAAGTCAATAGTAATAGCTTATTCCCTATAAGGAAATTTGCTAAACACAACTACTTTAAATATATATGCTCCTATTTGACGATCCACGCCAACGTTTATTGAACGCTAAATTATGAATTCATATAAAATACATATAAACAAATTAATAAATATCATTTTTGAGAAATGTCATTGGCTATGGATAGTTGATGATATTATCATTGACTATGGATACTATCCATAATAAACGTGGTATCCATGGTTAATGATATTATATTGCGGTTATTTTCTGTTCCATGCCTTTACCACTTTGCTGTTTATTACAGTACGTTTATTATTATAACTAAAAAAGGTCAATATTGGTGCAGCTGTGTCGATGGCAGTGACAGACAAGCAGATCAAGTAGCTTCTTCTATAGTGGTGGAAAGATGGCGACGAATGACTACATTACAGAGGTAGAGATTCAGCCGGACATTCAAGAGATTGAAATTGAAAGTATACCGTGCGAAATTCCTTGTGAAACTGTCGAAACTACGATAGAATGTGTAGATGGGCAACCTATGATAGCATTACAACCTTTACCAGATCCTGGCAGAGAAGAAATTATTTTACAAACGCAAGAGGAGATAGTGGGGAGTGTAGATCCTTTATCGGTTTATGACCAAATTGCAGTACCAACGGACAATGATATTTATGTAGAATCTAGCCCGGGGCCTTCTAGACGAGGAAGAAAACCTAAAAAACAAGGTAGATTCCGTACAAACGATCAATACGTTGGCGATATGGCTGAAACAAAAACTCGCAAGTGGGAGCAAAAACAAGTACAAATAAGGACTTTAGAAGGGGAGTTTTCTGTTACGATGTGGGCTTCTGGTACGGACGACGGTAAGTCATAGTGAAAAATATAACTATCCTCTTCTGTCAATTGCTCTTATTCCAATATAATTGTTTGCCAAATTATAGGCTATGTTTCCTCTTCAGTTCCCCAGGCCGCGACAGCGAGCTTCTTTCAATGGCGATGAACGTTGTTCACAAAGCTGTGTGGATCGATAATGGACCTTTGCCTTTGTTCATGCATTATTTTGTTGTAATTTTGTTAATAAATTTGTTTTTGAAGTTTGTTTACTCGGTTTGTTTTGATTGTGGACGGCCATGAAAGTAACAAGGAGGCTGCCATTATTATTTTGCAATATGGCTCCTTTATTATTGTAATATGGCCGCTTTGGTATGATGGCGGTAGGACGCCATCTTCATGGAGGCGCTCTCCCAAGTCACAATCACAGATTAGCCTGTTTATGATTTTTTCTACGAAATATTAAATTAGAACAATCTTCAAAATAACTGTAATTATTGCAATTTTTCAAAATTGTTTCAATTTGTTTCATATTTTATTTCTTTTAGTCAGGCTGGTTTCAAGTCTAAATAACTTAAATATTACAGCACATTGAGGAAGTCCCCCCTCCATTCGAATTCCTCAAACCTGTTTATTAATTTCCAAAACCAAGAGTGTTGTTGCCCTCTATAATGCTAACATTATCAAAAGATCAGTGTGGCTAGATAATAATTTGGCCTGTTATAGACTATACATTCAGTAGGCTGGCTTAATATAAACAGGCCACACTAACTTAAGTCTTGTGAGGAGTATCCAGCCTAATTGTTGGCTTATGTTGCTTAGCCTTCATTCATAGGCCTATAATTACTGTTAATTTAATTTTGACTAGGTTTGGGCCTAGCTTGCCACCAAGCTTAGGGCTTTTTACGGTAAAAGGTGGAAGTTAACTACTGGAAGAGAATAGGCCTAGGCCTAACTTATGTTAGGGTCTTAAAAGCTGAGTTTGTGAAATATAACTTCTAGGCCTAACTTACCTACCGTACCCACAGTTGTCATCTTTTGTAAAGTTTTTAAGCAATCAATCAATAAATTAAACTAATTTCATAAAACAAGGTATCTACCAGTCGGGAAAATTGGGCAGTCCTGATGAAAAAGTGTAGGACACTCCTGATGAAGAAGTTCTTAGGAATTTTGTGGTTTTGTGGGGGGGGGGGGGGTTAATTGATAAGTGTGATTGATTGATTGATAGTTGGTATGAACATGAAAATGCTATTATTAACCCTTTGAGTGCCGCGGCGTCGCTCACAGCGACGCAAGTTAGTTGTGCAAGAATTGCCGAGCGTCGCTGAGGGCGACTCTCAGTATTTTAAATCCTAGTGTTTTACATCCAGATTACGTACTGGCTTTAAATATGCGCCGTTTTGATTCAAAGGTCTCCAGCTATCAGTTCTGTAGCAATTTTACCGCCTTTGGTCTGTTTACAGACACTGTTTATAAGTTTAGTCGTCGTTGATGTCATGTGACTGTCGCCTGATTGTTGTTTGTTGTCAGTTCGTATGTGCGGCAAATCCCGGTAAACGAAATAAGTTATTTACGTGTTTTATAGTGTTTCTTTCATTACTATTTTTTTAATAAGGTGGGTAAAAATGAGTGAGACAATAAATCGAAACGACTCAAGTGTCTTTCGGGGACTTGTTTATAACGAACCTAACCTAACCTAACCACATATTTGGAATTGTAACAATTTTCATTAGATTTTTAGTGAATTTCCCTATAGGGAATACTCTATTACGGTAGTAGCCATGGTAAGACCTAAGCCCGGGACCACTTTACTTTTTCATTTTGAGGTCCCCAGAAGCCGAAAACACCATTCGTTCATTTTCATACATATATCTATCTATCTATATATATATATGTGTGTGTCCGTGGTACTGATAACTTTTGAAGGGGATCTCCGATTTTTATGAAATTTGGTATGAAGGTGTAAGACCAGGTCTATTTTCATGAGTTTGCGAACCAGCATTGTCGGGTAATGGGAACGGGGTCTTATGGGGTTTCAAAGGGGTCAAAAATGGGTTTTTGGCATTTTTGGACCTCAATTTTTAAAATTTGTAAATTTTAACTGAAACCATTAAAAAGAGATTAAAAAACAAACAATTTGGTACTTTGAATTTTTATCTTAGCATTTAACTGGTTACGGGGAAAATCCTAAAATGTGTTTTCCATGTTATTCTTATGGGAAATCAAGAAACCCCTATATCTTGCTTATTTATTGACATAACTTAATCAAATTCGGTATGTACATTATCTAGATAGGGTTTAACTTATACTTACTTACAAAACCCATATGGCAGCAAACCTACATATTCACCCCATGGGGCTTATGGGGAAAATAAAAAATTTCCAGAGCTTGATACAATTTTGTGTTAACCTTCATCAATTATTGATCAAGTTAGATTTTCTAACAACACCCCATGGCAGCAAACCTACATACTCGATCCTATGGTGTTTTATGGGGAAAGTAAATAATCCGAAATTCCATTGGAAATTCGCTTAGTACGCAGGTCTGCTGCGACGGGGGTATTTTACAAACATATTTTGAGCTTATAAACTTATAGATGATTTACACGTAAATTTTGATAATTATTTCCTGCTCTTTCTGACTGTTGAGTTGAAAAAAAATAAATAAAATTGTTTAGCACAAGTTATAGCCTACTGAGTCAAAGTTGAAAAATGTATAAATGTTTTTTTCATTTTCAGAAGAAAAATTTTGTCTGCCTTTAACTTAGTTTACAAATATAGTTATCTTATACCATTTTATAGAAAATTTATTTGTGCACAAGATTAAAAAAAATTATATACATACCTCTAAAATTGTTAATTTTATGAACGTTTTTTGTAAACTACTACATTTTCCTATGAAAACAATTTATGGATAAGAAATGAACAAAATACCACGGCATTCAAAGGGTTAGGCCTAAGCTATTTTCCTGTTCTTGTCTACTTGTGGAAAAAATGTTCAACAGGCTAAGTTACATGGCGAAACTTCGTTATCCGTCTCCACCGTTATTATCGATGTGGAAATTTCGATATTGCGATAATATTGCTATTATATTGATGATACAATTACGCGATACAATTACGATTTTATTACCTGATTTAGTTTCTCGTTCTAATATAATGAAATAAACTTTTTGACAATAAAACAAATACCGTATATATTCAAACAAGTAAAAAGTAAAATTGTAGCTAATGTAACCTGTAACAAAGAACAACACAAAATAAACTAACCAAGTTTGTTGTGTAGCTGTTTCTAAATTCGAATTGTGAGAAGAAGCATACCGGTACTTCGTTAGATCTAAAATGGCGTCACAAAATGCTGCCAAATATTAATCAGAAAGGTATTTTTTTATTATTTATTTATTTTTTGCTATTGTATTGAGGGAATATGCATTTTAAATGCTTCCAAACACTTGATTTTGTTGTTATAAACATCGCTGTCAATTAAAGTGACGGAGGTTTACGGTTACACTGTTAGGTTAGATTATTATTATGATACATATCTTTTCTCAGTATCGTTGTTGATTCGATTGTTTTCAATGCTCAATTTCAATCGCAATATCGAAATTTTCACATTGATAATAACGGTGGAGAGGGATAACGAAGTTTCGCCGGCTACATTACTGTAGGCTAGGCCTATACAACATTTTAATAAATTACAGTGACAAAATATAAAAACTGTTATCAATCCTACACTGTTTTATCAATTTTACACTGTTATCCGTCTCCACCGTTATTATCGATGTGGAAATTTCGATATTGCGATAATATTGCTATTATATTGATGATACAATTACGCGATACAATTACGATTTTATTACCTGATTTAGTTTCTCGTTCTAATATAATGAAATAAACTTTTTGACAATAAAACAAATACCGTATATATTCAAACAAGTAAAAAGTAAAATTGTAGCTAATGTAACCTGTAACAAAGAACAACACAAAATAAACTAACCAAGTTTGTTGTGTAGCTGTGTATCTAAATTCGAATTGTGAGAAGAAGCATACCGGTACTTCGTTAGATCTAAAATGGCGTCACAAAATGCTGCCAAATATTAATCAGAAAGGTATTTTTTTATTATTTATTTATTTTTTGCTATTGTATTGAGGGAATATGCATTTTAAATGCTTCCAAACACTTGATTTTGTTGTTATAAACATCGCTGTCAATTAAAGTGACGGAGGTTTACGGTTACACTGTTAGGTTAGATTATTATTATGATACATATCTTTTCTCAGTATCGTTGTTGATTCGATTGTTTTCATTGCTCAATTTCAATCGCAATATCGAAATTTTCACATTGATAATAACGGTGGAGAGGGATAACGAAGTTTCGCCGGCTACATTACTGTAGGCTAGGCCTATACAACATTTTAATAAATTACAGTGACAAAATATAAAAATTAGGCTAATTTTGTAATATTATTTGTCTTTATTAACTTATTTCATTCAGTGATTGAAATTAAAGTTTTTCTTACAGTCAATATTTGCAGTCGAATTTTGTTAGTTCCACAATTGTGCACTTGGAAAAATCAACAAATATATCAATTATGGGGCGGGCTAACTTCACTTCACGCTAGTCTACCCATATCATGAATTGACTTGAAGTGTATCAATTGTTAGTTCTTTGTTAGTCCTCGTTAGTTCCGTAAACAGGGCGTCTACTGATACTGGAATTTTATTTCCATACTGGAAATACTGGAATTTCAAAATAGATACTGGAAAAATTGAACTTTTTTAGTTCCGGAAATTGTTGTTTTAAAAATGCATAAAATATAGATTTTTGTCATTTGATTCATACATTCTGATGTAAAAATGTTCCAAATCTTATTATTGTTGTTCAAGTATGTTTGCAAACCAAAATTAGGAAACTTCTAGTTCTGTTCAAATAATTAATCAATTAATTAAGAAATCTAAACTTTTGTGTAGATTAAGTACTAAAAATTTAGTTTTCTTTCTTAAATTTCATTCATGTAAGTATTTTAATTTAAGTATTATTCTATTTCATTAATTTTTTGCAGTTAACTGTACTTTTTTATTATTTTTTGTACAGTATCAAAAAAATATAAAATAAAGTGGACGGTTTGGAGGGCTCTAAGAGGAGTTTAAGTGGCTTGATAAAAAAATTAATATTAAAAAGTGTTATGTTCATTTTCCTCATTTTTTCTCAGCTTGTGTGTATTGTAAGAGAAATCCGCGCATAAGTTATTGTTAGAAAGGTTCATCCTGTAGATGAACAGAAAGCCATTATAATTCAAATCAGCCTCTAGGAGTACGCCGTATCAAAGTTTCAATGTTAATCTTATAGAAGAAGGGTAATTTATTAAATAAATTAGAGTCCAAATCAGGTGATTTTTATTTTTTTGAGAATTTTGACCAGTGGCGATCTCTTAATACAAATATCCATGTTAGCCTAAATTGGTTTATATGTATAAAATTACGCTATTGTTACTCCATATTCAGATTAATAGTTGGCGAGTGATACTGGAATTTTTTGAAAAAAGGTACTGGGAATACCGGAAATATACTGGAATTCCAAAATGAGATATCAGTGGACACCCTGGTAAATATTTTTGTTAGTTCCAAACTTAAAGGGCATTTAAATTACATAAATCCGTTGTTCCTTATATTGGGGCGGGCTAACTTCATGCTAGACTACCCATATCATGAATTGGCTTTAAAAGTGTATCAATCATTAGTTCTTTGTTAGTTCTCTACTAGGTAAAACCACTAGTAATACGAGTCCCTACACTAGTAACTATTATTTTACTCTTGTAAGTTAACGAAACACATACTTGTAAAATTCATTATTAATACCAGTCCAGGGACCAGTAATACTAGTTTTGTAGTTTTATGAAACAGGCCCTTAAAAAGGAAATATTGCATATAATCTGTTCCGTTAGCCTAACCCTAGATTTGGTAATTCCCATTCTACATTTTGAACAGGGTCATCCGTCGCTATGGCAGATGTGTGCTCTTGCTACTGTATTGCTTTTGCCATAGTCAAGTTAACTCTCCTTGAATTTATATAATATTACAATTGTTTTATATTACCTTCTTCTGCAGCTCATTTCAGGTAATTTAAAACCATTGTAATAAGTCTTACTAGCTCAGGGGCAAATACCAATATGAGTAAAGGATTCAAACCCACAATCCAATAATTTTCACCCCTTAGCTGTAAAAGTGAAGAACAGATCATCCTGAACAGATTAGACCATCAAGCCGACCTACTCCGTTTAGGAAGCCTGAGGTTTGATTGTGGCGCACAATTGTATCGCTTAGGCTAAGTCAAGGAAGTGTTCACCAAGTTCCTAAAGGTTGAATACAGTCTTTATAATAAAAAAATATTTGTCAATGATTTAGGCCTTATATAGGCCTATAGGTCCTTTGCACGCCTTATTCTCAAAGTTGAATCCATTCTTATTAGACCCTACGTATACAATCTATATAAATAGGAAAAAATAAATACTGAAGTACTTTTAATTTAAGAAGTTCATTTAGGGCGAAGAGCATTAATATTTCATGAAGAAAATTATTTCAAATATCGTTCATGATCTTTGAACTTAAAATAGGCTATTTTACACTGGTTATAGTTTAATTACCTGACACATAGATTACAGTATCACTATTTTAGCAGACAAATTAGCGACTGTTGTAAGATTGTAGATCCGTAAGAAACACATGTTAAATAAATGAGAATTTTTCCTCTAATGGACATGTAAAGCAGAACCTGGCTAGTCCGACCTCGGATGGTATGACTATTCGCTTGGTCCAACTGTATCGTCGGCACGGTAGGCTTCCTCAAGTTGGGACCTTGGCGGGGTTTCCTACTTTCTTTGTCCGACCATGATATTGGAAATTGAATTTTGTTTTCATTTCTGATGCATTACTCCGTTCAAGTTGGTGCCTGTCGATGATGCATTATACACGTTGTCAGTGCATATTTCGGTCAGTGGAGTAATGACATTTTGGTGCAGTCAGTATAAGTTTGTGTTAAATTTAATTAGTACAGTATATACAGTCCACTCTCGTTCATCGGAACTAATGTGGCGGACGGCCGGTTCGGATGTCAAAAATTCCGATGAAGCGGAGTCCGTTGTGAGTCATCATTTCCGTCCGTACGTTGACCTATCGTGATTGTATTCACTCTTGTTTCTAAGATAACACAAGAGATTTTATGAAAATAAGGCACTCAAACTTTGAACATGGTATCAATGAACCTATAGGAATAAAAACAACGCAGGAGATAAAGATCCAAAATCTTTATTCTCATATTTTATATTCATATTCCAGCAGTCAACTGACTTCCACGTAACACAGGTGCAGTCGCGACGTGAGACAGACTGAATGACAGTTTGGGAAGCGGTCGATGTGTATGTTCACTTCCTGCCCCCTTCCTCTTTCTATTTTTGTGCGAATACTCCACGGCCTCGTAAATCACATCGATGTGTACAGATTATGGAAAACGCCTGATGACTTTTGATGCGAAATGTGATACTTCACTGTTGTGCGGATAGAACAAATGGAAATTGAAGGCGCTAGGACGGAAAAATTATTTATTTCGTAAGAAAAAAAAATTATAATGTCCAGATTTTCAGTTCCGATGAAGCGGAGTTCCGATGTCGCCGAGTCCGATGAACGAGAGTGTACTGTATATTTATTACAATTTGTGAAAAGGTTAGATAATGTGTGCGAAAAACCGGTAGTAAGTATCGTTATTTGTAGCCGAGAAATTAATTATAGACTACACTAGAGAGGTTAGACTAGGGCATATTGCAGCAAGGGTTAAGTTGTCGTCTACTAAGGAGAAGAACATTAAGCCCCGTTGTCCCTGAAGCGACTCTGGCGATAGTAGCGGAGCGATAGTCGCTGAGCGATAGTCGCTAATCACGTCGTTGTCCCTGAAGCGATTTTTATAGAGCGATTCTGGTGCATTGTTAATGCTGAATTGAGAGTTTTAAAAGTACCATGACTTTGAAGCGGAAGTAAAACAAAAAATACTTTTCAGTTGAGGAAGTCGATGAAGAAGACGTCATGGAATCGTTACTTGTACCCCGAGTTGGTACTCATAACATATTTTTAAACTAGACAAGAAGGCTATTTTAAGAGTATCTCTATACTTATTTAATACACTTAGGGGGTTTTATTTATTTACTTTGTAAAGGGAATTCCTTTTACAATTCTCAGCAACCGACGTTTTATTGTCGTTGGATAGATAGGGCTTGTCAGTTGTTGTTTTCGACTAAAATTGATGAGAATCGAAAAATAAGGGCACTATCAAAATTTTTAATGTGAAATTTTACCATTAGAATTTTATTATTGGGATTTGGTTGAGCATTTAACCTCTGTACATGTAGCTCTGAGCTGTATCCTACAGCTCTAAATATATTAGTTTTGGGTGAATTAATCACTATTGAATTGGTCGGAGGACAAAACGCAATATTTTTAGCATTGACATGTCATAATTCAAATTAAATTGCTCTATTTCGATCAATAAGTACACTAGTTAATATAAAGTCGCTAGCCGCGCCAGTCGCAGTCACTTCAAAGACAACGGTCCCATTTGAAACAACGCTACCAGTGTCGTAGCGATTGTCGCTCAGCGACTATCGCCAGAGTCGCTTCAGGGACAACGGGCCTTTAGGCCTAACGACTTTTTTCAGTTGATGACAAGACCAATAAAAAGTAGACCCTCGCTCTTGGGATTTTAATGGTGGAATTTAAACATTCACGTTGTGATTTTTAACATTTGTGTTTAGGTTATTGGTCTATATAGGCAAAGTGTGTGATTGTTTTTTATTCATTTATATATAGAATACGTACTTAGTGAAACAAATAATGTACGTCTTAGCTACATGGTGCATTTCTAGGCCAAGTGTTTGTTTTGTGCTTTATAATCTTACAACTCGCTCTAAAATGTAGAATGTCTGCTCTCTATTCAGTTCAGAATATCCTTTATGTTTAACATGTTTAACAATGTAAAATTTTTTTAATTATGCTATTAATTAAGTTAATTAATAATTATTTCAACTATTTTGGTTTTTATTTAGTTTCCTAGTTTTTCTAGACAAAATTTAAAAAAAAAAAATTTGAGTTTAAAATACAGTTTTAGTATGTTTTAATGTCAATAAAAGCATTTTTCTGATATACCAGAAGCAGGTCTTTGCTGTACTGACCATGCCTACAGGTGACGGATTAGCGGGGGTTCTACTGGATTATCACCAATTTTACAAGAAACAGAAGTTTTTTATTACGTAGACTGATTTATAATATACCCCCGTCGCAGCAGACCTTGCGTACTCAGCGAATTTCCAATGGAATTTCAGATTATTTACTTTCCCCATAAAACACCATAGGATCGATTATCTAGGTTTTCTGCCATTGGGTGTTGTTAGAAAATCTAAGTTTATCAATAATTGGTGAATGTAAACACAAAATTGTATCAAACTCTGGCAATTTTTTTATTTTCCCCATAAACCCCATGGGGGTGAGTATGTAGGTTTGCCGCCATATGGGTTTTGTAAGCAAGTATAAGTTAAACCTTATATAGATAATGTACATACGAAATTTGATTAAGTTATGTCAATAAATAAGCAAGATAGAGGGTTTTCTTGATTTCCCATAAGAATAACATGGAAAACACATTTTTGGATTTGCCCCGTAACCAGTTATGTTATGATAAAAATTCAAAATACCAAATTGTTTGTTTTTTTAAGCTCTTTTAAATGGTTTCAGTTAAAATTGATGAATTTTAAAAATTAAGGTCCAAAAATGCCAAAAACCCATTTTTGACCCCTTTGAAACCCCATAAAACCCCGTTCCCATAACCCGACAATGCTGGTTCGCGAACTCATGAAAATAGACCTGGTCTTACACCTCCATACCAAATTTCATCAAAATCGGAGGTCCCCTTCAAAAGTTATCAGTACCACGGACACATATATATATAGATATATATATAGATATATATATAGATATATATATACATATATATGAAAATGAACGAATGGTGTTTTTGGCTTCTGGGGACCTCAAAATGAAAAAGTAAAGTGGTCCCGGGCTTAGGTCTTACCATGGCTACTACCGTAATAGCGTATTCCCTATAGGGAAATTCGCTAATAAAACATGTTTAATTTGGAGAAAATCCAAAAATATGTTTCCTATGTTATTCTTATGAGAAATTTAAAAAAATTGTACCTTGCTTATTTACTGACATAACTTGACAAAATTTGGTATATACATTTACTAGGTAGGGTATAACACATAGGATTTACAACACCCATATGGCGGCAAAGCTACATACTCAACTCCATGGTGTTTGTGGTGAAAATTAAAAAATACCAGAATTTGATGTGCAGTAATTTAGTATTTATACCTACCTGTACTGGGACGGGATTATTTTATATTTGTTTACCACACCCCCATGGTAAAAAACCTGTTGTTTGGAGGTGACTTTTTGGCTTGGGAAGAAGAAGATACCCCCACCAGTATCAATATCAAAGAGCATTGCAATCAAAGAAAACAATTAATTTTAATTTAAACCAGTAGGAGAGTTAGAAATCAAAGAGGTGGGGGTAACCTCCCCTCAATCCTTTTTCCCTTAGCTGGCCATTCCTATGGTATTTATGAATTATGTTGGAAATTTGCTGAGCACGCAGGTATGCTGCGACGGGAATATTGATTTTTCCATATGTCTACAGTGGTTAGCTGCAACTACTTAAACCAGGTGGGTGTTGCCCAATAATTAGAAATTGACTGGTTAGTAACAGATGCCAACAGCTGGATAAATCGACCAAATCGGCATGTTGTAAATTGAGAATCGCAATTTTGTAACAACTACTTCAGATTTTTGGAAACAGATTTAGGTTCTATCATCTTTGAAATGTTATGCAGTTGTATTGAATCGATTTGATACTTTCATTATTCCTAAATATATACAGTAGAAACCCTCAAATCCAACCACTTCGGGACCAGACCACCGGCCGGATTTTAAAATGGACACATTAACCGGCAGTTTATTTAACAGGTTAAACAGAGAACTGTATTATATGTGTGTTCTGAAAATGAACTTTTAGGGTGTATATAACATTGGTATATTTAACATTGAATGGTATCATATTAGCCCAATCATTGCTATGTATAAACTTTTTGACCATCATGATTTGCTCCCTCTCAGACGTTGTAGGTCTACTGTAGTAGTACCTAAATGACGATCAGAAACGGACAAGCAGTCCCTAGCGATGAACCTTCGGAGTTTAACTGACAATAATACTAGTCTTCTGTCAATGAATGCCCTAACATATAAATGAGACCGCAATATCGACAGAATCTAGCTACCTTACTTCCGTGTTACATATCGATAATCGGGCCACGAATACCCGACATAAAGATAATAATAAAAAATAGAACACTAACACAAAGTTTTAGAAGACATCCAAAATGGAATAAGTAGTACGGAAATCGTCAATTGAACTGATATATTTTAGTGGTGTAACATGGGACAAGTTGACTCTTGTCTATTTCTTCCGTGGGAAACGCCCGGGGCTTAATTTTAATTTAAGCTTAATTTATTAATTTAATTTAATTTAATTTTCTGAATACCGCGGCCCAATTATCCGGCGGCCGAACCATCGAGGCCGGACTAGAGGTCTTCTACTGTATTGACTTTATGAGGAAAGTAGCCTATTTATTTCTATATCCATGCTCTTCATAAATTCATGCTAGATTTGATAACCTGGCTTGAACTAAAACAATAGAAGTTTTCATCACTAGGAGCAAAAGTGGCTCTTTTTGCTGGGCAAACGGGTTTATAAACAATTAAGCACCAAAAAGACACTTTTGCTCTGAGTGATGAACAATATTTTTTTTTTTATTTTTTATTTATTTTTTTTATTATAATGCGTAACTACACTTCATTGAATCATTTAAAATATTAACCATGAAGTTGTATTTTCGAGGTTATATTTGTACTAGAGAACCGGTGCTGCTCCACAGCATTGACATTAGATACAGATAGGCTAGTGATAAATTAATAATACTGACAAATAAATTAATAATTCGTAGTATTTGGTGTGCCTACTAAGAACCACAGTATATGAAACAGTTTAAAAACACAAAAAAGAACACAACAAAAAAAAAAATAAAAACCATCTCATTTAGTCAATCTACAGTTACTTGATTGAAATCAAGCAGATATTTTTCTAGACGCGTTAATAAACAAAAATTATTAGCGCCTTTATGTGAACATTGTTTCAGTATGCATCAATAAATCCAAAATATGAAAGAGTGAAAGGTCACAGAAGAAACAACTTAGGTATTACACATTAAATAACATGCGCACAATTAAGGAATATAAAATAAATAAAGAGAAGGTAGGGGTCAAGACACGCAACGCTCTCTATGCACCAGGTGTTCTTTTGCACCTATGACGTCATCATTAGCATTAACAGTATTAGTAAATGGTGATGTCATAGGTGCAAAAGAACACCTGGTTCATAGAGGGCGTTGCATGTCTTGACCCCTACCTTGTCTTTATTTATTTTATATTCCTTGCGCACAATAAACTGTGGTCATCCACCATGTCCTGTAGTTTCTTTTATTTAAACATATGTTTTATGGACATGGTAAAATAGTTTTTAAAAGGGAGAGAAAAATTGCAAAATTAAAAGGATATGTGGAATCTATATTTGGTAATACCATTGACTATGTACAATAACGTGAATATACCTCTCATTAATGCATTTTAGGCAAAAATTTGGAAGTTCCATGTACGCGGCTCCAGAATCGCTGCCATCGATGTTGTTATTATTCAGCTGGGTTTGCAGTGCTGCAAAAACACTTTACCCCAACATAAAAATAATCCCTCAGTTTTAAAACATACCATTCTTGGTTGAGAAGAGTGGTAATACTGATTTATATATCATATGTCACTTGTACTTCATGTTATCCGCAGAAGATCGCACCACCGTCAATAGGTTTCAAACATGCCTATGCTATGAGAAGTCTATTTCCGTTAGTGTATATAGTCAAAGGTAATCGCTACATGAAAATTTGTAAACAAAAAAGGTTTTTTAACATTAAAATGCGCGTGTGAGTATGCAGATGCAGAGTTGCAAACTGGCTTTAGATGTTTAATCGAGACACTATTACTCGAAAAAGGCATGAACAACTGATTCGACTGTTTTTAATATGAATTTTAAATTAAAAATCAAAAGCCCAGATGATAGGTTTTTACATTGGAATAGAAATTTACAGGAAACCAGTTGACAGGAGTACCAGAGTACAGGAGTAACACAGACATTTGGCAAAACCAAGGTTGATATTGACCTTCTCTTATAACTGGAGGTTGCACTACGATGAAGTTTTTTTTTAGGATAAGCGTACTGTTGATTTTCGTGCGAATTCGCACGCGTTCACCCAATCCTATACTAGGAGTACGCTTATTCTGCGCGTATGGGGATGAACGGACAATAAAGATAAGGCATAACTAAATTTAAGAATAAAAAATCAATAAAACACAACTGAATCCCCACACATTCTAAAATTTACTTTATAAGTTCTTGTACTCATTTCATTAAACCTTGGAAGTAGTTTATAAAAATAAATAGCTTTATGTTTCTTGGGAGTACGAAGAAGGATTCTAAGACTTTTGCATTTCTGTTACGTCCATTTGATCCCACTTTGTGGTGGTTAAAAAAACCAATATAATTCATAATTCGAAAATTCACTTGCCTTACATACATGCAATACATTGTTTTAAAATACTTTTAGTTGAATCGATTTCTATCATATATAAAATGTTTTTTTTTAATATAACACTTGATGTGTTGGGTCCAAACATTTTTGCCAACCTTACAACTTGGATTATTATAATTATTTAAAAGATCAGTGCAAATCAGTTTGCTTGCTCCATGTACTAAAAAAGGCATTTATTTTGATTATTACTGTGTCCTTACCCCCATATTGGGTGATTCCCGACGAAGTGCAGAAATTTCGGGAGCTGATTCAAAAAAGTGAAAAAAACAAAACAAAAAAGTCATGTCCTAAAAATGATATGTCCTAAAATCCTCCGTTTGGCCGCTTGCCGCCATTTTGTTTTATACATGTAATCATTTTTTTTATTTCCGTAATGGATTGATGGATTTACTTCATATTTGGCATGAACCTTAATTACAAAAATGTTAGTTTTCAAAAAAAAAATTATTTCCTTAAGTGTATTTTAAAAATGACGGCCATTTAAAAACTTTAACCTAACATTTCTCAAAAACGGAAAGTTTCATAAAAGACCAAAAAGTTGACAAATTAAATCATTTAAACAATGATACCAAGTTTGTAAAGATCTGACAATAAATAAGGGATTTATTGTGATTTCCCTGCAGCAAAATATCGATTTTATGCATTACAATCAATACAAATTGAATAAAATTTCTTTTAAAAAGCTCAATAACTCTGTTATTTGCTGTCAGATCTTCACAAACTTGTTATCATTGCTTAGATAATTTAATTTATCATTTGTTAGATAATTTAATTTGTCAACTTTTTTGCCTTTTTTAAATTTTGTTGAAATTTGCCGTTTTTGTGAAATTTGAGTTCAAAATTTTAAAAAGGCCGCAATTTTGAAAATACACATGGGAAAATAATACATTTTTTCCTGAAAACTGAAATTGATGTGATATGGGTCCATACCAAATATGAAGTAAATCCATCGATCTGTTAGTTACGGAAATAAAAATTATTACATGTAAAAACAAATGGCGGCCAGCGGCTAAACGAAAGATTTTAAGACACATGTTGACATGACCTTTTTGCTTATTTTTATGTGTAGAATTAGCTCCCAAAATTTCTGCACTTTGTCTTGAATTACTCTATAAAATGGCTAATTATTTTTTTATACAAAAATATGATCAGGCTATTTTGAGAAAAGTATAATAATTAAGAGTTATATCTGTTTGTCAATAGGCCTACTACAAGAGAACAATTCAAGTATCTTCACAAATTTACCAAAATGATTTAGTTCAGCTTAAATATGTCAATCTTTGCTGCTTGTGAGTGGTTTCAGGTTATTATTAAAACATCCTCAGTCACTAAATCACTCACTATCTTTTATAATTTATCTATATTTATGCCCACCTGCAGTTGTTTAGTATGCACTGTTTGTGTAGTGTCAATATTATTACTTAATAGGTGAACCAATTAGGGAACAGAAGTGAAGTGAACTCAAATGTGTCCTGGGCCGCTTCGTGTTCAATTCTTGGGTCAGCTCATGTTGTTTGATTCGTGTGATGAAGCACTGGCGATGCGAACCATGGCGAACTGAGTCGAGCACACCCAGTACACTATTGTGCTACACCCTGCTCGCCTTGATTCAGTGATAGTCGGATAGTCCTGATATTGTATCCAGATAATATGGAATAATTCAAGGTGTAAGATTGTGATATAAAGCAAATCAAGTATATATTTGTATTGTATCCAAAACGCTGGAAATCTAAAAGAAATGCATGTATTGCAAGGTTATTTTGTAATTATTTATAGTCCCATGGATATGTAGTAATTATTGAAAAATTGTGCATTTGATTATGTATAGAGATTTAAAATTTGGGACACAAATTCTACAATACAAAAGCTTAAGTTTAGAGAAGAGGTGATCTTAGATTTAGCATATATGGGGTTTCAACTGGCGTTTTCCCATTTTTTACTATAAAGTTTCTTAATTACCTAAATGAATTTGATTTACAAGTCTTGCTGGAGCTAGGCCTAAAAAATAAAAAATGTAGAATTTTTAAGTGTTATGTTATCTTGAATTAATGCAGAGACAATTCAAAAGAAAATCTGATACGATATATCAATATTCTACATGATGTGATATAAATCAAATCGATTGTATTGCTCTATAGTATTTTAGACTCTATACGAACAAAAAATTGATCAATGTATTGCTTTGGATCACATTTCAATATCGGATCACATCAGATTTTTTAATTATATTCTCCGCAACAACTCAAGATAATTTAATGGTTGATAGTTAAATTGTTTATTTTATGTGTTCTTGCAAAATATTTAACTCACAATTATGTGATTTTTAAATTAAATGGTGAAAAATTGGAAAAACTCTGTTGATGGGAAATCTAAGCTGGCCTTCTATCTAAATTATAGCCTTTGTTCATGACGTATGTGTATTCAAAATTTAAGATCTCTATCATGAAACACACAACCGGTCCATATAACTGCTAGACTATTAATCTTTAAAACGCATGGAACACCTACATTATAAAAAAACTGCTTAAAATTATATTTGAAATTAATTTCTTTATAAAAAACTTATTTTATTTTGGAGCACTGATTTCATGGAAACAAAAGCAAAATACCCCAGCATACCTGTGTACTCAGCGAATTTCCAACATCATTCAATTTTTTTTTTTTAACTTCCCCCATAAACACCATGGGAACGAGGATGTAGGTTTGCTGCCTTAGGGGTATTGCAAGTAGATATAGGAAAATTCTCAGTGCATGTAACCATAGAAAAACTATTGGTTAGTTTTTCTATGATGTAAGTAAATGGCATCAAATTCTGATATTTTTAATTTTCCCATAAATCCCATAGGGGTTGTGTAGGTAGGTTTTCCGCCATATAGGTGCTGTAAGTAAATATAAGTTAAACCCCAAATTTGATCAAGTTATGTCAACAAATAAGTGAGATACAGGATTTTGTCACTTCCCCATAAGAATAACATTGAAAACCTATTTTTGGATTTTCTCCGTAACCTGTTAAGCCATGTTAAAAATTCAAAATACTAAATTGTTTGTTTTTTAGACTCTTTTAAATAGTTTTGGTGAAAATTACTGAATTTTAAAAACTTATGTCCAAAAATACCATAAACCCATTTTTGAGCCTTTTGAAACCTCATAAAACCCTGTTCCCATAACCGGATAATGCTGGTTCGCAATTAAAATTATTCGCTGGTTAAAATTATTTTTCAATAAAATTTTGTACATACCTTTATTAGATGTAAGTAACTAATATTTGCTCAAACCCCCCATGGAAGGAAACCTACATATTAAATCCCATGTCGTTTCAATAGAAAACGAGTTGTTGCCCGTCGATACTCGACGAATACATCTCCAGTCTAAAGCTAGGCAGATGGTATGAAACTTGTATAAACTGAAAATAACATACAATCACGTAATTAAATAAACTAATTGTCACTCCCTGAAACTCCGAATAAAAACTGCATGTTAATAAACACCATCCCATTTCGTAAATCATCGTTGTATTTGAATTTGAAAGTTAACTGATAAGTAAACAGAAAAACTAAATTAATTCAATTGACAGAAGGGAGACAGCTGTTTGTTTTATGAAATAAACCATATGTTATAGGTAAACTTACTAAATTTTGTTTTATATTTAAAATACATGGAAACTTTAAAGTCCAATGGGGCGAAGCACATTAAACTGAGGGTGACAAAAATTATTCAATGATGGCTACAGAGAATTCCATTTAATTTGACATCTCAATCATCAAAATCAGTTCAAAAATAAGTTTTGCTGCTCACAAGAAATTCCTTACGGAATTAGTAAGATAGATAACTGTATAGTGGGAGAAACAATAGCGAGAAGTGTTTGAACATAATCAGCTGATAAATTGACTTTCAGCATTTGTTTAATGCCACCAAGTAGCAGGTGTTGATTCGTCATATTAATGTTTAAGCTACATTTGAGGATTTAGCGTACAACCCCCATTGTACGCTTGGAAAATGTTAACATCTTCATGTTGTTTATCCGATTGTAGCCTACGGAATTTTACATTCTTTAGGAAAACTTCCTACTGTCACAAAGTTTTTATGATCAATATTTATGTATTTTAGCTCTCGCTATGCATATTTATTGTTCTTAAAACTATATCTATTTTTTATAATATCTGAAATTATATTTAATTAACTTATGTATAATAAATGGAAATAATATTGGGGGAAAAATGGAATATTTTATATTTTATTGTATGGATTAATAGTTGTATTTTTTTTTAAATAACTTCATCGCTCATACATAAAACCAAATATTTTTTTGATTAAACATAACAACCATTGGAAATTAACTAAGTATGCAGGTCTGCTGTGACAGTTGTATTGTTGATTGTAAAGTTTTGATAGAATTTTCCAGTTTTGAAAAATTTGAGTTAAAAATAATTTAAAATCGCCGCCATGTTTAAAGTAAACATTGGTAAAATTAAAGTTTAACTAAAGGAAATTTAAAATTTCTGTTTCATGCCAAATATGAATCCAATACAACCATCCGTAGCTCAAATAAAAATTATGAGTGTAAAAAACAAATTGCGCTAGCGGCTTAAAGCATTTTGGGACATATATTCACATTAACTTTTTTGTTATTTTGGATTGCTGAATAACCTGGTAAAGTTTGGGACAGTTGAAGCTGGACACATTGGGTCGCTGTGACCGAGTTGCAGCCACTAACGCGTAAAAGTCGCAGCCACGCTTGTCATTTCACATATACGGTGGCTGCGACCGAGTTCTCAAGATTCGAAAGTGACAGACACAGGGAAGACGGTAGGCAGATGACGTAAACAAGCTGCCCGTGCATCCCGAAAGTATGGTGGCAGGATGAGTGGCAGTCACCGAGTGTGAAAGGCTCCGTATGTTTCAATGTCCTGCTAGCGACTTGAGTCGCTAAAAAGCAGGGTCGCTGCCACCGCCCAGCGACGGAGTTCTCTGGCGACCGATTCGTTGCCACCAAGATGGGTCGCTGCGACGCACTGATGTGAAAGGCTCCATAAGGCTCAATGCATTTTCAACAGGTCAAGTGGCCGACGGGTAACTGCCACTCGGTCGCAGCAACCCAATGTGAAAGCGGCCTTAATATGTACAAAAAATTACACATTATTTATTATATAGGTCCTATTAATGCCCTATTATGTATACCTGGTGTCCAGACCACCCGTACACCCCTTTTAAAATCTACAAAATTAATTTTTCACTAAAACAAATTGTGCCATTGTAGGTAAACCAGTTGCGCTTTATCCATTGATGATAATTTCAATGTACAGGGTGTACCAAAAGTAATCTATCCAGACCAGAGGTCATTAATTTTAAATACAAACCCCCACTTTTTATGATATTTTGGATTCTAGACATAATTTTAAGACTACTTTGTGAGGTCCCTGTCTCTTACTTACTTACTTACTTACTTACTTACGAAGCGTCGTCCAGTAGACCACTCACTTGCGGCATGGGATCAGCCAGGAGGCAGTGATACAGACACTGCCATGTCAATTTAAATTAGATTCAGCTAAGTTTGGCTCATTTTTCTTGTGTAGCACGGAATGGCTAAGGATAGGTCTAGGTTAGGTTTGGAGTTTATTCTGTCAGAAATTCTTCTAGGTTGTAAAAACACCTATCAATGAGATACTTTTTTAATTCACTTTTGAGTTTTGAAAGTTTACGAATCGAAGTGATTAGTGAAACTGTTATTAATTGCAAAAATGACTATTTCATAAATAAAAAGAGAAGGCACAGTTAGTATTTGAAGATTTTGAAAAGCAGGTTTACAATGGTCCCTAGGACGCAGGCCATAAATGTACCTGATCGCCCTCTTCTGCAGCTTAAAAATTATTTCAAGATTTTTTTTGATGAGTTGCCCCACAAAACTATGGAGTAACTGATGTGAGATTCTATTAGACTAAAATAGACTAGCCTAGCTAACTCTACACTGCCCAACCTGGCAATGTTCCGGAGAACATACAGACCGGCCGAGAGCCTGTTCCTGAGATGGAGGATTTGTTCATCCCAGGTCAGCCCATCGTCCAATCTCACTCCCAGAAAACTGACTGATTTGGCGTTGGAAAGCTGACTGTCACCTATCTCTAGGTGTGGAAACTGTGAGAGTTTTGAGTTTTGCCGTTGTCTTGATTGGATGAAAATGTAATTGGTCTTGGAAGGATTGAGAGAAAGCTTTAGTTCGGAAAAGTATTGAGCCAGTTGGTTGACTTTAATATATGAATCCATTTCAAGCTTTGTTTGATCGAGGTTTTTGGTGAAAAGGATGATTTCAAAAGGGGTCTCAAATTAGTGATTTAGATTTAATGTGTACCCGTAATCCTAACCGTTTGGGAGATAATGGCAGTGGAAGTTTTGTTTTTCCCCATAAGAATAACATAGAGTAAATTTTCATATTCATTAAAACTGAAACTTTTACCTTTAACATAACTGTATAAACATAATGATATTTTATAAGCTCATTTTAAATAATATTTCATCATAAAATACCAATTATCATATAATTAATTTTAATTTTCTATGCCTTTAAACTAATCTCCGCCATATTGAAAAATTTATGGAAAAATTGAAGTATTTATGACGAAACTAATAATTTATGATGCTAAAAGAAGAAGCTAAGGCATTCTTACGCTAGGCCTTTTTAGTTTAACGGGAAAGTACCAGGTTAACCTTGGTTTTAATTCACATTTGTCATGGTAATCAAGCTATTAAACATACACCAGACTCTTCACAGATGACAGCTGTTACAAAACTGTTAAAAATTACTTACAGTTGTTATTTCCTTACCAAAATAGCAACACATAAGAACAATGTTATGATTTTTAAACTTAAATTTAGACCAAATCGATTTATCCTGGGATTGAGGTTGTTTCTAAACTTATTTTTGGGCCAAAACACTTTTAAATGCAAAGTTTAAGCAAAATCTACCCGCTAGATTTCGGGATTGTGGAACACAAATCCCTTCAGACATTGCTCGTATTATAGTATGATTTACAGAGATAATGGATAAGAAATTCAGCCCCATGTTATTGTTATGGAAAAAAATAAAAATTCTACCTCCATTATCTCCCAAACAATTAGGATTAGGAGTTCACATTAAATTCTAAAGTTGTCTTAGAATTATGTGTATAATCAAAAATACCATAAAAAGTGGGGGTTTGTATTTAAAATTAATATCTTCTGGTCTGGGTAGGTTACTTCTAGTACACTCTGTACATTCAAATTATCATCAATGGATAGAGCGCAACGGGTTTACCGATAGGCTAATGGCATAATTTGTTTTTGTGAATAATTAATTGGGTTAGTTTTAAAAAAGGGTTTGTACGGGTGGTGTGGGACACCCCGTATAATTCCTCTACATATAGGTGTAGCGTTGGAAGGGGGGTGTGCTTCAACTTTTAGAAAAGTTTTAGCAAGGGGTAAAACTTGAATACTGACTGATAGTACTTCATGCCCTTCAAACCCTAAAAATGTATGTCACACTACACCTATCGATACATTTTTATACAGGTAGCAAGGTGAAAGGAGTATATCCTCTCAGATAGTCAAGCTGCTTTAAAAGCACTAGACTCGTTTGTGATAGACTCACGGACAGTGCAAGGCTGCAAGAGCGCTCTAAAAGCGCTGGCGGAGCACAATCAGGTACAGCTAGGCTGGATACCGGGACACTCCGGGCATGAAGGCAATGAAAGGGCCGATGCTCTGGCAAGAAAGGGCTCAGACGAACAGCTAATAGGACCGGAGCCCTTCTGTGGTGTCCCCCTGTGCATAGGACAAAACAAAATCCTATCCTGGGAGAAAGGTCAAAAACAGGAAGCCTGGAACAACTTCCCAGGAGGGAGACAATCAAAAATACTGATTGACCCTTTTAACAAGAAGTGGAAGGAGCTGCTTAGCCTAAACAAAAGGGAAATCAGTCTTCTAATAGGGATGCTAACTGGTCATGGGCCACTGAAAAAACATCTCAAGACAATCGGACTTGTAGTCAATCCGATCAATGCAGATTCTGTACAATGGAGGTAGAATCCGCCGAACACCTATGGCTGGACTGTCCAGCCATCTCTCAGAGAAGGTTGAAATTCCTAGGAAAGGTTGCATTAAAGCCAGAGGAAATAAGGGAGATGGAGATAAACCGGCTGTTAGGCTTCGCGAAGAGCCTTCATCTGACATATTGACAAACATAAGGGGTGCTACAATAGGCCTTTCAGGCCGAGTTAGAAAAAGGTATTATTACCTGGCCCCACCAAATGAAAAAAAAAAAAAGGTGAAAGGAGGGAGTTTTGATGGGGCTTCAGCTTTCCTCGAAATCCTTAAAAATGACCTTCTCATACAGGAATTTTACATCCTTATGACCCTTCTGCCTATTTCTGCATCCTCCAAAATCAAACTATAGCTACGCCCTTGTAAACTGGCTATAAGATGATCACCATAAAATAAAAGTAGAGGTGGAAATTAAAAACATTTTTAAAACATTTACAATTTTCTGACAACTTATAACTTATAACCTACTTATAACTTATGCCTACTTATAATTAGATTTTCTCCATTAAATATAGGTTTCATGCATTTATACCTGATGTTTTATTTATAAACAGGTCTTTTTATAAGCATATTTTGATGCTATGACACAAGTAGGAACATTTTTATTAATGGGTCAGAAACGAACTTTCAGCGAGAAAGTTGTAGTGAGGTGAATTTCATCACATTATCAAGAAGTTTACGATAATATGAGTTGATTGTTGGCAATAATATTAATATTAATGAATAGAAATTACGGGGTGAGAGTCTCTCACTGAGATTACAGATCTTTTTGATCATTCTATAATTTCCTAAGAAAAAAATGTTGTACCGTACCCTATACATGTATAGATAAAATTAAGATTTATATTGAAATTTGTAAGTAAATGCAAAAAAATGACAAATTAACAAACAGCTTTGTCCACTACCAATTAAAATCGGTGTGTGTGAATGGTCGAGATTTTGTGTTGACCAATTTTTTTGTCGGCCAATACGTTAGTTACCGGTGTATGTGGAAGAGACCTTAAAATGAAATTGTTTTTGTGACATTGGAAGCCTGTTAAATCGGAGGCTGGTTAAGAGGAAGCCTAATGTATTTATATTTTCTGATCCAGTTCAAAGAATATTCTTTCCATATAATTGAGTTATTGAGGAAAATATTCTTTGAACTGGATCTGATAATATAAATACATCAGGATTTCTTTTAACTGGCTTTAACAGGCCTTCTATGTCACTAGAAGAAATTTTTGTGACCACGTAGACCTAAATCCATTATTATAATAGAATGCCTCTAGTCCAGGGTCAAATGGTTGGTTGCGAAGTAATCCAGCTCCAGCGCTCCGGGAATTAAACAATTAATAAGCCATGGACATTTCCCATAGCTGTCATGTGTCAACTGGTTTTCATGTTCTCTATCACTTAAATATCCCAATTCAATTGCCAATTTCAGGACAACGCAGTGCTAAATGTACCGTTTTAAATAGTGATCTTTCTGCTCATTTTGCCCTGTTCCTCAATGTCACACCCTCAATGTTACGGTCAACAGACCATTCCTCCACTATTGTGTCCCACTTCCGCCCTATCACCTTTTGTGAGAGCCAATTTTAGGCTAAGACATTTAATCAGTGATATCATCCAGTAAATATATTTTCATTGCTAGCAGCAGTTTATCTGTTGTCTCAACTTCATTCAATTCCAGACCATTGACAAAGGCTATTGCAATACGGTGTATGAACCTCGATAGTTCGACACTTTGTGGACTTAGAAAGTGGTGAACTATCGAAAATTCGAAACTATGGGGAGTTTGTGGGAAATGTTAATATAGGGAGCATAAAAATCTGTTGAATTTAAGACACACTAAATAAATATTAATGAAAACATGACTTAATTAAACAATAATAGGCCTATAGCCAAAATTAAAATCATTCAACATTTTGACCTTTGACAGTCCCCAACATTGACATTAAATCAATTGTAATGACATGCTAAGTTGTCATTTATACCTTTTACAAGTTGACTTGTCGAACTATAAGGAGTGTCGAACTACCGAGAGTCGAACTATCAAGGTTCCTCCAACTATCAAGATAAATTTTTTTGATATCTTTTTAAGCAATTTTTACTATACGTTTTCTGATTTTGAGCAATAGCGCCAAAACAGAAGGTATATTTAGTTAACCCATATACAATTAGTCTTCAGTTTTGGTCCTATAGCTCTTTGCCCTATGTTCCTTTTAAACATCGAAACAAATTTTCGGGTTTTTTTATATTGAGTTTTTATTTTTAAGTTGAGGTCCAGTGACTGAGTGGTTGGTCTAATAAAACACTCTGCGTGATGTTTTGGGAAACTACAAAAGACCTACTGGTAGGCCTAAATTTATGGTGATAAGGTAAATAATGACTTTTTGCTTTATGCAATGTTAACCATTGAAAACAATAAACAGTATTTTGGTGGCTGCAACCTAGTTAAAAATAAAAAACTCAAGATTAAAACAGATAAGTTATTCTAATATATGATTTCATATTGTTATTTTTCTGGATTAGTTGAAAATTCGTTGGGGAAAAGCAACCCTTAGTGTATAAGGGTCAAGTAACATAGATAGAGCAACTTCAATGGTGATAAGGTCAAAAAACAATTTTAATAATTGAAAATTAGCCTAAATGTTTTTTTTAACCTTGCAAGGAGCTCAAATAATTTTTAGACACAAATAGGCCTAAGAAAAATTCTAAGGTACCGTATAAATTTTGTTTTGACTTTTATGTAGACTAGAAGAAGAAAATAACTATTACAGTTCTACTTCTACCGATCCAATCGAAATTAGGGCTGAACCTTAATTGGTTTGGCCAATTTTAAAAATAGCCGGAACTTACAAAAAATGACAGTTAGAGAATAGCTTACTCCTGCAGTTTACTGAAACAGGGTGTACAATAAGGAAACTCAATGACAATCGGTTGAAAGCGATTGCATTAACTAGTAGAAAATACTTCTAGAACATGGTAGGCCTAAATAAGTTTGAAAAAAAGGAACAAACCACAGAAAAGCGACCGCAACAGTGATGAATCATGGCCAACAATCATAAATATTCTGGAAAATCAACAATCAGGATTCCCTCACTTTTAAGAACCTCAGGAACAGTCGGTAAGCATTGGATAAAATATTATCGGACGGAACTAAACAAAATATGTCCATAGCTCCCTCTAACCTGACAGATTCCTAAATGCTTTTCAGGCCTACAAAATGAGTGACAATTGTTAAAGGCAGTTTGTAACCAACTAAATAAGGAATATTTTTTCTAAATGTAGTGTTGTTTACTAATTATTGATGCATAGGCCATAGAAAACTGTAATTTGACATATTTAAACGTACTTCAATTAACCAGCCAATTCGTTATCCAGTCGGGGTCTGGTCCAGAAGTGGCCGTTTAGGTGAGGGTCCACTGTACTGTAAATCAAGTTCCTATATAGTATAGTTTGGTTATTTGGAGGGCTCAGCCCTCAATTTTAATACCTTGTAAAAAATAAAACTGTTGGGCCAAGTATGAGTTTTTAAGTACAACCATGATGTAGGCTATTAATGGTGGGCTACACTTCCGCATACGCCCAGTGGAAATATCAATGAACCTGATATTGTATGGAAATAAAAAAATCAAATTGTAAAAGAGTATCATTGTAAGTATCAAATGGAAAATATTGATTCCATAAGAATATTTATATTCAGGATTACCGACTTTTTTTTAATGTGACTTCATAAAAAAAAACCATCAAAAACCTGATCCAAAATAAAATAATTGAAACAGACTCAATACAAATCATGATAACAGCATATATAGATGACAACTTAACTGAAAACGTTTCCTAAATAACAAATACAATCACTATGGGCTTAGCGGTAACTAATTTCTCCTACTATTTATATTTTTTATTTTCAAATTTATGCATTCAACAACCGGTATAATGAAACATGACTTAAATTTAAAAAATTAAAAAGATACTAATCATACAGTATAAACTAAAAAATTAAACCAAATAAAATATAGACCACCTGACTAAGCGTCAGATATGGCTCAATGTTGGAAGGTTAATGATACCAGGTAAACAGTCAAAATTTCCATTTATGAACTTATAATAAGAAATTTTACCTTGTTGTAATTTCAGCATCCTCCGAAATGTAGTTAAGCATTGTTTGTAGTGTGGGTCTACGGGTATGGTAGTTTTTCTGCCTTTCCACACACATGGCAGCATTCCTTTAAGAGTAATTTGATTTTGTCGCAAAGTATGATAAAAGTACTTTTACAGTTCTGGTATATAGTTTACATTTTTGTTAATGTTTGCCCTATTGGCTAAGGAAAAAATTACCATACGATACATATAGCCTATAATAGCCTACTTAATTTTTGTTGTTGCCTATTCTCACATTTACTTTCCTTTAAGCCTACATAGTTCTTCTTAGTGGAGTTTATCTTTAAAATAGGTTAGATTTGTGTAAATTTTGTTAAGGTCAATCCATTTGATAGAATTTTGGATACTATACGGGCGAAACTTTGTTATCCTACTCCACAGTTATTATTGATGTTAAAATTTTGAGTTTGCGATAGTATTGCTATTTTATCGATGATACAATATTACACGATACGAATGTGACTTTATTACCTGATTTAGTTTAATTCTAAGATAATCAAAAATACCTTTTGACAATAAAACAAATATATTGCAAACAAGTACAAATTTGAACTAATGTAGCCTTTAACATTATCAAAGAACAATAAAAAATGCACTAACTTAAGTTATTTAGCCAAGTTTATTTTGTAGCCAAATTGTATCTTAATTGTGAGAAGATGTACACTTCATTAGATCTAAAATTGTGTCACACAAATGATGTCAAATATGAATTAGGGAGGTATTTTTCTCTTTTGTACTAAAGGAATATGAATTTTAAAATTTTTCAAAAACCATTGATTTTGATAAACATTGCTGTCCATAAAAGTGACGGAGGTTTACGGTTAGATTATTATTACAGTTAGGTTTGATTATTATTACAATACTTTCAAATACTTCTTACCTACCTCAATATCGTTGTTGATTCAATTGTTTTCATCACTCAATTTTAATTGCAAACTAAAAATGTTAACAACTGTAATAACGGTGGAGTAGCTTAACGAAGTTTCGATTTTTAAGTTGATTCAATATTTATAACGATTAGATGCAATGAATATATTTTAATTTGATAGTTCCACCGGGCGTATACAGAAGTGCAGCCTAAAGGTGTCAACCTGTGATAACACCAGAGGTTGACAACCCAAGTTGTCGACCCAAGTCATATAGCCTAGCCCTAGATATGCTAAATTACATAAGTCAACAACTCTTTTTAGTTCTTTGGCAAAAGTTAACATCTTTTGATTGTCTACCTACCTCTGGGCTAAACACACCTTAAGGTAGGCCTAGCTACATATTTCTTGAGACAAACTTTTGGTATAGGCTTAAAAGATAGTATAGGCCTAAAAAGTTATCTGTTATGGCTTGTCCTGTTGTAATAATTCTGTACCTGATGATGATGAAATGGGCCCTTAACAAGTATAATCAGACACTTCTAGGCCTAAGCCAACCAATAAATTATGCGATTATGCCCTATATAACAAATATACCTAAAAGCCTACTCACTCTAATATTATGTTATATCACAAGACTTATTGAAATGCAGGAGGCCTATTGATATTCTGAAGAGTTTTATTCTGTAGAGCTAATCACAACTTTGTATATGGAAATAAATATAAGTTATTTGAAAACTGGAGAGTAAATTGGCTGATGCTTTGACATAAGTAGAATAATCTGAGGTAATTCCTACCATCCAGACCTACCATGGGTACCATTGAACTCTGCACTTTTAAGTGAAATTAAGATCAACACAATTAACTTACAGTACAAAGGGGTATCATGTATTTTATTACGATAGAATGTATATTTACAACATGTTATTCAAACGTTAAAAACTATTATGAATTGCCGAATGGGCGATGGTACATGACCAACCTAACCTATCACAACCACAGCAGACTGTAAATTGTAAATAAATAAATAAATAAATTTAACTTGACTCTTCTTCGTCTTGACTGTCTTGCCGCCGCGCCGCTGCCATCTCCATATTATCGGACGGACATCTCACACACTCTGTTTTTTTTCTTTATTAATGTTTTTATGTGTCAGTTAAATTTTTACCACTTTTATTTTCTTAGTAAAGATTTTCTTATTATTATTTTTATTAGTTAACACCAAATTTATTTTTCCCGTATTCATAACCTATTATAAAATACTTTTTAAATAACAAATTGTATTATATACACTTTGTCTATTGTCTGACAACAAAACAACAATGCCACCGTTTAACGTACCCTAAACACCGCTTATTACGGCCTCCAATGCATTTCTTATGGGAAATTAAATTACGTCTCATTACTTTATTACTTAACAGAATAACTTCAGAAACGAACTTGACCTGTAAAATTACGCCTAAAATCTACTGTGAAAGTTTGAAGTCGATCTGAGGCTTTTTGCGAACGTTATCGTCGAACAAAAAATAGGGGTTTGTCACTACAGTGAGGCTGTTAACAGTCATGTATGAGGATTCTCTCCTCTTCGATCCGTTCATCCAACTATAATACGAGCAATGTCTGAAGGGATTTGTATTTCACGATCTCAAAATCTAGCGGGTGGATTTTGCTTAAACTTTGCATTTAAGAGTGTTTTGGCCCAAAAATAAGTTTAGAAACAGCCTCAATCCCAGGAAAAATCTAATTTGGTCTAAATTTAAGTTTAAAAATCTTAATTTTTAACATTGGTCTTATGGGTTGCTATTTTGGTAACAAAATAACAACGAAAGAAATACAAAAGTAAAGAAACATTAACGTTAA
Organism: Neoaliturus tenellus; assembly: GCA_030545055.2. Lineage (NCBI taxonomy): Eukaryota > Metazoa > Arthropoda > Insecta > Hemiptera > Cicadellidae > Neoaliturus > Neoaliturus tenellus. The sequence goes on from CM061532.1 coordinate 64,012,845, forward strand.
GCAGTCTTTTTGAAACAGCTGTTGGCTATATGGAAAGATATAGGTGGTTGTTGGTATAAATTTAATAGCTTTATTACCTTTACACTATAACAAAAGTGAATTAAAACCAACGAGCAAGGCCCGGTTAACCTGGTACTATAAACTTAACTATGGAAAAAAAAGTTCATAAAATACAAACAATAGCGTAAAGCCAATCGTAATTTACAGAAGTTTAAAATGATTTGAAAATGGAGATAATAATAAGTTTCAATTATTAAAGGGGTATATTTTACTAAGCAATTTACATTGGTTGTTCTTGAATGATTGAATGAATGAAGAAACTTCTTTATTGAGGCGAACATTAGGACCTCATGGTCCTCTCTTACAGTTAACCTTTTTAAATAAACATAACTTAAAATTTTAACATAAATGCAAATTCATAACAACAACAAAAATAACAAAATAAAACAAAATACTGTTCTTCTTGCGTTTATTTAACGAAATTGTGATTGGAAGTCAGCAATGTATTTAAGATTATCAGACAAAATATAATACCACAACCTAATTAGAACTGGATAAAAATGCTTTCAATTAAATTCCAATTCCAGAAGACCATGATTAAAAATTATGTTGGATAAAATCATATAGCGCATCACGCTTGCCCGATTATTATCATCAGGAGCTTAAGTGAAGCTGAATGATCCACAACTTTTTAGACCAAAATAAACAGAATTTCTAACCTATAATTAAATGTATTGCACTTAAATGTATTCCTAATACAATGTTTTTAAACATATTATAACGTCTCAAAATTAACCGATTCTAACGATCAATATCTCAAAAGAAAGCCAAAACTTCAAGGATTATTCCATGACCAAAACATTCCAAATATCTAAAATATAAATGGAGTTATAAATCATCGATTGCAGATAAGTCATAAAAGAATTATAACTTGTGTTGCTTAGAATGCAGGGCCAAACTTCAATTTAGTCCGATTTTTATACTTAATGACTCATATGAATGCTTGTATTCCAGAGATGGTTCTTGGACCGAAACATATAGCTTAACATAATTATATCTGTAAAAAATTCGTCATTATTTCAATTCCAAACTCTGGAAATTATCAAATGTATGTTTTTAGGTAATATAATGAATAAATAAAAACAGATTCTAACGATCAATATCTCAAAAGAAAGCCAAGATTTCAAGGATTATTTGAAAACCAAACCATTTTAAATATCTTAAGTAGAAATGGAGTCATGTATCATTGACTGCAGATAAGTCATAAAAAAAAATTTTTTTGTTATTTGGAATGCTGTAGCGAGAACTTCAATATTGACCGATTTTTATATTCAAAGACTCATATGAAAGCTGGTATTCCAGAGATGGTTCTTAGACCAAAACATATAGCATAACATAACTATAACTGGAAAATTGTATCCTTCATTCAATTCCACATTCTGGAAATTATCAAATTTATGTTTTTAGGTCGAGTAATATATTAGATAAATAAATACCGTTTCTAACGATCAATATTTCAAAAGAAAGCCAAGATTTCAAGGATTATTTGAAGACCAAAACATACAGAATATCTTAAATAGAAATGGAGTTGCGTATCATTGATTGAAGATAAGTCATAAAAATTAAAATAAATTATGTTATTTGGAATGCTGTAGCGAACTTCAATTTCGTCCGATTTTTATATTCAAAGGCTCACATTCAGGCTGGCATTCCAGAGATGGTTCTTAGCTCAAAACATATAGCTTAACATAACTATTAATGGCAAATTTTATCTTTAATTCAATTGAAAAATCCGGGGAAAAAATCACATTTATATTTTTAGGTCCAGTAAAAGAGTAGATAACTGAATACAAATGTTTGCTGGCAAATCTGTGCAATCTTACCTTTAATTTAAGACCAAAAGTATCAAAATCGGTCAGTTAGAATAGCCAAACGAACCAGGAAAAGACAATTAAAATTTAACTCCCATAAGAAATACACAGGGAGGAAATTTAATTTGTGTGTAAATCGAGTAATATGATGGGAAAGTGAATTCCGATGCTTGTTGGTAAATCTGTGAATGCATATCTTTAATTTAAGACTAAAATCATGAAAATTGGTCGGGTAGAAGAGCCAAACATTACCGGAAAAGAAAACCCCAATTTTTTAAATATATAGATAGTAAGTAATATTCAGTGTTTAAATTTCTGTTATTTACAAACAATGGTTTTTGTAACGTTTGAATTTCACTATTCTACATAGAAAATTAGTAAATAACACTTAGCAAATAGGTGACTTTTCAGTCCTAGGACTTAAAAAATATTACAGCTGATTTTTCAGCTGAGAAAAAAGAAATGTTTTTCTTACTATTGAGAGAACAAAAAACAGGCTGATTTCATGCAGAATGATAAAAAGCCTGTTATCGTCTAGTAAGACTACTACAGTACACTCTCGTTCATCGGAACTAATGTGGCGGACGGCCGGTTCGGATGTCAAAAAATTCCAATGAAGCGGAGTCCGTCGTGAGTCATCATTTCCGCTCGTACGGTGACCTATCGTGATTGTATTCACTCTTGTTTTTAAGATAACACAAGAGATTTTATGAAAATAAGGCACTCAAACTTTGAACATGGTAACAATGAACCTATAGGAATAAAAACAACGCAGGAAATAAAGATCCAAAATCTTTAGTCTCATATTCCATATTCATATTCCAGCAGTCAACTGACTTCCATGTAACACAGGTGCAGTCGCGACGCGAGACAGACTGAATGACAGTTTGGGAAGCGGTCGAAGCGGATGTATTGTTCACTTCCTGCCCCCTTCCTCTTTCTATTTTTGTGCGAATACTCTACGGCCTCGTAAATCACATCGATGGGTACAGATTAAGGAAAACGCTTGATGACTTTTGATGCAAAATGTGATACTTCACTGTTGTGCGGATAGAACGAATGGAAATTGAAGGCGCTAAAACGGAAAAATTATTTATTTCGTAAGTAAAAAAAAATTAATAATGTCTAGATTTTTAGTTCCGATGAAGCGGAGTTCCGATGTCGCCGAGTCCGATGAACGAGAGTGTACTGTATTACCATTTACTATAACGTGAATAGACTTCTCATCGAATGCATTTAGTTTGAGGCAAAAATTTGGAAGTTCGGTCTACGCAGCACCAGAGTCGCTGCCGTTGATGTTGTTATTATTCAGCTGAATTTACAGTGCTGCCAAAACATTTTACCAAAACATAAACATAACTTTCAGTTACAAAATGTTTCATCCTTGGCTTAGAAGAGTGGTAATACTGATTTATCTATCATATGTTACGTGTACTTCGATGTACGCCGCACGAGATCGCACCACTGTCAATATGCTACACACACGCCTATGCTATGAGAAGTCTACTCACGTAGTGTACAAAGTCAATGCTATTACTGTAAAATAAAGTAATTATATAACTTGCGGATTCGATCCTCATTGTTTTTTATGTATGAAGACCAAGTTATAAACGACATTGTTCAATAGATGAGTGCAGTAATCCAGACCCTGATCCTGACTACGAAGATTACATGACAGATCGTAAAATACCACCAGAAGGAATACCCGGACTAGATCTCAGTGACCCCAAACAACTAGCCGAATTTGCAAGGTCAGTATTAATGTCATTTTATTAATGGACAGGATATATTTTTTATATAACTGTAGTAGGCTATTTAGTATGATCAGTGATATTTATTACATAAACCTAAATCAAAAAAAGTTCATGTTTTCTTTTTTTTTTTTTTTGATTCTTTTATATAGATTAGTGCCTATAATGTTTTACAAAAAATTTGGCTAGACTATTTGTTCAATATAAACTTTTCTTTGTCTTCGAAAATCCATTACAGGAGAAAGCCCAATCACAGTACAGAATTAAAATAAAAATATGGTTTTAACAATTCAAAAGTGGAGTTTGTGGATCAATAAGAAGGCCACGGCTACTTTTAGGCTACAATCCTCGATCACTATACTAAAGTGTGTTATTCCTAAACTATCATTACAAAAGTTTTTATTTTAAATACAACACGCAAATAAAAATCATGTGGAAAATGTGTACCAACTAGTACTACATACTCAAACCAAATTCATGGAATAAAAAACATTGAAATATATTGGTTTACAGATAATGTGAACGTATCAACTACGGACCAATTACTACAGTGATTCTTTCTGTAGTAAAGTTATGGAGTTATAGGAGTTGCTGGTTGTTTGTCATGTTATACTCATAAAACATTATCTTGAATAGTAATTCCCCTTTGTCACATTTTTATAACCAATTATTCTATTGTCTCAAAACCAATCAATCGTAATTTAGGAGGAAAGGTAATATTCGGTGTAGATATAACCTAATTGTTGCAAAATATTTTGAGGAAAATAAAGTGGATTGATATATGCCCTGCAGTTCTACTTCATCCTAAAAGAAACAGAATTTTTATTCATGCAATGATTTTAATTGAAATGATTCCAGAGATAAAACAATGACAATAGTCATCCTTCAAAGAAGCCTTGCCACGTAAGATAAAGCATAAGTTTGAAATATAAGTACAAGTTAGGAATAAGAACTATAGTGGCTGTATGCAATATCCAAAACAATAAAATGTCCTTTGGAATTAGTCATTACAGGTTAAAATATTAATAGAAGAAAAGTTGAGAAAAAATTTGAACCAGAGATTTTTTTTCCACTTTGCTGTTTTAGATTGTATTCAGTTCTATTTTTTTTCACCTTTTCTGTTGTATGTGTTTCTGTTGTATTAACGTGAGTTGTGTACAATATATTTTGCCCTAAGCTGTCATCTATTTGTTAAATGGAATTAGGTGCACATATACCCATATACCTGTACATATAACCATATTGTTTCAAATACCAAAATTTGTCTGTATTTTGATTTGTAAAATGAATAAAAAAAAGACATATTTTTTTTGTGTGTGAAAGTAAAATGATTCAATCTGTTGTACAACAAAAATTTGATCAAAATTTTATCTGGAAAACCCCATCTGATGTACCACGTTATATACATGTGCTTGATGTTCTTAAAATGAAATTGTACTGAAAAATTCACAATTTATAATTCTCTATAAGTATTTACAACCCTAGAAACAGAGTATTATTAAGAGTGTTTTTCACCACTGTAAAAAACATTACAAACACTCTTCATTATTAATATATTTTCTTGTAGATTAATGTTGGATCCCTTTCCTTATACCTGAATCATCAGTGAAAATTAGTTGTATTATAAATCATAGTACAATAAAATATTATATATTTAAGGAAAATTGAGTTACTTTTCAACATTTTTGCTAGAGAATTATATTTTCACATATTAAAATCTTTAAGGTGTGAGAACTGTAATGTAATTATTAACTAAATGATTGCCAAGGTTTAATAAAATGGGTTGGTTACGTCGTCCAAAATGGGGAATAAAATACCATGTTTTCTTCAAAAGCCACACGGTAAACATAATCTACTAGCCCTAAGTTAAAGAAGACTCTTAAGATAATAAAATATCAGATAACACTTACCTTGTTTGTTGTACAAAAAATCCCTTTAGTTTTAACTTAACAATGGTTTGGGTTTGGTGTGGATATGACATTTGGTGCTTTCTAACTAATTGGAGGAGGGGAAAAATGAAAATAAAAAATTTTCTTAGTATAGTACAAAGATGGTAGGTAGGGCAATTGGGGTTAGAGATGGGGTTTTAAATCATATAGTACTATTCCAAAACTATTTTTTTAAGGGATGTCACTACTTATTTTGTGGCCTAGGATAATGAGATAGATAGTCAAATTTCAATTCAAAACTTGAAAACAATGTCCTAATATAATTAATTTCTTCATTGTTGAGCAACTTGGATACTTAAGGAGTGTTAGTATTATTAATCAATATTCAGGGTGACTCGAGTAAGGAGTCCTAAATGGATTATGGACAAAGGTATTTTCCTACCACCTTGAATCAAATTTTTTCCTATTAAATTGTTCCCAAGAAACAATTTAAATATATATTTTTTATTTTATGCAAATACGAGACGTTAAAAAATTAAGGACCACTGGTTTGAACCATAAAAAATTTCAAATTTTAACGTATTCAGAATGTCTACTAGTTGGGAAAAGTTGGAAGTTAGAAAAATGTCGGAAATTTTGTGAAAAGTTGGGAAAAGTTAGGCCTAGGAATTTCGATCTTTGGTCAGAAAAAACTCATTTCATAATAGTAGTTTACAAATTTTAGAAAATTTCACAAAAATACGTTAAACAACATTAAAACAGTGTTATAACTCATTGAGTAAACTTTTGAATTATGGTACTAGAACATTTTATCAAAATGTACCTACTCGCTTTTCACTTGAACTCCTCCTTTGTTTTTGGCACTGCTTGTCTTCCTTTGAACTATTGACTAATATTTTAACTGCATTTAACATCTTTTCTTTCTAATTTGATTTGCTTTCGCTTTATTTCTTTTAACGCCCCGCTTGTACACACAATAATAATGCTGAGTGTCATTGCAGCACCCCTGATTGTTTTAGACCAGGGCACAAGATCAAGATGAAGAAGCCGAGCAATGACATGATGGACCGCACGATCGCGTGTCCACACAAGGGCTGCACCAAGATGTTCAGAGACAACTCGGCGATGCGCAAACACCTTCACACGCATGGGCCGAGGGTCCACGTGTGCGCCGAGTGTGGCAAAGCGTTTGTCGAGAGCAGCAAGCTAAAGAGGCATCAGCTTGTACACACGGGCGAAAAACCTTTCCAGGTCGGTTGACTTTAATTTTGTATACTAATTGTTAAATGAATTGAAGGCCTCATGACTAGGTGTTGTCCATACATCGGGAATTGGGGGAAATGTGGTAATTATACAAGAATTTTTTATAGGCGTGAAAATACAGATCTACTACGGGAATACATGTACCAGAGCAATCGTGTGGCCAACTGGAATGATCGTGGATGCCGATTTTAGTGATCTTGTCCATCGACAGGGGTGATCGTAGTGTCAGCTGACCGAGTGGTCATGTTTGCCGATCAGGGCTACACGCCCTTTTCCGTAATTTCCCCCCCCCCCCCCGTGATTGATCAATTGTAATAATTATTTAATGGATTTGGAATTAGGCTGAAAAAACGTAGATTATCTGGTGAGAAATACATGGAAATTTTGTTGATTTTATTTTATGGAACAAAATGACGCACTTCACTATTTGGACTTCCATACTTTATAAATCAATGTATAATGAATAAAAACAATGTCCAGATATGCAATAAAAAAATGATACTAAAACTAGTGTATCCATAATTAAGGTTTATGGATCTTTATTTTAATGATATGTCATAAATTCTGTTACTTCCGAATATGATTGGAGCATTCTTTATATTGACCTTAAACTTTAATGAAACTTTAAACTTTAATTTTTTTTTACCTTTTAATTTTAACTTTAACTGGAAGGGTTTTGATTCAATATTTTAAGTCGAAACATATAATATTTCTTCTTAAGATTTCCATTTGTGTGGTATACAAAAATTGTAGTTGGACTAATCATTGTAAAACAAAGTATGACAATTAATTATCTCCAATCTTATTTTATGGAATATTATAGATTCGAGAAAGTGTGATAATTTGTAGTTTTAACCAGTGCAGAATTTGAAGACCTTTATTGCTTTAGTACTTAAATGGTCAAAAATACAATGATAGCAACAGGTTTTAATTTTATTTCTTATTATAGATTTCTCACGACACTTTTCACTAGTTAGATTGTTCAATATTAGCTCACACAGACATAAATAAGTTAGTTCTTGTTAGTTATATTAATTTGTAAATAATCACAAGAAATCTGTGTAAATCCTGTTTGACAAATTTTTTATGAACCAATATTTTTGTTGTTATTCACTTGTTAGTAATACACTGATTTTGCAAAACACAAGTACTGAAAATAGGTTGTGGGGTTGATAAGTAAATGAATAAGACTAGTATTTATTTAATATAAGACTTTCAAATCTATCTAACTAAAAAAAATGAATATAGGTGAAAGCTACTGAAAGAACCGGTGACAGATAGTTTTAAAGAATCTGGTTTGAACCGGTTACATTGTGTGTGCCGGGGGGAGGGAAACAGCTGACTGCTTCTGCATCTAGTTTGCGAGACAACAGTGCTGCCATGCTGCCAACCTTCTTCTAATAAGACTGTGATGTATCGATGGGATCATCAGAGGCTGTATTTTTAAATGTATATATTAAGATAATGTTTGAAATTATAACTGTGAGAGGAGTGACGCCCGCCCGTGCCTACAAGAAATTAACTTGGACAATTATTTGCAATGTCTTTATTATTATGTACATGTTGACCTCACTGTAAAGCGTTTTGCCTAGTGAGGCTTATTGATGTTTGCTGCTTGTAAGAAATAAATAAATAAAATTGTATTTTTTTATTTGTCCAGTGCACGTTTGAGGGGTGCGGCAAAAGATTCTCATTAGACTTCAACCTACGAACACATGTTCGGATACACACAGGGGACCGGCCTTACGTTTGTCCGTTTGACGGCTGCAACAAGAAGTTTGCACAGTCGACAAATCTCAAGTCACATATCCTCACACATGCCAAGGCAAAGTTAGTATTGAATTATATCAATGCTCATATATTTACATTTTGTTATTGCAGTGACTATTGTTTGGTTGTCTGTCGTAGTGTACTTATAACTTTCAATAATTTAGGAAGGTATGGTAAAGGCCTATTTTTTAAAAATTCAATATTGTGTTGTTTTATTTCAGAGTAGTTTATTTTTATTTTCTAAATAGTATATTATAAAAAAATTACTCCTGTAAATTTAACTTACTTTATTAAACTATTTTATTATTTTATTAAATTGTTGTAAAGTTTGATAAATTTGTAATTTGGTTCGTAACTAGTTTTGGTGAGTATACAAAATTTTATTTGTATTTATGATATTTACTATCAATAATGATGTAGCAATCTTTTTTTAAAACAAAAAATTTATGGAGAATTGTTTTTTTGTAAAATGTTTGTACAATGTTTAAATCCTTGTCTATGAGCACTTGGTTGCTTGACAGGCCTCGCAACCCGATGAACCACCGGCCCATGCAGATGCTCAACTCGGAAGAGGTGCCTCAGTTTGTCCAGGTGGATGTGGGGGATGTTGAGCACCAACAGTTTATTGTTTATGCCGATTGAACTCGTTTTTAGGTGAGTTTTTTTACTTTTAACTATGCTGGACTCTATATGTACGGTTTGCCATCATTACTTAAATGTCATAGATGGGTACCAAAATAAGATATAAGTTAGTAGAACTTCTCATACCCGACGTTCCGACAACCTTTTTGTCTCGATATCCGAAAGAGTAAAAAGCTTCAATTTTAGCCCATTCTGTACCTTAAAGCTAGTAAATGGCAAATTTATTACTTCTAAAGTTAACTTTGTACAGTTTGAATTGTCGATATATATGGCTATTAAAAGTTTTCGTAAGTCTAACATGAGGTGTTACTAAATTACATCCATGTATAGTTTAATAATTATGACGTGAGCCTTGATAAGAAAAAAGAGTCTGTGTTCTGTTTAACATGAAATAAATGACTCGAAATGTATAGAGATGGGACGGTTAGAATTTTCATTTTCCTAAAGCTAGGTTTACAAGATTGGCGACAAGTGAGATTGTCTCTAGTGTTTCCTAAAAAAATGAGATTCAGAATTAAAAATAGGTACTATCCATTATTGAATTTTGAAATTTTTTCATTAGAAAAAATTGGAATTTGGTTGAGCATTTTACACATTGGCTAATGTAAAGTTGTAAACATGTGTAGTTTTTCATCATTACTGATAATCACAAATATTGGATTGATATGAAGTAATTGATTTGGATCCAAATGAAACATTTTTAGCAATAACATGTCATAGTCCAAATTAAATTTATTGATTTAAAGTAACAAGAACACTGGATAAACAGTTAAAACTTGTTTGAATACAGTAATCCAAATTACAATTAATCTATTAAATCAAGTTAATTCTGGTGTAGATTTTAATGAATCTCCTGACAATAATCATTTATAAGAGTTTCTTCAGTTAACAAAAAAATGGTACTAACAAAAAAATAAATAAATAAAAATAAAAAATAAAAAACTGTGTCCATTTAATGTTTTTCTTAACTATACAGAAAATTTTTACCTGTATTATAATTTAAGTAAAAAAATGGAGTAGTTTCATAATTAAACTAGCTGCCACGCAATGCCAACGCAGGGAATGGTTTGCCCTTCACGTGAGCTTGTTTGTTATGCTCACTTGCCATCAGGTTTAGCTCGTTCACTGCGCTCATTCACTGCAAGTTTATGGGTCATTGTCACAAAATGAGATAAATACAGGTTAAAAAAATAAAATTATCCAATTTTTAGCGAATTTCCCTATAGGGAATAAGCTATTACGGTAGTAGTCACGGTAAGACCTAAGCCCGGGACCATGATACTTTTTCGTTTTGAGGTCCCTAGAAGCCAAAAACACCATTCGTTCAAATTGATATATATGTATATATATATATATATATATATATCTATATATATATCTATATATATATATATATCTATGTGTCCGTTAACACGATAACTTTTGAACGGAACCTCCGATTTTGATGAAATTTTGTACAGGGGTGTAAGCCAGCATCTACTAGGTTGAGTTCGCGAACCAGAATGATCGGACCATTGGAACGGGGTTTTATGGGGTTTCAAAAGGGTTAAAAATGGGTTTTTGGCATTTTTCGACCTTAATTTTTAAAATTCAACAATTTTAACTGAAACCATTTAAAAGAGCTTAAAAAAACAAACGATTTGGTATTTTGAATTTTTATCTTAGCATAACTGGTTACGGGGAAAATCAAAAAATGTGTTTTCCATGTTATTCTTATGGGAAATCAAGAAAAGCCTATATCTTGCTTATTTATTGACATAACTTAATCAAATTTGGTATGTACATTATCTAGATAAGGTTTAACTTATACTTGCTTACAAAACCCATATGGCGGCAAACCTACATACTCACCCCCATGGGGTTTATGGGGAAAATAAACAGAACACCATAACCTTATAAAATTTGGTATGTACAATCACTAGGTAGGATTTAACTTATATTTACCAACTAAACCCATATTATGGCTTCAAACCTACATATTCTCATCCCCATGGATTTTATGGGGAAATATAAAATATACCAAAATTCCATTGGAAATTCGCTGAGTACGCAGGTCTGCTGCGACGGGGGTATTTATTTTTGTTCTAATTTTCAAACCTAGTATTAAACAGTTCATAAATATTTAAAATAATAATACCTCCGAGCTTAATTCTTCATTTATCTATTTATTTTCATTTTTTGAAGATGCTGATAACAGCAAGATTTACAGTCTGGTCACGCTGTGTTTATTTATAGAAAAATATTGTTGATATAATAAAAACGTAAAATAAACAGCATGGAATCTTGGGAATGTCACTACTTTAACACCTCATGATGAATTTTAAGTTTAGATGTTTATGAAATTGTTGAAAAAAAACAATGAAAAAAGGAATAAGAAAAAGTGAACCTCAGAGACTGACAAATTTTTGATAAAAAACGAAAAAATACATAAACATACAAAGTATATATATGTATGTGAATACTAGACATTACATGAGCCGACTATGATGAAAAAATATAATTTTATATAATACGTTATAGGAAAATTAACCATAATAGTTGCGTGACCGGACTGTACCAGACGTGACTGGACTGTAGCGACCGTGAGTGGACTGTACAGGGCTTTATTTGCCGTGGCTTGAGACACTAAATATGAATATTTTTCTCAGATAATGGAATTAAATAAATAAACGAAAAGATATCTAAGTTTATAAGTGTACTTTATTAAACTTACATGAACAAATATTCGTAATTGACAAGGTCAAAGTATATATACGAAGTCACTTAGTCACAAGGTCAAAGTAATTGAAATATTGTGGATGAACAATATTTTACTTCTTACGTGAAATTCTACATAAAAAGTAAGTTTATGTTTACTCCATTAAACAAAATAGTGAAAATGTAAACATTTTAAAAATATAACCTAAAAAAAGTTTGAACAATTCAAACTTGTTGTTAGTGTTCAATTAACCCTTAAACTAAAAACCGAGTGGGGGTTTGTTGAATTTGTAAAACACTCGATTCCCTTTCATTACTAAAGTAGGCTGAGGCAATACACAAATTACTTGAGTTGTATGAACAACTGAAGTGTCTTTCTCGTTCATGTAGTAAATAGAACTGTCGTTGTTACAAGCTTTCATAAATGTGACCTCAAACTCCTCATTCACTACTGACGTAGTGCAAACAGCTATGAAAGATTGGCTTTTAGCCGATTTTGAAACATTTTTTAGTTTAACTAGAACATAATCCCCCAAATTTATTTCGTCATGTTTCGTAATTTTGCTTCCAACTGAATCTTCTGCGGCACTAGTGGATGATAGATTATACAAAACCTCCGGGGTGATTAAATTATCATTTCGATTTGTTGAAGACCCAGGCAGTGAACTGTCTTCATCAAATTCATCATCAGATGACGAATAAACTTCCTCTACTCTGAGGACTTTTTTTGAAGGACGATTGTGCTGCACCTGGAACACTTGAAACAGTTTGAAGTGTACACAGGACTGTCCTGGGGTACATTCAAAGCACGACAAGAAATTTGCGTACATTTCCCCCCCTTTAGAGTAAGTTATTTGCCGTGTTTTTGTAACTCCTTTAATCGGAGGAATATTCATTTTTGCAACTTCTCCCTTCGTATTTTGCACGTCTTCCTTACTGATTTCAAGTAAGAAGACTTTACTGTCTTCATGAGCCTTGATGAAGTCAGCTGCACAGGTTATATCATGGCCATTGGCTACCTTCCTGTCGGCTTCTCTTTTTAGGGAGCCTCCAACACCATCCATCGGGCCCTTGCCATGTCCGGCCTCTGTAAAATTCCAGGTCATGTGCTGCAAATTTGGAAACAAAGATGGAACTTCATTCCTAAACAAATGAATATTAATTCTGTTCCGGTATTGGCTTGAGGGCGAATCAGAAAAGAAGTGGACAACTTTAGTAGCTGGGTACTGCATTGCAGTTCTTTGCAACACTGGCTTCAAATGAGCCCAGATGGCATGGGCCTGATGATCGAGGTTGTCAGATACCGTGCAGAACGATGATGTTTTATCTGGACAGTATCTGACACCGGTATGAAGTGACAATTGACGTTTAGATGCGCCGAAATGGATTGACTGGACCTCCGTAGAGTACTTGCAAACATAATTTTCAGCAAAATCGATGCGAAATAACAGTTCATTTTTGCCCATATTTTCTATTTTCTTTTTTAGCCTTGATGATTGGTGGATAGCAGAGTAAACATGTCTTTTAAACTCAAGAACTTCTCTTGCAAAAATTTTTTTCACGGCTGCAATGCGTTTAATTATTTTAACCTTAACAGTCCTCTTGACCATTTTTTTCTTATTTTTTATCATCCTCTCTTCTTTCACGTCAATCCATTTAAAATATTTCATTTAAAAATTTTCCCTGAAAGAAAATTCAATTTCATTGCTTTTACATTTCTTACAGTCACCAAACATGCAAATCTTTATCTTTTGGTGAGCAAACAATTTTCTTTAAAACATCGTTTGTAGTTTTTTCCTTGATTACTTTGACTTTACTCAATGCATTAGTGAGCAATTCCATGTTTGCATGTTTAACACACGCGCATGTTTCACGGTCACTTCTTTTTGGAAAAGTTACATAGAACGGCCTTGACCTAGCAAAAGATTTATAAGATATGTTGAGTTTTGTTTCCTCCACAAATCTTTTATGTAGATTTTTTAAAGTATCTTGCAGAACTCTTCTCTGTACTTTCTTTTTGCCCTGTTTCACAAAATCTTTTTTCCCAGGACAAACTCTGCTTACGCTGTCGTCTTCAAAAAAGTTTATCAATTGCTTTGAGAGAAGATCTCTCACACCTTCTTTTTTCTTTCTTGAATAGGTCGCTGGATTTTCATCTACTAGTTTGTTCATCTTATACGGAAGAATACTTTTGAAATATTTCTGTACTCTGTATCTTTTTAAAACCTGATTTCCAATGGCTTTACGAATAAGTTGCTTCCTTTTTTTATCTCTGCCAACCTCTTCAACTTTTTTTTCCAGCTGTTTCTTAAGAGCGAAACCCAAGAACAGCTGCTTCTTTATTTCTGGAGAAGTTCCGGGTGTAACGAGCTCTGCCACTTGTTTTCTAGGGGATGGAGACAAGGATTTTTTATTTTTTTCTTTTCCCTCTCTAGCCTCTTCTTATATTTCTTAAGCTTTTTCTCTAGTTCGTAAATCTTTTGTTTTTGTTTGTTTACAACTCTGTACACCTTTGCTCTATCTTTTTTAACGGCCTTTCTTCCTGCCTTCTTCTGTCTTGATTCTTCATTCCTGTTTTGACGAATAAATTGATCATCCAGTTCGAATTCTGGCTGTGGGGACCCGGGGGGTGTATTTAATAAGACAGCAGCCAATCGTTCTTTTTTTTCTTTTCTAGTTTGATTATATTTCTTCCACTGCTTTCTTTTTCTTCTCTTTTCTCGTTCGCTCATTTCATTTATGCTTTTCCGTTTTTTCTCTTGTTTCAGTTTTTGGTAGCGTTCTCTATCGTACTGTCTTTTCTTCTCTAAATCTTCTTCTGATAGCTTCGCCCTCCTTCTTCGTTGACGCTCCCTGTTCAGCATTTTTTGTCTTTCGTATTTTTCTTTACTGGTTTCGTTTTTTTTCCTTGCCATTTTAGCTCGGTATTCTGAAAAATATAAACACACTGATGTACTTAAAATAAATAATTATAAGAAAAGAATTTTCAGTGAACTTCAATAAACATGCCTGAAAAGTTAACTTCACCCACCAATAAAAGATAAAATTGTTGATTGCACACAAAAGATAAATGCAATCTTTAAGTCCTTCTTTTTTAAATAAAACGTTTAAATATGTACAAAAAGAATGGTGTAGAGTTTTAAAAAAACAACAAAATATAAATTATAAAACGAAATTTGAGTTAAAATTGAATATTTTCCCCAAATGAAACGTTATAAACTGCAAAAAGGACATTTATTAACACTAACACCCATTCATAGCAGGATAAAATTTTTTTTACAAAAAAAGGTCATTGTAATAGCTGAAAATATTTTAATTGTAAAATAATAATTAATAATTTGCATAAGAAAATTTGAAATGTAATTTTTATCAATTACATTATCATGTTAAACTGCTTAGTTGGGAGTTGCGTACAGGTTTACAAGCGTTACCGGGCCTGTAAAGTCGTGACCGGGGTTATCTTACAGTCCGGTCATGACATTACAGGCCCGGTAACGCGACCGGACTGTACGTGACCGGACTGTAATATGGCTACATATTTCCAACTATCGGCTAGCCTCGTCGGTGAGACGGCTTCAAATTTTGAGGTTAGGTTTAGTGCACAATTCAGTATCCGACTCAGCTTTGTTTTTAAGATAACTTTGAAAGATTCACTATTACATTGAGTGACCGAACTGTAATATAATAAAGGTACGAAGTATTTCTTACCTGTAATTTTACTTATAAATGTGGAAATGCTTGACTTTCTTGTACGAAACTATTACACAGCGTCCAATACACACTAACAGGCACAACTCAATGTCGTTGGCGCGCTTTCGTCGTCTTTTTTCCCGTTTCGCGCGCTTTGCCTTCTTGACGTCGTCAGCTGTGGTGGACTTTGGAGACAGACGAAAATCGATAAAGAAAACGGCGAAAACATATGTTTCAATGTAACAGGTGATTGAATCATACGTGAAACGTCGCCGATTATTTATATTTACACTTCAGAATGATTTATTTCATTCCTTTTCAGTGTTATTATGCAAGAAACATATGATTTGCATTTGGTGACAAGTGACCGGACTGTTTCTAAGCATATATAACCTATTTTAAAATAATAATAACATCATCAGACAACAAAATAAGAGGTTATTATTGGAAAATGAGGTATTAGAAATAAAAACACAGGTTTTTTGTTTTTGTAATAAATTTCATTTTTTATTTTTTCCTCAGTGACATAAATTGTCCCATTATGTGACAATGACCCTTATAGTATCCTTTAGTTTCCGATTACCAATGTTCCCTCAACATTTAAAATGAGAACAGCTGTTTATAGCATTAATATTTCTAGATGTAATCATATGTTCAATCATAAATGTTCCTTCCATAAGAATAACATAGTAACTTTATTCTAAGCGTAGCCCTATTGAATCTTGATTAAAACTATTTAACTGTCTTATTTAAAACCTACAGAATCAGTGCACCAAAATTCAGATTTCTACCTTGATATGTTTGAAGAATTAGTGATAAGTGAGTGAGTTAGTGCTGATTATAAAAATAGATATAGACAGCAAACACACAATACTCAGAAGTTATATAAGACTCGTTTCGGCTCTCTTAGACTGAATGTTTTATGTGATAAAAATTTTAACCAAGATGTACAGTAAAACTTTGATTAACCGTCTCTCTTTTAACTGTCACTCTCTGTTATCCGTCACCCCTTAGACGCACGTTTGATTACTTTTACCGTGTTGTAATTGATGCTGTACTGAAAGTGTAAAAGCCATTTTGATCAAACACAATGTCAATGGCCTTAATTTTGTGAGAAAAAACCCAGGGGCGTAGTAAGGGGGGGGGGGGGGACAGGGCGGAAGTTGGGCAAGTCCATTGTAGATGGATTCAGTTGTTATAGTAGCTCAGGACTGTACCACAGTCTACAATCAGACAGTCATGACAATAATACTCGAACATTGTGGTGCCCGGAAACCGCTAGCAGTTCCTGGTGCTTAGCGCCACAAATACCATTGTTTTCCTGTTAATTCCGATGCCTGTTTGCCCAAGGACAACATCTCCTTTAGTCATTAGTACATCAAATTAGTCATTCCATTCATAAGAAAATAAAAAATTCATCATGGAAGAGGTTACATTAAAATCAAATTTATGCAGGTGCACTGTTTTATGTCCAATAAATAATAAAATCCTTAAAACAGGAATTGACTATTTGGGAGTCGAGACACTGGAAGCATTAGTGTAATTCATTCTGTCCTGGACCCACGGGAACTGGTTGATAGTTGCCCCTATACTTATTAGACTGTAACTATGCTCATCGCACGAGAATCTTTGGCAAGTAGTGTTTTTTGATACTGTAAAACCGGCAAATCTCGGACAGGGGTGGTAATCCCGGACACTACGTACACTTTTCATAAAATATTTTTTTCTGAACTAACCTGTAGGACTAATCAGATGTTCTTTGTATGGTTACGCAGAGAAGAAAGCAAAGAAAACAACTGTTTTGGTTTGACGTACGTAGGAGAGAGTTTGATATTTTATTTTACAGGTCGACCAACCTTGCACTTTTTGCAAAAAATAAATATGTGTCTAACTAAGACATGTAATTTTCGTAAATTTATACCGATTTTTTTCATGTTGGCATGTTTTTATTCAGAATTTAATCGCGCTTACAACAACGTAACTTTCAGTTTTATATGTCTTCAACATAAAAAAATTAACATTTTATATAGTACCGTTCAATACCGGACACTCTGATCCGGCCGGCCATGACTGCCGCGGCTGCTCAGATTGATTGATTACGATCAATAGAACGTCAGCTGGAAGCCCCAAAGTTTAATTTTCATAATGACTGTATGGTCTCTTTTGTTTTTGAAAATGCATTTGATGGTTACAATGTTTGTTAATTTATCGATTGTAAACCAACGTAGTTTTTATATAGGTAAATTTTAGAGGTGTGCGGATATCCGAAAATTCGGTTCGGTTTCGGATCGGATCGGATATCCGAATCCGATCCGAAGATTTTATTGATATCCGTATATTCGGGTCGGATATCCGACTTTCACGGATAGATTGTATATCTGGTGTTAAAGACAAGATCAATGCACAAATATTGTGTTTTTCACGATGGCCATTCTGCATAAAATGGTGATGATGCGACGGAATGTCTAAAATGACGTCCAAAGTACTGAAGCAGACTAATAAGTCAGAAGTCAGATAATAGAATAACGGGAAATAATCACGACACCCAGCGACCAAGGTTAAGTTAGTGTTGAACATTCAACTGCACAATTGACAAAGTGTCAGTTCTGAACCCTCTCGCTTGGAGCGCTATCAGTAAAGATACAAGTCTCGGCCAATCACGGCAACTCGAGAAGCCCTAGTTTTTATTCCACCCGCCTGAATCGCTAGTGTCGTGGTGTTTTGAGCGCTAGTTGTTGGGGGACAATTCATCATTCGTAGTTTCGTGACTCTATATAAGATTTAATCTAATGAAGATTACGATCGCGTTTGACTATGAACTTGTGAAGGCATTGGATCGCGATTCAACCGTACGTTCTATTTTGTCGTCTGTAATTATTTTCTCTTTGATGTTGATAGGTTATGTCTTTATACCTCTGATCGTGTTTTAAACTGATTTGAACCTTTTTATTGTCTCTTAATTATTGATGTCTATAAGGAAAAGAAAAAGAAAAGAAAATGAGTGTTGTATGGAAGTTTTTTGCTAAAACTGAAAATGACTGTTTGACAGAATGCTCTTTATGCAAGCTGAAGCTAGGTTATGTTTTCATACCATCATTTTGGTTTTCAAATAAAATATTTTGTTAAAGGCCCTACTTTGTCATATTGTGCACACTGGGATGTTTGCCTGGTGAGTAGTTTTGGCCTAGGCCTATGGCAACTCTCTCTAATTAGAGCTTAGGTTAGGCCTAGTTCAAAATAATGTTGACATGTTCATTTAGGCCTAGGGCCAATTAGTGTTTACTTTGATCATGACAAATTATAAACTGACTTTGTTTTAAAGTTTAAAAATAGTTAAATTGTTGTTAGTTTAATTGATTTTGATATTCCTAAACTGTTTTTATATTCAAGGCCTAGACCTAACTTAAAAATTGTGGCTTAAAATTAATTACCTGTTTGTCTTTCTGTTTACTGCGCAAAAATCCGAATCCGAAAACTATCCGATCCGATCCTGTTACTATCCGATCCGAACCGATCCGAATCTTAACTATCCGAACCGAATCCGATCCGAAAAAAAATTTCACTATCCGCACACCTCTAGTAAATTTCATTACCTACCTAACGTTTAAATGTCCTTATAATAGGCAAGTAATGTATGAGTGTAGTTTTTATACCTACACTAGCAGTTACCCGGCGCGCGTTGCTGCGCTCAAATTTAGTTGTTTACATAAATAAAGCTATTTTAATGTAAAAAAAAGATAAGTTAAGTTTCAAGTATTTTAATATAGCAAAAAAAGTCAATGGCGTAGAAAGTAAGTATATTAATATTACTGTAAGTCCAAAGGATAAACAGGCATTTTGCAAATTTAAACCCAGATTAGTCAAAGTTTGCCTTGTATTTTATTGATCGTAATTGCAAATGCAAGAGCACCTATGAGCAAAGAGGCACGTCCATGTCAAATTTCAACCCCGAAGGCCCTAAAGGGTCATTCCATCTAAAATGATCCAGAAATAAAATAATTGGTTGCTTGACCATTTTTAAATAAAATGAAACTTTCCAGGTTGTTTCCCTTATATCTCAAGGCTTTGAAACCATATATAAAAAAATTTTATCTTTGTTGGTTTACCTTTAGCGGCCATTTTGGATGGGCCGCACGAGCCCATTTCTGTGATTGCAAGGGTTTACAAGAATGTTCATAACTAATTAAGTATTTGTCTTAGAAAGATGAAACAAAAACCATTTTGTTTATAATTTTACAATGTATAAAAGAGGTTCAGTACATTATTTGCATATCTCTATTATTTCTGTAAGAAAATCTTAAGACAAATTCAACAACAAAATCGACTAAATTTCGCTTTTCGTAATTTTTTTAGGTACAAGGGCAGTAAAATACAATATGATTTATTTTTTTTTATTTAAAGATATATGTTGGTAGTTTTACCATAAATAATATGGACTGTGATATGCTAACCCTTTAGTTGTTATAAATTTTCAAAAAATGAATTTTTGGAAAAATTTGCGATTTTGGCTTGAAATAACTTTTATGGGGTTGGTGATAGAAATCTGAAATTTACCCAAAATGTAGGTCTAATGTATATGTAACAATAAAATTAAAAAAAATTCTTGTGTATTTAACTTGGTAAAAAGTTATAACTTCTTAAAAATGTCGAAAAACTGCGTTAAAACAAAGATTTCTGTTGATGTTGTTTGCTGTAGAAGTGGTAGAAAAGATTTGATATTGTACTTTTTTACATCGTAGTATATCATTTATGAATATATTTTTATAGTTTGTTTCAATAAAAAAATCATCTTAATCATGTACGGTATCTTTTTTTTAATTGACATTTTGGGGTTAATTGCTTTGAACTTTGAAAAATAGGAACTATTGATCTAACTATTTAAACTCAGTCAAAACTTTTTTCTGCTTTCATTACATTCGAGTTTGGTTTTAACCCTTGTGGCCAGAAATAAATAGAAGCTAGTCAGTCAATTAAAGGTACAGAAATTTATTTTTACAATTTTAAAAAGCCGAAAGTTTAAACCTTTTTATAACTCTAAACATTATAATAAAAATGAAAGTAGGTTTGTACATGATCAAGTACATCAATCATATTTGTACATAGTGGTCTACTTATATTCATAAGAATTAGGCAGGCCCTACTTTGATGATACATGTTTAACTAACAGCATTGATATTTCTTCTGATAGTTCTTTAGTAATTGTGTGCGATCGACCAGTTACCGTTGTAAGTTCTAAAGGAGTTAATTTCCTTAAAACATTGAAAAAGTTATTTCAAGCCAAAATCGCAAATTTTTCCAAAAATTCATTTTTTGAAAATTTATAACAATTAAAGGGTTAGCATATCACAGTCCATATTATTTATGGTAAAACTACCAACATATATCTTTAAATAAAAAAATAAATCATATTGTATTTTACTGCCCTTGTACCTAAAAAAAATTATGAAAAACGAAATTTAGTCGATTTTGTTGTTGAATTTGTCTTAAGATTTTCTAACAGAAATAATAGAGAAATGCAAATAATGCACTGAACCTTTTTTTTACATTGTAAAATTATAAACAAAATGGTTTTTGTTTCATCTTTCTAAGACAAATACTTAATTAGTTATGAACATTCTTGTAAACCCTTGCAATCACAGAAATGGGCGTGCGCGGCCCATCCAAAATGGCCGCTAAAGGTAAACCAACAAAGATAAAATTTTTTTATTTATGGTTTCAAAGCCTTGAGATATAAGGGAAACAACCTGGAAAGTTTCATTTTATCTAAAAATGGCCAAGCAACATGCTCTGGATCACTTCTAATGGATTGACCCTAAATTAATTCTAAAGTCCAGTGGAGCACTGCCCTACTAAAAAATATATTTGCAAAACCATTCTTGGTGAGTACCTATGAGCAAAGAGGCATGTCCAAGTAAAATTTCAACCATGGTTGCCCTAAAGTAATTTAAAGTTCAGTGGAGCGGAGCCCTAAAGAGCTTAAAACCGATATATGCAAAACCGTTTCTTAGTCAGCACCTATGAACAAAAAGAATCATCCATATAATTTCAACCCCGGTGGCCCTAAAGTGATTTTAAAGTCCAGTGGGGCGGAGCTCTAAAGATCTTAAAAACTATTTTTGCAAAACTGTTTCCTAGTAAGCACCTAAGAGTAAAGAGAATCGTCTGTCAAATTTCAACCCCGGTGGCCATAAAGTAATTTCGAAGCCCAGTGGGGCGGAGCCCTAGAGAACTTCCAAAACTATATTTGCAAAACTGTTTCTTGGTGAATATCTGTGAGCAAAGAGGCACGTCCATGTAAATTTCAACCTTGGTGGCCCTGAAGTAATTTTGAAGTCCAATGGGGCAGAGCCCTAAAAAGCTTCAAAAACTAACTTATATTTGCAATTGTTTCTTAGTGAGTACCTATGGGAAAAGAGCATCTTCCATAAAATTTCAACCCCGGTGGCCCTAAAGTGATTTTGAAGTCCAGTGGGGTGGAGCCCTAAAGAGCTTAAAAAACTATATTTGTAAAACCGTTTCCTTGTGAGTACCTATGAGCAAAGAGAATCGTCCATGTCAAATTTCAGCTCCGGATTTCCTAAAGTAATTTCAATGTCCAGTGAGTCGGAGCCCTAAAGTGCTTAAAAAACTATATTTGCAAAATCGTTTCTTAGTGAGTACCTATGGGTAAAGAGCATCGTCCATCAAATTTCAACCCCTGTGGCCCTAAAGTAATTTTGAAGTCCAGTGAGGCGGAGCCCTAAAGTGCTTAAAAAACTATATTTGCAAACTCGTTTCTTAGTGAGTACCTATGGGTAAAGAGCATCGTCCATCAAATTTCAACCCCGGTGGTCCTAAAGTGATTTTGAAGTCCAGTGGGGTGGAGCCCTAAAGAGCTTAAAAAACTATATTTGCAAAACCGTTTCCTAGTGAGTACCTGTGAGCAAAGAGAATCGTCCATGTAAAATTTCAGCTCCGGAGGTCTTAAAGTAATTTCAATGTCCAGTGAGGTGGAGCCCTAAAGTGCTTAAAAACTATATTTGCAAACTCGTTTCTTAGTGAGTACCTATGAGCAAAGAGAATCATCCATCAAATTTCAACCCCTGTGGCCCTAAAGTAATTTTGAAGTCCAGTGGGGTGGAGCCCTAAAGAGCTTAAAAAACTATATTTGCAAAACCTATGGACCTATGGACAAAGAGAATCGTCCATGTCAAATTTCACCACCTGTAGGCTTTTAGTGTAATTGTGAGCTTATGTGGGGCGGAGCCATAAAGACAGCACAAACATCAACATTATACATCACACCTGGTTACTTATATGATTATAAGCATCTGCTTGAATGAAACTTTCAAATTTTTTTATTACAGCAGTTCATTTTGTAGACACTAAATTTCTAAAACCTGACACTGCACCATTGTATGCCCCCTGGGTCAGAGCCCTTTGGACAGATTTGCACCAAACTTCACTCAAACCATTCTCGAATAATGCTTGATAATGCCTGAAAGTTTTATTACAATCTGTTGAGCAATTTCGGAGTCTGTAGGCAACAAACAAATATATATATATACATACTTCCTCTTATATAGATATAGATTTACCTCACTTTTAAACTTCCTTGATGTACAGGATTTTTTTTACAATTATTTATGTATAGTGTTATACACATGACATGTAATGTATGATTATTCATTCCCTCCTCCCCATTCCATCACACTTCTTTGAAACCACTTTTTTTTACTCTGAGGGCTGCAAAGACATTTAAAGATGTAAAACACTGTCCGTATACGGACAGAAGAGGCTATGTCTTGAGATTTAATGCTATTTCAATGGGTGCCTGACATTACACCACTCTGGGGGGTAATTCCGGACACTTTTTTTTATAAATTTTATTTTGAAACATAATTAAATAAGAGGTGCAGGGATATAATCAATAATACACACTATTTACAATGGTAATGTCTTTATTGGTGATATTCACGTAGGGAAGAAGTTATAACCTAAAAATAGGTAAAAAGTGTCCGGGATTAGCCGGTTTTACGGTACGGTGTATAGGCTCAATGATAGTTAAAAAGTCAAGCCTTACAGTTTTTTAAGTACAGTAGAACCTTGATAAGACGACTCTCAAGGGGTCACACAAAACTGACGTCTTATCAAAGTGTTCGTCTAATCAAGTGTCGTGCTATCAAGGTTGTTTTACTGATAATTCGTCTTATCAAGGTGCACCCTAACAGAGTATATTTTTAAACTCTCCATATAGCAAGTGCAATTTTAATGAAGCCTCACTAGAAATATTTCATTGAAAATTTATGAAATCAAGCATACAAGAAAACACACATATAAAACAAAATGTTTTATTGAAAAAATAGCCTATTATAAAAACTTAAACAACTAATAATTTTTTTTAAAGAAAAATACAAAATGTAATAAATAATTTGTTATAAATCAAAGAAATTAAAAATCTTTATACGGTATAAATGTTCTCAATTAATCATTTACCATATATTTAATTAAGCTGAATACCAGCAAAGTTAATTGATTTATCGATTACATGTTAGACAATTTCCTTTACGTCTAAGCCTACGTCAGGATTCAATGTTGTTGTGCAAGAGCAAGGAAAGTTAGTGAAATAGTCATTAATTTTTGTTTATTTCGTGTTGCTCACGTGAACGTAGTCCAATGCACTATTGATTTCCGTAGTGACCCTAACCACATACTCTCACTCATAACACTTTTTTTCATAAAACACTTTAATATACTAACGGCATTTGAAGGAGACATTCTCTAATCCCTATACTGACACTACACACTTATATGTAAAACGACGATGTCACACAATAGCACTACACTTAAACTGGTATCATAATATGATACCATAATAGACAGCTTATATTATAAGCTGTGCTAAACGCAACGTAAAACCAATAATTTTCGTTTTGACAGCAGACATGCAACTGACTGTATACAAATAAATTGTGTCTCCAAGAGGAAGTGTAGGAAAGGGGTTTCCTAGAACTGAGCATAAAGACATTGTTTCCTTCAAAATGTCTGACCAAACTGTGGGAACGATGCATGAGAGAGGCGATTCGTGTTGTAAAGGTTCCATAACGAGACACTTCGCGCTATAGAGGTTATGTTCGTGTTACGGAGTTAATTTACTGAAAGATTCGTGGCACCGAGGGCGAGTTGGTGCTATAGAGGTTCTGGTATTTTAAAATGCGTGTTATAGAGGTTGATTGTGCACTAATTTTAGCTGCTAAAATGTGTGCTATCGAGGTATTTATGTGAATGGTATTCGTCCTATAGAGGTATTTTTAACATTGAGTGTTATGGGCAATTCACGGGGACTAGAAAATATTACTTGTTATCAAGGTAATCGTGTTATTGAGGGACGTACTAAAGAGGTTCTACTGTATCAACACTTGACTAAAAACTGGAAGTTTTTTTAAACGTTTCAGCAAGGGTGAAACTGCTACAATAATAACACAGATTTGTGGAGTGGGTAGAACGACCGTAAATTATGTAAAAAGGGTTGATTAAGTACAACTGAGTAGCAGATTTGTACTACTCTGGTATGTACATAAATTTAATATAAATGTATATTATCAGGTATAGGGTTTAATTCCTTCAAAGACCTTTTAAATCTACTTACTGTACAAGTTTTTAACATTATTTCTGTTATCCGTCGATTCACTTAACCCATTAGCAAAGATTCATATATTTTTCTCCTAATTTTTGGCAATTTCGTCATTTAAATTCTCCTTTGCCTTGGAAAAGACAGAAAAATATTTAAATTGTATTAGTATAACCTCTTCATCATGACTGGCCTATACATTCAGTACGGTACTACAAGTAGCTGCAACGTGTTGCATTACATTGTACAGGACTGGGGAGTTAATGAAATATTTTTCTCTTTGTGGTCCTATACATTATACATGAGATGAACTATCTACATCCAACATTTGTGAAAAATAATTCTAATTATAGGAGTTTTTGAGTAGAGGCCCTAAGACATTTGCATAAGAACCATCACAAAATCCTAATTTGGAGATGAAACACATTTTCAACATTCTATCATAGTGGGATGTTTGAGAATTAGTGATAAAGATCAATTAATTGATAAGACACCAACAACGTGCTAAGTTTAATTTTTATTGAAAAGATGACAATATTTTAATTGAATTTGATCTTTCAGATCAATAAAAGTTTTCAGTTAATTACTGTAGTGTTTTAATAAATTGTTGTTTTTGCAGAATTTAAAAGGAAGAGTGTACAAACAGACTGAAGTAGCTGTGAAGTGAAGCAAGCGCCTAGTTCAATACCAGTTACAGCATTTGTCCCACTAGTTAGTGTCAAACTACAACCCTCAATATGAACAATCCGGGGTACCAGAATCAAAAATGCCCTTTTAGATAAATGGATTGATTTAAATAGGAATTTGGAGGCTTTGTTCAAAACATGCAGTTACTATTTATAATCTAGTATTGTGAAGTAAACATTTAGCTGTAAGGTTATTTAATTAATTATAATTTAAAATAATGGAAGCCATATTTGTTACAATGCATTCTAGAAAGTGCAATTCTTCTGAAGAAATTGTCATTTAACTTAGAAATATATTTTTAAATGTTTGTCTTTTTGTGAAAATTACAGTACTGATAGGTAATCAGTACCTAAAATGTGTAAGCCGTGGATCCATCAATAACACAGTTTATTGGTTATTATCAAGATTTGAATGATGATAAATAAAATTACCTTATTTTTCAATTGTTTTAATTTTTTGTTTGTTTAGTCTGTGTTTAAAAGCTAAGACCCCTCTCACACATACCGATTTTACAACCAACAAAAAAGTCGGTTTTGAGAAAATTCAGTCGATTAGTGACAGACTGAAGGTTTGTCTTAGAGTGTTTGTTCACACACACCGATATTTTGGTCAGCCGACTTTCAGTGAATTTTGTTATAGGGTATACGCAATTACGGTAGTAGCCATGGTAAGACCTAACCCCAGGACCACTTTACTTTTTCATTTTGAGGTCCCCAGAAGCCAAAAACACTATTCACCTACTCATTTGTCGGCCGATAAAAAACGGTGTGTATGAAAGGGGCCTAAAGGTGTGTTTGCAGGATCAAAGTTTTTAAAAATTACTGTGACACAATTTACTGGAATTAATAACAGAGATAAATATTACTATAATATAAACTCCTCTTTTAAGAACATTTTTGGGTTTTTGTATAATTTTGGATTTTCAAAACTTTTTTTATGAATTATTCATTTTAATCGTGTGAGATTTTTCTGGATTTTGTTAATTTTTCTGAAAAATTCATCTCCAATTTCAAGGTTTCCAGCAGTGGTTGATTCTATGAATATCAGAATTTATGATTACTTACAAGAACTCCACATAAGAGTCAGTTAATATGGATCTGTATAATTTTGTTGTTACCAATAATCACAAAAAATATATATTCCCAATTGAAAAGTCGGATTGATAGTTTGTCACAAATCATGTGCAGGATTACCCTGTGTTTAGTTTAAAAGTAAATAAGGTGTGAAATACTGCTGTCTAATATCTCTTGTTTGTACCTAAATATTTTCCCTAAGTAGTTTTGAACAAATTTAGGTATTGGAAAGTGGATATATATTTTGTTTTAATAAAAGTTATAGTATCATGATTTATAAGTAAAATTTATTGCAGCCTACCATAAAAAAATAGTTTTCTCTTGTAAACTCTTTGGTTTTTATAGTGACCTCCTTACATTACTTCCTAAGTGTGGTTTATCCTGTTACTGACAAATTTGGAACTGGTATTAACAAGCAAAAACCTAGTCATACCTATCAAAGAAACAGTGCCTCTTTCATTGAATGTTAGCAATACTCGGAAGATCACGTTATATCGGCTCTGTACATATATCGGCCGTACTGGCTGGCAAACAAATCTTCTCTGTGATATGCATGGTCTCTTTGCCACCCAGTACTGATTGATGCCATTGTAAATATCGATTTTGTGTAGTTTTAAGATACTAAAGACCTTAGTTTGCTAAATGTGTACACTAAAATTACTTTTGTTTGTAATCGGTTTCTATTCTTTTATGGTTTTTCTTGAACTGTAGATCTTAAAGTAAGAGCAATTGAAATATTGTAAAATTTAAAATACAATTTTACATTCAACATGTTTTTAAGTATTTATATTCTTACTGTAGATCTGTCTTAATTTAAATATAATTTGTAGTGATTTTGCTAAAGGATAATTTTGGTCCGTTTGCACTCTACCCTGTACGCTTGATGAGAAATATAAAAATCTTTCCTGTAGGATCGGAAAAATCCTAACAATATTTTGTCAAACAAACATGTGTTTCAACTAATGTATTAGAGATATTCATACTGCTAAGATGTGAATTTTAATATAATATTTTAATAGAGATAACACGGAATATCTTGGCATGTGATGACCGTTGACAGTTCAAACAATTGCTGATTGTCGCAGACTGTTTTTAATGTCATATGTTTACCAATTTGAATCCAGAAGTGGAGTATGTCGGAAACCAAGATATTCTGCATTATCTGTAATAATCAACTTGGCACCGATCTGTCAATACATTATCAGTGTTATCTACATCTACCTATTGGCGGATCTTACACGGTCAATACGGATCATGATCTGAATCGCGATAAATATTGACAGTATTGTTTACTGGGCTTGAACTTTACAGTCAATATGGATCATACATCAATATTTGACTTTACACCTTCAATTCGTATCGTGAACCAGGATCACGGTCCAAATATTGTGATCCGTATTAAGCGTGTAAGATCCGCCGTTCAGTTGGAAAAGAAACATATTGATTATTTTCTGTGTTAAAATTGTTAAAATGAAACAACAACAAATAAGTTATTGGCCATTTTAATAGAAGTAAAACTTTTGAGCTGCAGGACTAACAAAAGTGAATATAAAGCTTTACAATTTAGTTATACATTCCCAACTATGTTTACCCAAAACAAATTGTTGAAGGTTAAATTTCGGAAATTTTAAGGTATGAATTATGTTAAATCACACAGTATTAAGAAAATGTCTATGTTTCAAGGAAAGGTGTGTGAAACCCACCTGTTATTGCATAGTAATTTGTACATAATAATCTATACTAGTAGGTTAAACTAGTATTCTTTTCAATTTACACATAGTTTTTAGTTTAATTGATGTATCCAACACAAATCTTAGGAGGATAACTTTAAATCTTCCCTCTTTAATATATTGTAATATATTGTATTTATGTCTAAAAAAGGAGCTACAGGTTAAAAAATTTACTCAAAATAAAAAATTTGTAGATTTCTACATGGAAATAAAATAATATTTTTGCCAGACGGTTGTTATTGTTATATTTTCCTGGTAAATAGAATTTTAATACCAACGTGTGATATTTATTGTTTGATATCAATGCTTGGCCTTTGTATTGTATTTAATTTTGTTTTTAATCCTACAAAGTTGAAATAAATTGCATTCAACGAGATATTTACCCTGTAAATAACATTTATATGTTAATAATGTAATTTAAGAGAAGAAATGAGCAAATGTCAGGTGTTGAATATTTTTCTTTGTATTGTGATTTAACTTGTGAATTAAACTTATTTTCATGACTTTTTTATAAGGATTGTCGTTACTAACCCTGCAAAACGTTTTTTTTTCCTTTTTGTACTAATTGACATGGAGTGAAGTACAAAAGTCATTGCATGTAATTGAAAATAACATGCTTCTCTTTGTTCAGACCATTTCTATGAAATGACCACTTCTATTATTTTTTTCTTGGGAAAATAAAGTATAAAACTTTTCAACAATATTATGGTAAGGTTATAAGATAAATTGATGTCATAAAATTTTGAAACAAGCTCTTTTTTATAGAAATATTTATTTGGTATTCAGTATATCTAATTGTTTATTTAAATCAGTAAATTACTCTTTTATTGAAATCCAAAAATTAGTCGTTTTAATATTTAAAACAATAAACTTATCTCTATGGAACAATCAGTAAAATATTTGTCATCACATTACATCAATATCACCTCTTTTCGACCCTCTTTTTTAACAACAAAAATCATCCTTTAGAGGTCTAGGGCCAAAAATGTTCCTATTGGAAGCCAATGGAAACGAGTAGCTGTGAATTGGTTGCCTAGAAACCACACAATATGCATCCAACTGGGGGTTGTTATGTTTAGTTTTTGTTCTTTATTTTTGCAAATAAGATATTTTTTTATTTGTATAGAATTTATTGCAAGGTGTAGTGTGATGATAAATCTTTCGTAACTCGGCCAAAAATGTTTTGCCTACTCTCAATTGTTTCAAGTGCTCAACTTCTTCTCAAACAATTTCTTGAGGCAGTCAAAACTCCGCCGTCAATTTTCAACACTTGCAACAAAATATACTATTCTTTTATGGTGGTTAATATTCATGTTAAAATAAAAAATACTCAAGAATAAAAATGTCTTAAATTGATGTTTTAAGAACATTTCACTCATAAAAGTTATCATCTACGCATAAATTAACCTCTTTCCAATATGGAGGGCACAAAATAAAATTTTCAAATTTTTTGTTGTTATTATGAAAAAATGTTCTATAACATCAATTTAAGAAATGTTTATTCTTGAGTATTTTTTATTTTAATCAATGGTTTAGGAGATATGAGCAGATAAAGTTTGCCCCATGTTATTCTTATGGAACTAAAAATGAACTTGAATTGCCTCTAGCTCCCTCACCGTTAGGTTTAGAAAAAAATTCCAATGAATAAAAGTCTCAAAAACACGTGTACAATCCAAAAATAACATAAAAATTGGGGGTTTGTATTTGAAATTTTTTAGTTAGGGGATGGGGTGAGAAGGGGGTTGATGAGGGGGTGAAATTTTCTTGTTTAATTTTCCTCCCCCAATGTTGATAGACGCTTCCAGCAAACTGATCTTTATATTTATTTTAGTTTTTGAATAAATTAAGGTGCAAATTTGATAAAAAAAACACCCTGTACATTAATAGGCAAGCATGTTTCTTTTCCTCCTTTTTTCTCAGCTTTTGTGCATCGTAGGGAAAATCCGCGCATACTGTTTGAAAGTTATTGTGCTATAGATGAGCAGAATCGTGTTATAATTCCCACCTACCCCCAGGGCAATGCCCTACAGGCTTTCAAAGTTTCAATGTAGTCCAGGCAACGAAGACAAAAAATGACCCAATAGGGGAAAAAATTCATGTAGAAGCCAAATTTGGTACAGTTGTAGGGGAAGGTGTCTTAAACAACATACTAAAAGTACTGACCCATAGGGGTAGAGCTAATGGGGTGGGGGGGCTCTAAAGGTCCCCTTTTTTTTTTTTTTTTTTTTTTTTTTTGTAAATAACTTAAAAACTATGGCCTCTAGCAAAACTTTTGTTCTTAGTAAAATTAAAGTTCGTAAAATTATCTACAAAAAAGGTCCTGTGCACTTTTTTGCTAGGATTAATAGTAAAGGAGATATATGACAATGAAAATGTGGAATAAAATTATATTATCAAAACTTAGAAATGCAATAACTTCCGACATATTTGACCTTTTGAGGCCTAGTTTTCGGCTATGTACTCTCCTTACTAAGACCTTTAAAATTATGTATAGCATGGCTATGGACTAAGAAACTTTTTTTTAAACTTCCTCTTTGGGACGTTCATGTAGAGGATGGTTCAAGGGTAATATGATAGGCTTATGACAAGCTATCCACGTTTTCAAAGGTAACTGTAATAGCAAACGTTTGCAGCAAACCGCACTTCGAAAGATCAAGTATTTCGAAAATTATTACCTACATTTTTAAGCGTTTAGGTTAAAATATTCAAAGTTTGACAGGCTGCCGTTTTCGACTCAGGCAACCTTTTGAGATGGGGTTTGCGGCATTAAATTCTACTACTTATTAGCTTTAATTTGATGTACCGTACATAAACCCATTGATCGACGGAAGATTTATTTCTGACTCCACGTGGGCCATCCCATCATTTTAGCTCCACCCTTATGGGTCAGTACTTTTAGTATGTTGTTTAAGACACCTTACCCTACAACTGTACCAAATTTGGCTTCTACATGAATTTTTTCTCCTATTTTGTCTTCGTTGCCTGGACTAATGTTAATCTTATGAGAGAAGGATAATTAATTTATTCATGAGACAGCTGTTGTAATAACAAATATTAGCTAATAAGGAAGAACAGATGCTTCAGTTATAAAACATTTTAAAACAAATTTGCTCAAGTTCCATTGTATTTTTGGTCCAATTTTGACCAGTGGGCGATTTTTAGTAATAATAAATCTTTATTGCCATTTCACAAATACATTGTATACCATGCATCACTAAACAATAAATAAATATTTTTTTAACTAAACCACTATCTGTACAGTTTAACACTTTTGAAAAACAAAACTATATTATTTTTTATGAAAATAATAAAGGTAAAAAAAACCGTTCCTCAGGTCACTAATTTTGACGCCCTCTCCCCTTAAAAACTAAATTTGAGTGTTTCCCCCTCAGCCTGCATAAACTTGCCAACTGTGGAAAAACTGTAGTCGAACTGAAAAAGGTTTTCACTTGACTTCTAAACCGATTTGTCTCTCTCCTGTCTGGTTTCTAGTGGTAACTTATTAAGAAATTTTACACCTGCCTGTGATGGCAAGTTCATGGCTACCACTGACCTATTTGGGTCAGTCTGTACATTTCATTTCCCCTAGGTGGGTAAGGATGCACGTCCCGGCCTTGTATCAAACTGCATTTAAATTTGCTCAATGATGCCGTCTCTAGTATGTAAAAACTGGCCAGAGTAAGTAGGTTAAGCTCCTTAATGGAGTTTCCACATGACTCCCTAAACTGCAGCCCGGCCATAATCCTGACACATATTTTCTGTAGTCTGAACAGCTTGAGGAAGTGTACATCTGCACACGAGCCCTATAGGGCAAAGCCATAAGACATATGGGGATATATTATCCCAAAATAGGCTATTCTAACCAAATTTGGATTGCAGTATCTGGAGAGGATACGAAGAGCATAAATTCGAGATGAGACCTTTCCAAACGTGATGCCGGGTGAGGTCCTTATCGATCAGAATACCATGAAATTTGGTAGATTCTACCTCGTCAACTCTAAGGTCATCAATCATCACGGTAAGAAAGGATTTATTTTGAGCTGGGCTATGCCTTGTAAAGTCAAAATGCAGTATGATTTTAGAGGATTTGCTTCCAAATTGATCTGAGAAAAGTATTGAATGTAGTTGTTCAGTGTCTCATAAGTGTTGATTTCTTAAGTTTGGACTGATTCGGAACAACAAAGGGTATCGTCAGTATACTGAACCAATTGACAAGAGTTTGATAGTGAAGCCAAGTTGTTTACATACAGTAGGACAGGTCCTAGGATTGATCCTTGCGGAACACCGTACCTCAAGACTAAGCATTCAGATAATTGATGAGATACACAGACTTGCTGTGCTCTATCGGTCAGGAAGGAAGCAATCCAGTTGTGCGCTACACCTAGAATACCATAACTGTATAGCCTGCCCAGAAGCACCCTGTGATCAACGCAGTCAAACGCTTTGGATAAATCAAGAAAGGCGCCGATCGCAGGGTGACTTCTTTCTAGACCTTTGATGGTCTAGAAAAGCCCCACATCCTCAATGTTTAATATTTTTCTTGGTCAAGCCCTAAATCAGTCCTGAAGCAACTGTCTTGTTAAATGTTCAAAGATAATATATTCAATTGTTTCTGGTTTCTCAATATCTTGCTCTTTAACTACTTACATCTTCTGTCCAGAAACTTTGCTGCAACTAAATTATGTTCAGTCATCCTCATTTTCCATTATGAGGTTCCCATAATGAAAGGCCACATGTTATCTGCATTTCTCTGAGCGGTGTTAGTTAAATAAAACTTTTTATCATAAGGTCTAGTCAAACATCACAAACAGAAAGATAACACAGTGAAGGCAATGTACAGTACTTATTGACCTTTAATTGCCATACTAATACTTTTGTTCATGAACGTTGAAGTTTTTTGCTTGTAAATAACTAGTATTATGTATTGTCCACTCATGTAATGTTTTTATTTAAATATGGAGGATCCAAACGCTTAAGGTAGGATTAACAATATACTCAAATTCAAAATACATTTTTTTATGTACAGGGTGTTTGGGAAAAAGTTACAAGAATTCAGGAGGTATTGCTCACATCAAAACAAGCAATAAAGTTCCTATATGCCTAAATATATGTCCTAAAATGTTTTTTAAAAAGATTATTTTTTTCACATTATTTGTATTTTTTAAATGGCGCATATTTACAATTTTTAAACTAAAATTTCTAAAACTGGAAAATCTTTTCAAAATTTTACGAGAGACTAAGAAGTTGACAAATTTAATTAGGTAACCAATGATACCAAGTTTATAAGGATCTGACCACAAATAACGGAGTTATTGCTATTTTTTATTAAAATATACTTAATTTGCATGAATTACAATGCAAAATCAACGTATTTATGCAGAAAAAAAAATAATTGGTTAGATAATTTAATTTCTCAATTTTTTTTCTCTTGTAAAATTTTGTTAAAATTTACAGGTTTTGAGGTATTGTAGTTTAAACATTCTAAATGGCCACGACCCATTTTGAAAATACACTTTGAAAAAAGTATATTTTTCCTGAAAATGAACATTGGTGTGATAAAGATTCATGCCAATAATGAACTTACTAAAATGATCCATTACGGAAAAAAATATTATTTAGGGTAAACAAAATGGCAGCTAGCAGCTTAACAAAACATTTTAGGACATAAAATTGGAACCTTTTTGCTTATTTTGATGTGGGCATGACCTCCTGAATTCTTAAAATGTTTTCTGAACACTCTGAATAGCAGTTGATTGCTTGTTACAATTACTTGCATAAATAATGAACATATGAAATCTATAAATATAATACGTGATGCTCTTTTTTTGTTAACACTACTCCTCCCTTATTTCTGGACCAATTTTAAAGTTTGAGGTGTCAAAAGAATGGTCTCAGTTCGTAGTTTTGCAATAAGGTTTAAGATTTTTGGTATTTTAATTCTGAAGCCCACAGGATGCGCTTAAAGTTCGTTTTTCGTCCATAAGATTAACATGGGGAACAATTTTATTAAATTGCAAAATAAAACAGCTGTTAATAAAACAAACACACACATTTTTAAAGCTAGCTGAATAGAAGCAGTTGAACTACTGGTACTGAAATATCAACACAAATCCATACTAAATGCAAGGAGTGTCCATTTATGTGGAAAAATTCGTGTGTTTTACCTTTTCCCTTAAAATGTAGCAGGTATATTTTGCTTGAACTTTGTAATTACGTTTGTTTGGACACAAAAATAAGATTACTAACTTAACTCCACAAAAACTAATTTTACTGTACAAAAACAAGTTTGGAAATTGAAATTTTTGACGTGGTTCTTATGGGTTATCAGATTGGTATTGAAACAACAACAAAAGTTAACAAAAATTAAAACAATAAATTTTCGCACATCGGTTTTCAAAATGCTGTGAACTAGGAAAAGGGATAGTTGGTTGTTGGTCTAAATTTAATAATAGCCTCTTTACTGTGATACTATCATAAATTTAATGCAGAATGTATGAGAAGATATTAAAACACCTGAGACATTATTTAAAAGTGTTTCTCCTGCAGTATAGATAACAAGCTTATTGCAAAAATTGTATGTAAAGAAAATTTTTAACCAAAATATAAATCAAATGCAGCACCAACAAAGATGTAGATTTTCTTAATTTTTGTGATTTCTTTATTTAAATTCTGTAATGCCATGGAAAGTTAAGTTAAAGAGGTTTTAGTTCGTTATAAATCGTAATAGTGTGGACTTATTCACTATGTCGACTACTAATCCATACAGTACTAGGCTAAAAAAACAGTCACAGTGAGTGTTGCATAGCTCATACAGGACTGGGAAGTTGTAATGGATTATTGATTTTCCTTTTACTGTCATATAGGCCTACGTTTTTTGCGTGATGAACTATCTAGATCCAACATCTGTGAATTTATTCTAAATTTTATAGGAGTTTTACGGCAGAGGATCTAGGACAAATCGGCAAAAGAACCATCACGTAATCCTAGCTAATTTAGAACTAAAAGAACAACTACCATAAGATAGGCCTATTAAAATACCTGTTATAATTTTAAAAAATCTGTACATGCTTTTTTACCTCCAGTATATTACAATTAGCTTACAAAAATGTTTTTATGAAGATAAATTTTAGCCAAAATACCACATCAACAAAGACATTGTTTATCTCTTCAATTTTGCGAGTCTTTATTTCAATTCTGTTTTGAATTGGAAAGTTAAGTTTAAAAGGATTTAAAGTGTTATAAATAGTGTTAGTGTAAGCTCATTCGCTATTCGCTCAAAGCGAAAGAAGAGGCAGAGCGGTTCTTCGCCGGGAAGCCCTGAGCTTGTTGAGGTGGACTCAGTGCCGAGACCGGTTTTTGTCACTGCGGCATCGCAGACATCTCCTGTCCAGGCTACTGAGTCCGCACCGGGCGCTGCCGTGATTCCAGCGGCTACTCCTGCAGAGGTTCCTGCTCCGGCGGCTAATCCTGCCTTGGCAGCAAACTCTGCCTCAACACCTTTGGGGGGCTGGAAGACGCGCCTGTCTAAGAAAGAAAGGAGGAGGCAGAAGCAAGCGGAGGCAGCTTCGAAAAGTGCGTCGAGGGTGGAGCGGACGCAAGTCTCAAACCCGGTTGGGGAGGCCTCTGGCAAGTCTGTCAGAAAGCCTAAACAACCCAGGCCTAAGAAGCCCAGGACGGAGGCAATCTTGATCAAGCCCTTAGGGGGGCGATCTTTTGCCGATGTTCTGGGTCAGATTAGATCGCAGGCCAAACCGGAAGAGACCGACACCGTTATCAAGTCTATTCGGCGAACCCAGAACGGGGATGTCCTCCTCGAACTGGGGAAGTCGAGTGACAAGATCGGTTTTGCCGCTTCCCTCAAGACTGCACTTGGGGACAAAGGCTCCATCAAGGCCCTGGAACCGAAGTGTTCGGTCGAGATTCGGGACCTTGATGTCCTCTCCACCGAAGATGAGGTGACCCGTGCGATCCAGGTGGCACTCCCGGAGATACCGGCCGATGGAGTGAGGGTATGGCTGACAAAGCCTAACCGAAGTCAACTCCGGATGGCTGTTGCTGAGATGAGCGAAAAGCACGCCAATAAGCTGCTTAGCCTTCAGCACCTCAGAGTCGGTTGGGTCAGTTGCAGGCTCAAACGGAGGGTGGTAGTTTCGAGATGCTTCCGCTGTCTCGGTTTCGGCCACTCCTCCCGAAACTGTAAAGGGCCCGACAGGAGTGCCAACTGCTTCCAGTGTGGAAGCCAGGGCCACAAACGTAAGGAATGTTCCTCGAGCCCCTCCTGCTTCCTCTGCAAGGATTCAGGCTCCAGTGCCCTCGGTCACTTACCCGGGTCTGGTCAGTGCGGTGCCTTCAGAGCCGCACTTGAACAGGCAAAAGGCAGCGGCCGGTAATTCGCATCCTCCAGGCCAACCTTCATAGATCCTGGGGAGCTGATAACCTTCTAGATCAGCTCGCCCGAGAACTTGGTGCTGACGCGCTCCTTATCAGTGAACAGTATCGGGACAGAGACCCAAACATTTGGATCTCGGACAGCCTCGGTACTGCTGCATTTTGGGCACGTAATACACGAGATGTTTTGGTGCGGAGTCACGGGCGCGGCCGAGGATTCGTCTGGGTTCGGTGTAGGGACGTGACTATCTTCAGTTGCTACCTCACACCCAACGAGGCCGTCCAGGACTTCCGCGACAAGATAGATAGCCTAGAGGAGTGCGTTCTCGGCACCACCGGGCATGTCGTCGTTGGTGGCGATTTCAACGCCAGGGCCGTCGAGTGGGGAATGCCCTCTACCAGCTCCCGGGGGAAATACATCCTGGATTTCATCGCCAGGGCCGGTCTTGTCGTCCTCAACCAGGGCGACACACCTACTTTTCGGCGCCCCGGGCAGAGAGGCACGATCCCCGACGTCACCTTTGCGTCTGAGTCGCTCCTTCCGAGGATCTCTGGCTGGAGGGTTGTGGAGGACTACACGGGTAGCGACCACCAATACATCGTTTTTGACCTGCATGATCAGGCAAATCGTCGAGTTTCCGCATCTCGGGAAGGGCCACGTCGGTGGAACACCAACAAACTGGACGTGGTCAAGTTCACCGAAGTCATCTCTCGGGGAGCGCAGGGGAATCCTGGTGAGGCTGGGGCCGAGGCACTAGTAACATCCTCGATGGAACTGATCGTCTCGGCCTGCGACCAGTCTATGCCGCGAAGGAAACCCCGACGCGACAAACAACCCGTTTACTGGTGGACTGAAGAGATTGCGGAACTCAGAAGAACATGTTTAAGAACTAGACGAGCCGCCACAAGAGCGAGAATTCCCGCAGACAGAGTTCGTAAGTCGGAGGCCTATAAAGCTGCGAGAAAATCTCTCCGCCAGGCAATAAACAGGAGCAAGGCGAATAGCTGGAGGAGACTTCGTGACGACGTTGACTCCGACCCGTGGGGCCTGGGTTACAAACTTGTAACACAGAAACTCGGCGCCCGCTCTCCACCTTCCATCATGGAGGGCGCCACCATGGGGAGGATCGTCGCTGCGTTGTTTCCTGAACATCCACAGCGACCGCCGGTTGACTTCGGACGGGTAGAGGACGTTCCACTCTTCACTTTCGAGGAGCTGGAAACCTCCGTTCTCTCCCTGAAGAGCAACAAGGCTCCTGGCCCGGACGGGATTCCCAGTGAGGCTTTAAAGAAAGTATTTTCAATCAACGCTGACTTGTTGTTGAGAATGTACAATGCCTGTTTGGTAGAAGGGGTGTTTCCGGCTCCCTGGAAAACAGCCAGGCTTGTACTGATCAGCAAGGGCAAAGGTGATCCCGAACTGCCGTCGTCCCACAGGCCTCTCTGCATGTTGGACACGGCTGGGAAGCTGTTCGAGAAGCTGATCCGTTCCCGCCTGACTTCTGCCGTGGAAGCTGCCGGGGACTTATGCCCCCGTCAGTACGGCTTCAGAAAGGGACGGTCAACGATTGACGCTGTCACCGAAGTTCAGAGAGCTGTGGAGAGAGCCGAGAGCCACAACCATTTCTCCCGCCGAGTAGTGCTTCTTGTTACGCTTGATGTCAAGAATGCCTTCAACTCGGCGAGGTGGGTCGATATGTTGGATGCGCTTCGCAACACCTTTCGTATTCCTGCATATCTGTTGCGGCTCATCGAGGATTATCTACGCTCTCGAAGCCTGATCTATGACACGAGGGACGGAACGCGGACGATGGAAGTCACTTCTGGTGCCGCACAAGGTTCAATACTCGGCCCTGATCTCTGGAACGTTGCCTATGACAGCCTCCTGAGGTCCGAGATGCCTGAGGAAACCACTTTGGTTGGGTACGCCGATGACGTCGCAGCTCTCATTGCTGCACGCAACGTTGAGCTGGCCCAACTAAAGTTGAACCGAGTTATGCGGGTTGTCAACAACTGGATGTCCGATCACGGTCTCTCGCTTGCTCTTAGTAAGACGGAGATCGTGATTCTCACGAAGAAGAGGATCGACACCGTCGTCCCGTTTCGAGTGGGAAGGGAGGTGGTCACATCAACTCGTGCCGCCAAATACCTTGGGGTTATGGTGGACACCAAGTTAAGCTGGAGGGATCAGATCTGCCGTACGGCGGACAAGGCCGCTAAGGTAGTTACTCACCTTAGTAGGCTGATGGCCAATGTCGGGGGTCCCCGATCCAGCAGAAGACGTCTGTTGATGTCCGCGGTCCAGTCCGTGCTCCTTTACGGGGCAGAGGTGTGGGCAGGCGCTCTAGATAAGGAGTGCTATAGGTTGCGACTCGCCCGGGTTCAGCGTCAAGCCGCGCTCAGGGTGTGTTCCGCCTACCGGACAGTGTCCGAGCCTGCCGTCCTGGTGGTCGCCGGAGTCATCCCTGTCAAGCTCTTGGCAGGGGAGAGGAAAGCGATT
The DNA here is from genome assembly GCA_030545055.2 of Neoaliturus tenellus. Taxonomy (NCBI): domain Eukaryota; kingdom Metazoa; phylum Arthropoda; class Insecta; order Hemiptera; family Cicadellidae; genus Neoaliturus; species Neoaliturus tenellus. The sequence continues at coordinate 64,052,406 of CM061532.1, forward strand.
TATCAGAGACGTGGCGAGATCGGCAAGGACACGGCAAGAACAGAAGAGCGCTCCCGAACCTTCCAGCAGTGGCAACACAGCTGGGAGCACGACACCCGAGGACGATGGACTGCGCGACTTATCAAGCAAGTCCAACCATGGGTGGAACGGCGGCATGGGGAGGTGGACTACTACCTGACCCAATTTTTGACAGGTCACGGCTATTTTCGGTCGTACCTGAACCGGATGGGAAAGACCGGTTCACCGGACTGCATTTATTGCCCGGGTGTTCCCGACGATGCGGAACACACATTCTTCCGATGTCCCCGTTGGGAAGGGCCCCGCCTGGAGGCCACACAAATATTTGGTGCATTTTCGGTGGACTCGGTCTGCCAAAAGATTTTGGAGGATGAGGGCAACTGGGATTGTTTGTCACAGTTCGTCCGGGGCATCCTCCTGGAAAAGAAAACCGATCTGGACCGCGAAGTGGCCCAGATCCCTTGATAGAGCGGCTGGATAAGGAGCGAGCCCGACGGGCGTAAGCCAAATTTAGGCCTAGCCTGACGTAATGTGATAAACAATTCCAGGTTAGATTCCTATAGAGTAGAGGAGGATTTTTAGTGGGTAAACCCGTTTTTTAGGGGAGCCCCACACTACAGGCTGGCCACCTGTGTGCGTAATGCATTTTTCCGCCTCTCCCTCAAAAAAAAAAAAAAAAAAAAAAAAAAGCTCATTCGCTATGAAAAAGACTATTTTTCCATTCACTACTACAAAAACAGTCACATTGAGTGATCCATAGCGTTTCACACATTACCGGGTAGTTGTCTAATTTTTCTTACAATTTACAATGCCACAAAATTTCAACACTATATCACAGTAATAAGTTAGAAAATAAGTGGTGAACATTGATCGATCAAACGCTTACAAGATGGAAATTAATTTGCAGTATGATTAAAATATTATGCAAAAAACTAAGTAAATTACCATGGAACATGGTTTGATGGCCAAGCACTCTGAAATATGCAGCGCATTGCGCTGCACAGGTACCCCTAGTTATAATAATATTTGCTGAATTAGGTGTTTGGCACAGGAAGTTAGTGCAAGGAGGTTTAAATTTGAGTGATGGTATTAGGGCGAAATCAAATGCTGTTCTCACTTTGCCCTCAGGATTACCTCATTTGATACTTACTTGCCTTCAAGATGAACGTGCAACTTAAAGTTGATTGAATTAACAACAAAATGTGTGTCAAAAGGACTTCCCTTCACGCAATACCAAGCGTAATATTACATTCATAATTGAAGACTTTGGTCTTGAAGTGAAGGTTGCTTTGGTTTCAATATCTTACCTTATCCTTATTGATTATCCACTCTCTTGCATAATGAAATCTAGAATGAAAGTCTTTTTTACTTGATTGGATCATCATATTAGGGTTAAAGTACCAGGTTAACCGAGCCTTGCTCGTTGGTTTTAATACACTTTTGTTATAGTGTCATTGTAATCGAGCTATTAAATTTACATAAGACTCTTCACAGTTAACAGATGTTAGAAAGAAACTGCTTAAAAATAATGTTCCTTTATTTTTGTTTACTTTTAGTTGTTATTTCGTTACCAAAATAGCGACCCATAAGAACAATGTTAAAAATCACTACGTTTTTAAACTTAATTTTAGACAAAATTTGATTTTTCCTGGGGTTGAGGCTGTTTCTAAACTTATTTTTGGGCCAAATTACTATTAAATGCCAAGTTTAAGCAAAATCTACCTGCTAGATTCCGAGATCGTGGAACACACATCTCATTTACAGACACTCCTTGTATATAGTATAGATAGGATATTTATTTTTCGAGTTACAGGTACTATTTTCCTAACATCTTCTGTGCAAGTATAAATATGTTTCTATTTATGTGAAATAGAATATGTATGGTTCTATGTGAAGTATAAACTTCTGCTACTTCATATACTGTAATGCAATGTCTGTTTAGCACTCACAAGTAAATTCAGGCACAATGACATTGTCAAATACTCTGATAAAAGATGAATCACAAAAAGCAGCGAAACTCCCACAGTACACTGCTGCTATTATTGGTAAGTAACTTGAAGGGCCTTCCACTTCCACAAATTAACTTAAATAAAGTAAAGCAAGTTTTCATCACTAGGATTTAAAGTGTTTTTTCTGTAATAATTAAAATAAAAAAATGAACCTAGAGTTGGGAATATCAACCAATAAAGGTCTTTTTATTCAAAACTTTTTTTCAAAATAAAGCATTTCACTGTACAGTTATTACTTCTTTGAATTTCACTATTAAATGTTGTGTGAACAACAAACATTCACAATCAAATACTAAATCAAACATATTATAAATGTCGTTTTAACTGTATATATCTCCAATTTAAACTGTAGTGTTGCTAGTGTCAGATCTCAGTGCCATTTTTCTCCATGTTTATTTATGTATAGGTGCACAATTCAAAACGTGTAGCTATTAAAAAATTACTCTGGACGACGTTGTTAAGGCTCCACTCTACCTGAGCCTGATTGCCACCTCGTTTTATGGCTGCAAAGGTTTACAAGAATCGTATTTTAAGATTAACCACAGGGCCGCCGAGAGGGGGGGGGGGCGGCAGAGGGGGCAGTTTGCCCCGGGCCTCAAGAGACAGGGGGCCTCATCTTCAGGCGTTTATTTTTTTTACGGCAACAAAATTTTTACTGGTTCATATCTTTTTAGTAACACTATATATGTATCTTTGAGGACCTACTAAAATCATAAAACCGTAACAAAGTATAACCTATGACTTGAGTAGTGATCAGCCTTTATAATCTCCGCGGTTTGAAGCTCTGTGTCGGTGAACAGCCGCCCCGAGCTGCCATTGGAGAGCTACACCAACACCACCATGCTCGCGCCACCGTCCATCTGTAAACGCGATGTTGTGGTGCGCGATCAGTATCAGTGCACGAAGTCTATCATACATCCAAAAAGAAGATTTTAAAAGTCCTGGATATTTCTGCATTTGATTGAAATGAGTGTGGTTTCTTCAGATTATTTCATTAGACGTTTAATACTGTTGTAAACAAAACAAAGGTAATTAATAAAAAACTTTTTAATAAATTGTATTTAAAATTTTCCCTATAAGCTTAGCCATTTTAAAATACTTAGGCCTATAACCACGAGGTAGCTCTCCAATAAAGACTCTCGGACCCAGCCAAAGTGCATGTTTGATACAATATTTCATATAGAGCCTACTGTATACCTAAATACATTTATTACTTGTACCTTACAATAATTCTAATAAAATATTATTATGAATCACTAAAGAGAAGAAAGCAGATTGTGTGCATTAATACAAAATAAATGTACAAAGGAATGTGTATATTGTACGTGGTTCGACCATGGACGGCGGGTAGAGATACCTGGGCCTGGGGGGGGCCTCACACCGGAACTCTGCCCCGGGCCCCAAAAATTCTCTCGGCGGCCCTGTAACCAATTAAGATAGAGATTAACTCGTAATTTGTTCTACAAGTTGATAGACGGATCACTTACGTCCGTTGTTTCATGTCTTCTGTGCTTATAGAACTTTAAAATAAAATTGCTAATTTCAGTTATAACTGTCTAAAATCATTTTTTCTCTAGGGGTGAGTTTTAAAGTTGCAGAGGTTTATGGGATCGTGTTTTAAAATTAATCAAGTAAGATAGAGATTGGCTCTTAACTTTTTCTAAAAGTAAAAAGACGGATTTCGTCTTCTCTGGTTTTAGAGTTTTTAAAATAAAATTTCCAATTTCAGCTGTAACTGTCTAAAATCATCTGTTTTCTCCATTTTACACATTAGTCTTAGTTTTGATGAAATAATTACCAAAATGTAATAAAGTAAATTTAGTATTGTTATTCTTCTTTAATGTGACACTTTATTTATAGCTCTACGCTGAATGTAGCAGAAAATAACACGATTATAAAAAACCCTTGCATTTGGGTAGACCGGGTACTGAGCCAGTGGTAGACTGGACCCTTAAGTGTTAAAAATAATAATATTTAAAATAATTTAAAATAATAACAACGTCGTCGTCAAGAATGAATACATCAATTAATATGTAGTTTTGTGTTTTACTTTGTTTGCGAATACGTGAAAAAGGTGCAAATCGGCATTGGACCTGGTAAACGTGACACTAGACTCTACCGTTTGAACTCTCAATAACTGAAGGTAACTTAAAGCCACAGTCATGCCAATTTGGGAGGGATAAGTTCAAAAAACTCAAACATATTATTTGACATAAAAACTGTACGTAATCTGAAGAGAAGGCTTTAGTTCACTCATTTTCTTCTCGTACTATTTCTTTTGCATGAAAGATTTTTTCCTGATTTCTGTTTTCTCAATTATTTCAGAAACATTCCATCGATAAAGCACTCAACTGCAATAAATTTAATATTCTAAAGTGAATTTTTCTCTAACAATGTTTGGGTTTATATAAGTGAAATATAGGTAATGAATGGGTTAGGTTGAAGCCCAAATTGATAGAACCTAGCCTAAGGTATTAAAGTATCTTAAAACTCATTCAATCGGTATTTTTTCAGTTAATCCCAACAGATTAAATTTTAGTATGATGTATATTATTATGTTTTCTCTACATAAAAATATCCCCGTCGCAGCTGACCTGCGTACTAAGCGAATTTCCAATGGAATTTAATGATTCAAAAACACAAATTTCAAATTTCAAACATTACAAAATAGGCAAAATTTTACTCTTGAATTATATCATGATGATAATTTTGTTGTCTCACTTTGAAAATACAAAATTTTTAGGTGTGAATATTGATCAAAATTTAACATGGCCAGTTGATATGACAATTAAAGATCTTAATCCTGCATACTATATTCAACAGCCTCTCAGCTTTAAAAAAGTAATTGCATTTACAAAATTTGAAAATAGTCTTAAAGAGTATCTTTTGGATAAAAGCTATTATTCTGTTGATGAGCATCTTAAAGTCATAATTTGTTCAATTTGTATATGTGAGGTTAAAATTGTGGTTCGGATCTCATGTTAAACTGTAGGTCCCTAGATACCATTGGCTGTTGGGCTATGAATTAACATTTCTGTCTAAGGAGAATGTCGGCCTTAGTCAGTAACAAGACTACAAGATTGTGCCACAATCATCCTACACTCATCTCTCATTCATACTTGGCTTTAAACTACCTATTGAGTTAGGTCGCCATTTCAGTAAAGGTATTAATGACAATGTTCACTCTTATGACTATCATTTGGCCAATTATTTAGTATTATTATTTCATGACAATGTCACCTCTTTTACCAAAATAGCTGGAACATGTATACAATAAAGATATACAGTATTTAATTTCATTCATTTCATTTCACTCCGCTTAAAATTATGCTTAATAAAAAGACCTTAATTTCAGCCAACAGTTATCGTATACTTACTTTGGATTAGGTACCATCTCCTTGAAAATAAACTGTCCTAATATCTGTAGACAAATCAATGGGGCCACAATGTGCCTGCTTCCACTATAATGTAATGCTAAAATAATGCCAGTCTACGAATTTTGTCAGGAAATATACATTTAAAAGAGTGGGTTTCATATACAAGGAAGGAAAATTTACTATAGCAATAATAATAAGAACTCAGCTGAAAAAATAATGAATTATGATTCAATTAAATTTTAATGTATGTATGTGTGTTCCACAATTACATAAAATAACAGATCTGAGTGTCAAAAAATGCAATACTACAATCCCAAATCTAATCTTTATGTTTTATGAGTAATTCATTTTGTGTCTTCTATTTTTGTTGTATTTTATAGTTAAGTTAGCTTTTTTATAACTAATTTTCTAGAGTTAAATGATTTTTCATTTGTTTCCAGCGAACGTGGCAGGGTTCGTGGTGGGGACCTGCCGTGGATGGTCGGCGACCTCGGAGATTCCTCTAGTGGAGGACGCTGAATACGGTTTCCCCATGTCCAGACATGAGTTTGCGTGGGTTGGATCTATAATGGTGCTTGGATGTTTCTTTGGATCACCTCTGTACGGCTGGTTCGTCACCAATTTTGGGCGCAAGAGAATGATGATGATATTCAATGTGCCTGCAACGTTGGGATACATTATCATAACCTCCGCAAACAATGTGAGTTTTAGAATACCTCCATTAACATTCATTTATACAGGCAATAATTTTATTCCTCGCAGTTCTTAAAAGTCCTTCATAATTTGTCACATTGTATTATATTATGTTAAACTTACTCGCTGATTACTTAAAATTTAAACTGTTACTGGTTTCATGACTGAAAACTTCAAAACAAGAAACTATAAGATATAATAACGAGTGTTTCTAAATTTATGTCTGGTTTAGATTCTTTATAATAGTTATTACGACTTTACAGCTATAACTTATATGTAAAATGAACATGGAAAAGTTTCGGACAGTCTAAGCTGGACACCCTGTATATGTAATGTAATAAACTATAAAGATTTAAAGCAGCACTTTTGAATGTTTAAAGATTTAAAATAGTTAAAAATTTGAAATTGAAAGCTATTATTTGTTTTAGGTGACAGTGCTGTGTATCGGGAGGTTTTTAGCAGGTCTGGGGGTAGGAGGGTATACTATTACCATACCCTTGTACATCGGAGAATTCGCTGAACCACAAATCAGAGGCAAACTCGGAATGTTCTTTCAGCTTAGTAACACATTGGGAATTTTAGCAGTTTACATTATTGGGAGCTTTGTGAGTATCTTCATGTTTGTTGTATGGATTGATTTGCAAACTTTTTACATGTATGGCTTTACCCATGTTTGATAAAAATGTAAATATTTTAATGTCTTGTATGAAAACACTATAAGTTAATACTTGTTTTGTTTATTATGATCACAATTAACTATCCATCAAAATTGATAACAAAAGTTATACTGTACATTGCGCAAATTATTTATATTATTAACATTCAAATGTTATGTTAAAATACCCCCCGTCGCAGCAGACCTGCGTACTCAGCGAATTTCCAAATTAGTAATATTAATTTTGACCAGCTAAACTTGTAAACAAAATTTCATCACGTGCTCATAAATAGGGAAATAAATGTCTATTCTCCTTAAGATAAATAGGCTATAGGGGAAGATTATGCAGGTATGCTGCCATGGGGGACACTAAAAGAAGGTTTTTAGCATAGAAAAAATTTATTTCGACCATATAAAGCCATATAGTAAGTCTCATCAATATCTGTCCATAAATAAAAGAGTTTGCCTATTCTCCATATGATTAACATGGGAAAAGAGTATGCAGGTTTGCTGCCATGATAAGTACAAAAACCAAGATTATTTACCTTAAATGGATGAATCTCAACCAAATGAAGCTTAATACCAAGTTTCATCCAAAAATATTTGTTAATAAGTGAAATATTAACACATCCTGTTTCTCCATAAGATTAACATTGGAGCCCCAAAAGACAATGTACTGTCTTTAGACTTTGTAATATCTCGGTAACCAATGGAGATAGAGCAAAGCTTCAAAATACTAAATTGTGTGTTTTTTGAGCTAAATTCAATGGTCAAAATAAAAATTTAAAATTTTTAAAATTTACATATGAAAAATGCAAAAAACCCATTTTTGGGGTACAAAACCCCCCAAAACTACCCCTTCCGGTTGGTCGATATGTCTGGTTTTCGAACTCATCCGAATAAACGTAGGATTACACATCTCTACCAAATTTGGTGTCGATCGGACCAGTTTTACAAGAGTTATCGTGTCTAGGGACACATATATATATACATATATACATATATATATATATATATATATATATATATATATATATATATATAAAAATTTTAATGACTATTATTTTTGGTCTCTGGGCACCTCAAAACGAAAAAGTAACATGGTCCCGGGCTTAGGTCTTACCTTGAGACCTACGGTAATAGCTTATTCCCTATGGGAAATTCGCTAAATTCCCTATGGGAAATTCGCTAAAATAACATTTTTGGCCCCATGGAAGTGACTCTTTATATCATTCTTCTGCTTCAAAACTTTGTGGATGCTGGTATCAGTTATTCACAAATTATCAGTGGGTAGCAGCCACTGTATCTGATAGCATGATAAATAAAAGGAGCACATTGTTGTGTGTTAGATGTGTGACACGCTTGACTTTGCAGGGCATTCAGGGCATTTTGCAGGAGCCCCTTTTTAGATAACTCCATGTTAAGGGAGCAAAAACTAAGATTGTTCATGGCAAGTCAAGAGTTAATAGTTGAAAAACTGCCGGGTCTCCACTCACCATACAAAAAGTAACAATTGGAAGACAAGTTGTTTTAATGTGTTAACGTTACAAATGACTTTCAAAAGTGAAGAACTTAAATCTGTTTGGTTCAGGGGTAATTGGGATAGAAACATTCTGGTCATGTTATTTTTGGAAATTTTTCAGAAATATGAATGTGAGGCCAGATTTTTGGTCAAAAATTTTCAGGAGGGGGAAAAATCTGGAATTTAATTTTTGAAACTTGATTGACACTCTGTAAGGTTTTATATTTCGTATTGACAGAAAAAATATACACATTCACAAACACTTTTTTTACTAATATTTTAAACATTGTATTAAAAGTCTAATAAGCACTCAGTTACTAGAGCTTCCACTGAAATGGTGTAGAATAAAAACTCCTAAAGATGGTGTTTACCGTGACCAAATTTAGTTCAAATTATATCAGCAATTAACATAGTGAGAAATGTCTAATAAGATTCATCAACTATTACTTCTGCTATAAACAAACATTCAGCATTTTGGAATCATCATAAACTATCATCGGACCATTTCATTGTTAGGATTTCTAGGCGGATTCCAATAAATTGTTATGCCCCATTACACAAGACTCTAATCAAGTAATCTTTTTGCGTTCTAGGTACCTGTATTTCAATTAACAATGTTCTGCGCCGTGCTCCCGGCTATTCATGGTCTCTTGGTCTTGACCTTCATCCCAGAATCTCCTGTCTACTACTTGGAACAAGACAAAGAAGAAGAGGCCAGAAAATCGTTACAATGGTTCAGAGGGAAAGATTACAATATCGAAGAGGAGTTGGCTGTCAAAAAGAAAAACGTTGAAATGGTATGCAACCACTGTCACACATCATGAATTGGAAATATTCTGGAAATACATTAATTGGACATATATCGCCTGTGCCAGCCTGGTGTGAAACATTTTAATTTGATAAACAAGTCTTGCCACATAACTTGACAAATGAAATTTCACTACCACTCAGATTAAAGTATTCGCAAATGAATATATTTATTCTTACACTGTATGCACTGCATTTATAATACAGACAGTAAACTCTCTTTGGGCCTGATGATGACCAAAGTGTCCAGTTGAAATCGATTGCCATTTTTTGTCTTTTGGTATAATAACACTCTGTATATGAAGTGTAAATGTAAATATATCTGTGTAATCCATATGTTTGTATTTCATATCTGATTGCAAACAACACGTATTATGCTAATTAAAAAAGTTTTAAAAGTATTGGATATACAACTGTTAGATGAATATTAATTCATTAAGACCGATTTTTTTTTAAAAGTACCCTCCCTCCCCTCCACAATCACAGTTGTTTTTGGTGATTCATCAAATTATGTATCAAACCTTATTGATATGTGTATTAGGAGCTACAATGTCATTAACATGTTTTAAATTCATAATTGTAAAGTACAGTAGACTCTTGACAATCCTACACATATGGGACGAGGAACCTGTCGGATTGTAGCGCGGCCGACCGGTTAAGCTCTGGAAGGCCACCCGGGTCTTGGGAAATTCTCAGAATTTTAACCACTCTCTAAATTATCCAATTCAACCAATGCACTTACAATAACAATTTACGTATGACATTTTGTGTTGTTTAGACAATAAAAACTTTGAATCATAGTTCTGCGATGTTTAGCAACTATTTTAAAAAGGGATAAACCTCAGTCAAAGAGGACTTACAACTGGCCAATTGAATTTCCCACGACAAAGATGAAACTCTGGTTGTACGCTTTCATATAAAACAGTCTGTTTTTTTGCGTATTCATACATCGCCAACACTGCCGCTTGTTGCCCCTTCGTCCCAAAGTGAGTTCAGTGGCTGATATTCAAATAACTCTGTTATGAATAATCGGGAAAGCCTCAGAGACGTCCAGTTGTGACTCTTCTTTTTTAGGAGGTTTATCCCTTTTTTAAATGGTTATTAAACATCTCAAAACTATGATTCAAATTTTGTTTTAATTGTCTAATCAACACACAAAGTTTACTCCGTAAATTGTTATTGTAAGTGCATTAGTTCGATTAAAGGATAATTTAGACAGTGGTCAAAATTCTGAGAATTTCCTGAGACCCGGGCGGCTTTCTGGAGCGTAACCGTTCGGCCGAGCTACAATAGGGGATGTTTAGTAAACAAAGGATTAGGACGGGCCGGGATTACCTGTCTCCAGTCTCTTTAATTTTGGCAACTACTATACATCCGTACATTAAACATTCCCAATTTGAATCTTGAAAATGTCATTTTCCGTGGGATCCTGCTGTTTACACGTGGATCGCTTCCTCGCACTTACTAGGAATATTGCTGCCAAGGCATTTTTGGATTATAGAATGTGTCAGACAAAAAAATGTCGGACTATTGAGAGTCCACAGTGTACATGACTAGTGGCATTTTTAGCAGATCTTTTTTGTTCCCTAGATCAGTTTTCTTTGTCAGTAGATGAGATAGGATAACACTTGATACATCCGCTCTTGGGTCAGTTCATACATGAGTTGCCTAGCATTTACATTGTAGCAATACTAAAAAACCTCTCATATGGATGGGAATTTGATTGAATTAGACCACCAAGTAACGCTGCTTCTCTTCAGGCCAATACAAAAATGGCAACCATATAAAATAAACAGGTATCTCACAATCCACTACTGGTTGCGTTGAAACACCGGCACAGACATCTGGGAGATTCATTGTATTTTATGCTACGTAGATACCAACTGTCTCACAGCTATTTGTCAAGTACCGTAACATGGCAGTTCTTAGTACATGTATTATTTTTGTTTTAATGGTACAATTTATGCAAAAAATTTATTCAAATTAACACAATACAGTTTCAGATAATTTTATTGGTAATTTCTATGTCTCTTGCTCTTCAGTTATAAGGAAAATTAGTATCCCTAATGTTATTTTTTCAATTTTGTAGATTAAAGCAGAAAATCTTACATTGTTTGAGGCGTTTTCTACCAAAGCCGCCAGGAAAGGGTTACTTATTTGCATAGGACTCCTGGGACTGAGGCAGTTCTGTGGAGCAGGCGGCATCATATTTTATAATACTCTCTTATTCAGAGTAAGTATCAAAAGAAAAAGAATATATATCATTAAGTAGCTTTAATACCTTTAATACCTTTATTGAAATGGCGACCTAACTCAATAGGTAGTTTAAAGCCAAGTATGAATGGGGGATGAGTGTAGGATGATTGTGGCGCGATCTTGTAGTCTTGTTACTGACTAAGGCCGACATTCTCCTTAGACAGGACTGTTAATTCATAGCCCAACAGCCAATGGTATCTAGGGACCTACAGTTTAACGTGGGATCCGAACCACAATTTCAACCTCCCATATACGAATTGGTCTAATTATGAGGATGGTACTTATGGGTGAACTATAGTATTCACTAGTGCGGACGTTAATCCCCACCAGGGAATATCGCATCCACAAGCCATCGCTCATAACTATCCACAATTCGTGGCCTCCAAGTAGCTGGATTACAGGACGTCGCCACCGTCCCAGTCTATTAAATGATACTTTAACATTGAGCACCGCACACGATAGTTCAGTCCTCTCTATCAGCCGGTGGTCCCCAGTTTATTAAAGCGGTTTATAAAATTTATAAAAACTAAATTGATTTTAATAAAACTAATTAATTATTAAATAAAAATTATAAAATTAATTTTAACATTAATATTAATCTGATTGGGTATCTGAGTGGAGTACTCACTTTTGAATCCAAATGTTGTTGGGTTGATCATGAGAAAAGTTAGCAGATCTATAATGGTTCAATGCTGGGCCCACTTGACATTTGTCATTGGGCTATTTATTAATCAATGATGCGGTCTAACAGCAGGTCAAAGTTAGAAGGTTTTAACAAGGCCTGCGTTTGAACCATTCCCCATAAAAATTTTATAAAATTCTACAGGTGTGCAAAGAGAAAAAAGGGGGAAAACACTATCAGTATTTTATGGTATTTCAACAATAAACAATTTCTTAGAGCCTACCAGGGAAATAAAATACTGTCCATAATTGACAAATTCAGCTGCTTTCGTGTGTAGAACCATGCAGTAATATCAAGAATGCCTCCCCCCCCACAAGCAATAACAAGCATAACAAACACCCAACCTCAGACTAACCTTCTGGACTCGAAGATAAACTCCAGGTAAAAGGGTACTACCTGCATTAACTGAGTTGAAAATCTGTTTGCTATTATCTTGTTTTCTATAAAAACAGCAGAGGAAGTTGTAATGAGATTCATGTTTGCAGGAGGCTGGTAGTGGGTTGAGCCCCAACCTACAGACAATTCTGCTGGGCACGGTGGACTTCCTGTTCAACCTCATCTCCTCCATGTTTGTGGACCGGCTCGGTCGTCGGCCCCTACTGTTCATCTCCAGTATTGGAATGGCCGTTTGCACGTTCTTCATCGGCCTTTTCTTCGCCCTTAAAGAAAATAACTACGATATTCACTCTGTGACTTGGGTGCCTTTTGTGTTTCTTTGTGCTTTTATTATTTTCTACTCTATAGGAGCAGGTCCTCTGCCGTGGGTGTTCCTTGGTGAAAGCTTTCCCAGAATGATAGCTGCATTTGCAGTGTCGATTGCCACCTGTTTAAATTATTTTGGTGCTTTTATTGTTACTCACTATTTCGATGACCTCAGTACACTAGTTGGAAGAGGAGGTTTATTCTTTATTTTCTCCTCTTTCTCAGTTTTGGGTTTCTTTTTCGTTCTCTTTGTAGTCATAGAGACCAAAAACAAACCATTGGAGCAAATTATAAAGGAACTGGGAAAATAGATTCATTCTAATGGTATGATGAATAAGAAATTAGAGTTGGAAGACCAGTCAAACAACTGAAAGATATTAAGAGGAACTTATGTATGGTTCCTCTTAAGACATTTGTGTAGTTTTACAATATACATGCATTCCTCGTATTTACTTAACCTTTCACCCATTCATTAAGAAGTGGCTGATTCAGTTGTGCGAAAAAATCTCAACAACAGATCATACTTTTCAATTTAGTTTTACCAACATTTGGTACTTTTGTTTGTAATGCAGATGCCAGTATTTTTTTATTTATTTTAACCGAAAATTAAAAAAGCATCAACTGTAAGAAGCTTATAATAAATACTTTATGAAAATTACACAATTCTATGTTTTTTAATTCTGATTGCCAAAAGGCAGCGCAGCGTCTCGCTGAATGCATCTTCGCCCGTGTCCGGGAAATTTTTGAATTTATTTGATCATTTCTGTTGCTACATCTATTTGATTTTTATTATATATAAAGTACCGTAATGTAGTAAGTAAAAAAAATTTTTGATGCGTTTTTAGTGTTGGGGAAGCCATTTAGTATGTTGAGCACAGGTCACACCACAGAGACGAAGAGTGAAGCTTTGGAAAATATAACTATTCATAATATTGCCCCATATTTTTCAATAATATTAAAAAAAAAAAAAAAAAAACAGTTTTAATCCATACACTTTACTATGTAAAATGTAGTATTTATACTATCCTAACCTAAAAAATATACAATTAATGTTTACCTATATGTATTAAGAATATTATCGTAAAAGACAGAACCCAATGAAACAAAATCCACATTTATCAGTCAAAATAAAATTTTTCAATGGAACAACAAGGTAGGAAACAAATATTCAACTTCAGAGTTTTGGAAATGTTATGGTGTCATAGTAAAATGAATATTGTATTCAGCATACTAACTAACTAATATGAGTAGCTTAATGCATTTCAGTTTTTAAATTGTTGTATACAATGTTTATAATAATTTTCTATTGAATAAATAAAGATTTTTACATGTAAGTGTTGAGTATCAATAATAATCTACATATCAATACGCAAACATGATTCTTCTCCTCCTTTTTTTCTCAGCTTGTGTGCATCAAAGGAGAAATCCGCACATACCGTTAGAAAGGTATTGTCCTATAGATGAGCAAAATCACATTAAATTTCACATCAGTCCTACGGGCTTTTTAAAGTCTCAATGATAATCTTGATCTTATGGAAGAAGAATAAATGATTGCATCATTAGCCAGCTGATGTAATAACAAATGCCAGCAAATAAGGAAGAACATATATTTAAATTATAAAAATATTTAAAAACGAATCGGTTCTAGACAAACTGACATTTTGTCCAAATTTCAACTAGTGATTAATCTATAATAGGCAAGCATGATGCTTTTCCTCCTTTTTCAGATCTTTTGCATCATAAGAGAAATCCGTGTATGCCATTATAAAGGTTTTGTCCTATAGATGAGCAAAATCCAATTATTATAATTCAAATCGGCCCCCATGGCTACGCGGTACAGGCTTTCAAAGTTTCTAGTACAGTAAAATAAGGCCAAAAACAACCTTTTGATCGGCAACTGATGTGCATCCATGAAATATTCAGGAGACCTTCTTTTAAGCTCTAGAAAAAGCGATTTGATGAGTCCCCAAAAAATAAAGTTGTTTTACACCTATATTTCAAAATGGCGGTTCTTTTGTAGCTTTTTCATATTTTACGTGCTTCTCCTCAATATTATGTTGTGGGACCAATGCCAATAATTGTTGAGTGCTTTATCATTAACGGTCTTCATTTTTTGGCCGCCATCTTGTATCCGCCATATTGAATACAAGTTGTTTTTTTCTAATTGTAATGATAGTGTTGTGACACATCATTTCAGAGTAGATTTTTTCGCTGATTACAATGCCGCAATTCATTTTTGAAAATATTTGTCCGTTTCAAAGATATACGGATATTAAAATCCTTCTCTACAATTTTTTTTGGATGTTTCAAATTTTGAATGTACTTATTTTTTATTTTTCCTCATATATCCTGTTCTAATTGAGATAGGTTGTTAATTTTGATATCAGATCACTCAGTGGATCATTGGGTTTCTTTAGAGTTTTTGTCCATTTGAATTGGCTTGGTTTGAAATGGTTTGTAAATTTTGAACTTTACCCGAATTTCAGAAATGGAAGTATTTTTTATTGAAAAGTGTATAATATTACATCTTAAACATATCCAATTTCAACAATCAATATATGGAATTAAAGCCAATAATGTACCGTGTAATTTAAGACCAAAACGAACCTTGAATCTCATTCAAAACTTGAGTTGTACGTCTTTAACTGAACACGAATTTCAGGAACCAACAAATTTTATGTTGATTAAACAGTTATAAACCACTTTAAATCCAACGAATTTCAATGGTCAATAATTCAAATTAAAGACATTGATGTACTTGTTGTTTTAAGACCAGAATTAACTTTGTGTCTTATTTAGAACTTGAGATATTAATCTTTAATAAAAAGATAATTTTAAAAAAATTAAAATTTCTATTAAATAGAAGGATATTACTCGTCTCAGTATCCTCCAAATTGAATGAAGAATAGCTCAAATTAATGCCAGAATATTACTGAGTATTTTTAAGGTCACAATGAACAGCATTCCTCAATTAGAACCAGATATATAAGAAAAATAATTCAATAAAATTAAAGTTTGAAATGTCCATAAGAAATTTATAGTGATGAATTTTTATTTGAGTGCATCTTTAAAACGAACCAAGGTTTTCAAAAACAGATTGTGGCATTGTAATCAGCGTAAAAATCTACTTTGAAATGATGTGTCACAACACTATCTTTACATTAGAAAAAAAAAAACTTTCATCCGATATGGCGGATCCAAGATGGCAGCCAAAAATTAACGACCGGTCAAAATGAACTGCTTCCCATTCAAAAATTATCGGTGGTGGTGCCACAACATTTTATTGAGAAATGCAGGTGAAAAATAAAAATAAATACATTTTTTCCAAATGTATCCCATTAACAAAAAATGGCCATTTTGAAAAGTGGTTTTATAGGTGAAAAACAACTTTATTTTTTGGGGACTCATGGGATCTTTAATTATAGTGCTTAAAAGAAGCTCTTATCACATTTTTGTGAATGCACATCAATTGCCGATCTAAAACCCTTATTTTACTGTACTATTCATAGTTAATCTTATGGAAGAAGGGTAATTGACGGAGTCATTAAACAGCTGTTGTGATGACAAATGCCAGAAAACTGAAAGATCAGAGATGTTTCAATGATAAAATATTTAAAACTGATGATGGGGTCTAGATCAACTGAATTCGGTTGAATTTTGAGACGGGGGTGATCTCTAGTCCCAATAAAAACACCCTCTTTTAAACATCACAATTTTTTGAACGATTATATTACATTAATGAGTAAAAGATTAACTGTTTAATCTATTTGTCTTGGAGGGTTGAAAGAGGTAAAGCATTTTTAGGCTATAACATTTTCCACATTGTTCATAAAAATATTTCCAACACCAGTGGTGTTTTTTAGACTTTACTGAGTTTAAAAAAGTGCATTATTTATGTATCCAAATAAATTATGATAATATTGTCATAATTAGTTTCCGCTTCAAAGATAACCTATAGCTTAAACACGTAATTTATCAAGCTTTCTCTTTCTCTCTCTAAAAATATACTATTCATTCAGCTAAATGCTCACTCTACCAAACCAAAATTAAAGTTATTCTTATCCTACTTTTGCTAATTGTCACTAGAATGGAAATAACAAATCCCATTCCTAGTGGATAAAAATTGTATTAACTTACTTCTTCCTCAAGTCTATCATGGGAAATTCCCCACCATCAAGTAAGTTTTTATTTAAAATCAGTAAAAATAATTAATTGTCGATATCTTGTTAGTCAGCATGATTTTTAGTCAGTATTTATATGAAGTAATGTTAACAATTCAAGTTTTCATTAATACTAACTTATACCCAGAAGTTTATTTAATTATTGTTAAAAAAGTAATATTTAATTCCTTCATGTATTTTACAACCTTAATTTAAAATAAAAAAAAATATAAAAAAAACAAGGAATAAAAAATTGAATTTTTATAGTTAACTTTAAAAATGTTTTAAATTGAAGCTTACGCACCTGTTTAAAAGAAATACTTTTGTGTGATTTTTATAGGTAGAATCTATTATTTTTAACATCTTTTCATAGGTAGAATCTATTAGAAAGCACTGAATAAAAGTTACTGTATCATATTCAAAAGAAAATTATAACAAGCTTTGGTTAAGATTGATTGTCATAAACATACTTAATGTGAAGTTGTATCTACTTCATTTTGATTTGGACAAGTGTGTTGGTGATTCAGCCATATAAAACTTTTTCATGTTTGCTGGTACTTTATACACCGCTATTCGGAAAATCCGCTCATTCCAAACGCATATAGTCAGAAAATACCAAAAAATCTAGAATGAGAAGGAGGTAGGTGACATCAACAAAAACAATAACATAATCGATGATGTCAACGGTGCAGCACTTAAAATATTCAAAGTAAACCACTCATGTGTCAAAAGAAACAACATGACGTCAAAGGTGCAGGAGCCGCTTCAATCATCTTCAATCAGCTGTTGGAATCACCTACCTTGGTTTGTTCTAGATACATTGGGAAATACTAATATTTTTTTTACTTAAAAATAGAGGGAATCACAGTTGTTGATATTATTCAGTTGATATTACAAGTAGAACGAATATGCGGTTGTCAGATGTGATTCTGTTGCTCCTATGGCCGTTTTCTAATGGCTCAATCGTCTTTGACAAATAAATTACAATTTTCAGTTGTATTTGTCACCGTTTTAACACAGTTCTACATAACTAGTGACAGCTAGCTTTTCCATGGTCTGATCATCAATAAATAACAATACCATATTTTATCCTGATCCAATGGATGGGAGGAGTTAAGGATTCAATGATGCGAAATATTCATGACCTCCTTGCTAAACCGAACTGAGTCTGGTCTCAATTAGCTGGAAGAGCAGGAGTTTACTGTGTTAGAATGTAGTCCGGACGAGCATGTATGGTCCATTACAAATTATTGCTCAACACATTTTCTTTCACGATGAAATGTTGCAGGTTGTCGAAATGTTCCCGTATGTCGCTACATGGGTGAGGGTGCGGGTTCAAATCCTACCAACAATTACTCCCTTACTACCTCAATATTTGAGCCAGTTGTCAGCGAAAATGTATTGAGGAATAACTACATTGAAGAGTCTGTAGCCAATGGTTTGACTGGAGACTTTCCGTTTCAACATCAAAATAGTGGAGGTTTGGTAATGTTTGTTATTGTCTTTTAACACGTTGACTGCTGAAAATCATGCAATATTGGTTACCATATGCTGAAAACAAATTTTATTGGTTTTACTTACATTTAGGTGTGTTATGACAGAAAAACATCTAGGAAGACCATCCGGTAGAAATAAATTGGATTTTCGGCCATTTTAATTTGCGTCCACCATCGTGGACGCGCCGCAACTGGGGACGTCTTTCCACGCGATCAGTCACTAACTAATTTTTCAGTTTTGCACAAAACTTTGCTAATTGTTTAGATTTAACACAAGGATAGTAAAACCATTGTAAAATGTAAAAAAAACTTGTAAATTACTACGTAAAACCGCACCAGCCCACCCGAAAGTTGATCGTTTACCATTGTGGCGCATTGGCCTCGTAGTCAGGGTCATCGTCCTCCCCCTTGTCGGTGTCGTACCGTACCCGGTCTAGATCCTGTTCATCTAGGTTTTCGTCGTATTACCTTTCTTCAGGCACTAAATTAAAACAACTTGGGCTAGGAGGCAAATCCTTTTTGATAAAAACTAATGTAAACACTATTTACAAACAAACAAAGTTTATATAAACATATGTTACTACGGAAACGCAAAAACCGAAAACGGCGTTGACAAAAATTGATGAAAACAATCTCCCCACATGCGCAATAACAGCCATTCACACCGCACGAATGCTGGTGGAACACTGACGTCGCTTAGCAACAGCAAATTTGCGTCCACCATGGTTGACGCACGCACCTGGCGCCGCCCCCCTGCGTCAACGATCGTGGACGCTCGCCGCCAATGTGTTAAAAATGTTTAGTGCAATGTTACTATTTTTTATAGGTTATGTTGGGTTTTAAGTCTGTTGCACATTAACGAAAATATCTAGAGGAGGCGCTTTTACAATTCCAACTCATCTTGCAGGTTTTAGCTCTTTAGTTCTAATCTTTTATGCTTCGGTAGTTTTCCATTATATCATCTCGTAAGATCTATAAACATAAAGTAATAATAGTGGCATCATCTATTAAAAAAATTTAAAGTAATAAAAAGTCTATTTTAAGTAATAAAAGAAAGTCGTATTAGTTAAACTATTTATAACTCAAGAACGGCTGAACAAATTAGGCTGAAAATTTGTGGGGAGGTATCTTAGTACCAGGAGACGGGACATAGGATACTTTTCATCCCATTCCCATGGGACGTAACATAGCCCCAGGGCAATCATTAACCATGTGTGGTTGTTTTGGAGTTTTTGATCTAGTTGTTTATGAACACAACATATGGCCAAAAAATTTGTCTTTGTAATTTATTCTATAAACAGCTGTTCTCATCTAAGAGGGGACTAAAAGGCTGCTCTCAGAGGGTCATGCAGGCTTCACCTACTCCAATTTTCCGAGTTTATTAACGATTATTTTTATGAGTTTATATAACGTTTTTTTTTAGTCCAATAAAAGTGGGAGGGGTTTTAAATTAAAGATAAAGACTTAGGTAATTTGATCTAATTTTTAAGTTTTTTTTTTTTTATATTTTGAATCCATATCAAGCTATAATGGATTAAAATTGATCAAAGTTGAGCTATATTCTCTCTAAAAAAAATACAAAAATATCATTTTGAATGCTATGTTTTGTTTCCTTAGGACGTGGTAGCAAAGATCTGACAACTGACTACAGTAAGGAGAAAGTTACCTTCGGTGAACCTTTCAAACAAGGTGAGAAATTATAAGAAAAAAAATTTATATTTTATATTATTTCAATTCTTTTATAAAGATGTAAAAGTTTGTAACCTCCTGTAGAATATTTAATGCACAAAACTCCAATGATTATAGAAATAAAGTTGGTTATTTCAACTCCAAACTAATTTCAGCTGTTATTAAAAATGTACAAGGTGTCCAGCTTCAACCTTTACAAACTTTTCCAGGTTATTGCCCACGTCAAAATAAGCAAAAAATATCCTGTAAACATATGTCCTAAAATCCTTCGTTAACCCGCTAACCGCCATTTTGTTTTTTACACTAAATAATTTTATTTCCGTAACGGATCATTGTATTAAGTTAATATTTGGCATGAACCTTCACTATAACAATACCCATTTTCAGTAAAAAAAATTATTTTTTTCCAATGTGTATTTTCAAAATGGCGGCCATTTTAAACTCAAATATTTTAAAAACGGTAAATTTAATAAAAATGTTACAAGAGACAAAAAGGTTGACAAATTAAATTGTCTAAACATTGATACCAAGTTTGTAAGGATACGACAACAAATAACGGAGTTATTGAGATTTTTCTCTGAAAATAACCTAAATTGGCATTAATCATAGTGCAAAATCAGTGTTTTTCAACAATAACTCCGTTATTTGTTGTTGGATCTTTACAAACTTGGTGTCACTATTTATATAATTTAATTTGTCAACTTTTTTGTCTCTTGTAACATTTTTATAAAATTTATTGTTTTTGAGATATTTGAGTTTAAAAATTTTTAAATGGCCACCATTTTGAAAATACACATTGGAAAAAAATAATTTTTTTACTGAAAATGGGTATTGTTATAGTGAAGGTTCATGCCAAATATTAACTGAATACAATGATCTATTACGGAAATAAAAATTATTTAGTGTAAAAAACAAGATGGCGGCTAGCGGGTTAACAAAGCATTTTAGGACATATACAGGGTGTTTTGCGATAAGTGTAACAAACTTTACCAGTTGATTCCTCATATCAAGACAAGAAAAAAATGTCATATAAACATAGGTCCGAAAATCTTATGTTTTCGAGTTACAGCCAATAATTGAATTTTTACTAATTTAAGTGTACTTATTGGACATTTCTGGCTCTAAGTAGAAAAATAACAAAGATATTATGAAAAGTCTTTCCCGGTTAGATAGATTATAAAATTTCAAAGCAGTTTCAATGCTATTTTGCATTAAAACTTTGAATGCAGGTGAGATAAAAGGCTTAAAAGTCAAAAATGTCCTTAAAAAATGTCAGGTTAAAAAATATTTTTTGTTTTTGATTGAGTATTAAATTATAAATGTTGATGTTTTCGGGCTGACAAATTCATAAAAACTGCATAATTTCATAAGGAACAAAATAACATAAATTTATGAATATGTTTATTGGTGATTATTCGTGTGAAAACAGAAAATACTGAAAGTTAACAAAATTTTGAAAGAAAAATCGACAATTTAACCAGGCTCATTCATGCATAACAGATGTTGACATGAAAGTTACATAACCATTGGTATATTTTAATGAAAATAAACCTAAAATCCTAAAAAAAAGTAATATCACATGAAAACTCATTCGCCCTTTAGGTTTATTTAAAAAATATGGTCTTTTTTACATAGAAAAATCTAAAAAATAGACGTTTATCACACTTTACTATTACGTTTGCCACATAAATTGACAAATAACCTGAAAACTGCTGGATAGGCAAGAGGAAGAGAGGGTATATTTTTTCAAAAACATCAAACTTCCGTAAAAAAAAAAAAATTCACTTTAAAAAAAACTATGTTGTTTTAAAGCGTCAAATTTGATTGTAAGATTTAATTTAATATAATTAAGGTTAAATCATTCAATTTTTCAATTTTGGTAAACCAAATTTTGGATTATGTTCCTCTAGAAAAAAAGGAATTATTAAGATGTAGTAATTTAGATTTTACTTTCTTTGCAATTGTCACATTGAAAAATATTTGCTCCGTACGTTAATAATTATTTACCGGAGACAAATTTTTACTTGTATTTCAGATCTCACCTTAATTCATGATTTTGTATTTAAAACCATAAGTTTGACAGCACCAACAACCTGCACTGGACGACATCTTGGAACTATGAGCTACACTTGCGTTTCCAAGGTAACATGTTATTTTACACACTGGGTGTTGCAATCCTTCACGGCAAAATAGATTTTTTAATCATAATAATGGTTTGTCTCTTATAATTATATTTTTTTTATGAACGGTTTCTGTAAAAAAAATTCTTTATAATAGGTACTTTTGAACACACTTGTCATATTGTTATGCACATTTTTACAAACAAAGTAGGCCACTTTTATACTAATATTAAGAATACGAGACAATATAAAATTTTAACATACAAGTTTATTTAACATTGGTATATTTTTTATTTTATTTTTTTTATACAACTCACTTTTTTATCTTCTGCATTTTATTAAAAAGTATATGAAAACAAATTTTACTTAGTTTATTGAAAGTATTTTAACTCAATGCTACAAATTTTGATATTAAAAAAGAATTTTGCATTAAATGTAATCACTGTGGAACTCCAGTCCAGTTAACAATGACGGTACCAAAATAACTTAATATCAATAAAAATCTTTATACCAAGGTTTTATGTCCATCATTATGTCTGCAATTATCTACAAAAAGTATTATTCTGTCTCCTGGTATAAATGATTGGTGTGAGTATCACATTAAATATCACACGTAGTTGGTGGTAAATCATAATGAGAGTCTATTTTTAAGCTTTTTCTTTGTAGAAAAAGACCATATTTTTTAAAATAAACCTAAAGGGGGAATGAGTTTTCATGTGATAATACTTTTTTGGATTTAACGGTTTTTTTCAATAAAAAATACCAATAGTTATGTAGCTTTCATGTTAACATCTGTTATGCATGAATGAGACTGGCTAAATTGTCGACGTTTTCTTTCAAAATTTGGTTAACTTTGATATTTCCTGTTTTTTACATGAATAATCACAAATAAACATATTCATAAATTTATACTATTTTGTTCCTTATGAAATTCTGCAGTTTTTGGGAATCTGTCAGCCCAAAACCTTCAAAATTTATGATTTAATACTCAATCAAAAACAAAAAAATATTTCTAGCCGGACATTTTTTAAGAAAAATTTTGACTTTTACGCCTTTTATTTCACCTGCATTCAAACTTTTAACACAAAATAGCATTGAAACTGCTTTGAAATTTTATAATCTATCTAACCATGAAAATTTTATCATGATACCTTTGTTATTTTTCTAATTAGAGGCATAAATGTCCAATAAGTACACATAAATTAGTAAAAATTCAATTATTGGCTGTAACTCGAAAATAAACCATTTCCGGACTTATGTTTATATGACTTTTTTTTCTTGTCTTGATATGAGGAATCAACTGGTAAAGTTTGTTACACTTATCGCAAAACACCCTGTATTTACAGGAACCATTTTGCTTATTTTGACTTGGGCAATAACCTGGAAAAGTTTGTAAAGGTGGAAGCTGGACACCCTGTATCTATATATTTAAAACACAAAGGTAAAAAACCTTTGGACAGTTCGTCTGTGACTTCTACTGGACCGATTTACATGCGGGTTGCACATAAATAAACGTTTTCGGTTCTATATTAGCAGGTTTTATTCGTATTTAAAAAATATTTACGTTAAATCGGTCAAAAATGAAAAATAAACTTTTCTTATGGAGATTTAACATGGGGAAAAAAGCCAACATTTCCAATCCTTTGGACAGTTCGTCTGAGACTTCTACTGGACCGATTTACATGCGGGTTGTACCAAAATAAACGTTTTCGGTTCTATATTAGCAGGTTTTATTCGTATTTTAAAAATATTTACGTTAAATCGGTCAAAAATGAAAAATAAACTTTTCTTATGGAGATTTAACATGGGGAAAAAAGCCAATATTTCCAATCCTTTGGACAGTTCGTCTGAGACTTCCACTGGACCAATTTACACGCAGTTTGTACCAAATAAAACGTAAACCTTTGTATATTAGCAGATTTTATTTACTTTAACGTTATCTTACTTCCTTAAATTAAAAATATCGACATTTCCAAACCTTTACAATTTATTTATTTTACACGCTTTCAATCAGCTGATTGTAAACGCACGAGGTATTTTGTCTAATTACAGTGGATGAGCAAAAGCTCATGAAGGATTTGGTTTATTATGGCCAGTACCTAAAAACGTTTATTATTATGATGTATTGTCATTTATGGAAGGAAAGTTGCTAAATTATGTAATTAACGTTATCTTACTTCCTTAAATTAAAAATATCGACATTTTCAAACCTTTAGCCTACAATTTATTTACTTTACACGCTTTCAATCAGCTGATTGGAAACACACGAGGTATTTTGTCTAAATACAGAGTGAATGAGCAAAAGCTCAAGAAGTATTTTATTTACTATAGCCAATACCCCACCTAAAAACGTTCACAATTACAGTATTATAATGTATTATCCTTTAAATGGAAAAAAAAGTTGCTTAATAATGTAAAATAGCTGATTGCTTTAAAATTAAGACTAAATTGTAAAGGTTTAGTTTAAATAAGTTGCTCACATTTGTATTAAAAGAAACGGATGTATCGGAAATTCTTTGTGCAATCAATTTGTCTTTTGCAACATTGTAATGCTTTACATTTACTTGATAACGGTATTTGTGGCGCAGTCGGTAGCTTACTCCACATCAGACCGGGTTCCAGACCGATTGTCACAAATATACTTTTTGTAATGTGTCCAATAACGGCGTCTCTAATAAATGTTTTACTGATGGTACCGATATTTATTTTAAGCAAAATAGATACATTAAAATATTTATAGGCCTTTTCAAACTCTCAAAAAACTTATTTATTAAACTAACAAGTTTACAAATTGATAGTTTAGGTTTGCTTATATTTTGATGTTTTTTAACTAATATAAAGCTTTGATTAGACTACTAAGGTTTAGGCCTAAGTAAACAATGGATTTTTTATGTTTATAAAATACTAAAGAGTGTCTGTGTTACATAGTAAGGGTGCAGCATTATTGTTTTTAAGGAATATGCCTATAGGCCTACTTTGACAGACACTCCAACTAAAATTATGTAATTTTGTGTGAAATAAATTTGTATTCTTTAAATGTAGATAAGTTGGTTATTGAAACTTGCACACTACAACATAAATATTGCGATATGAAAGTGGTTATAAATGGTTTCTCTACCCTAATACCAATATTGGTTAGAGCCAACCATCATAAGTTACAACACTGTAGGCCTTTCCTAATTCTTGAAAAAACTGTTAAGAACAATTTATCCAATAGGCCTACAAGTGGATATTGGTCTAATTATTTCTGATGTAGTTGAACCTAATAGAACGGTTTCCTTAGGCTAATTAGGTTTGCGCCTACCTAAACAATTAAATTGACATGTTTATAAAATACTAAAGAGTAGGGCCTATAAGTACAAGGATGCAACATTATTGGTTTTAAGGAATAGGCCTACTTTTCCGACGCTCCAACTAAAATCGTAGTATTTTCTGTAAAATATTATATTATTGTTCTTGGTATGGCAGTTCAAAGAAGTACATTTTATAGACTACCTTACATGTTTGCACTATTATAGCGTTTCATTTACCACTAATGGAGCTATATCCGTCGAGTATCGACGGGCAACAACTAGTAAATATTTAAAATAATATTTTTTTATTATTAATTTATTATGAGATAATCACTTGAAATTTATTCTGCAAACTAAATGTTTACAATTTAAGGTCAAAAAAATTTATAAAAAAAATTATCTAACCTTTGACAAGGTCTAAGTTTGCTCATGAATTTAAAACAACTGCCATTTGGGGCATTATACACTGTCTCACCATTTAGAGAACACTCTTAAAAGCCATAGAGGGTTGCATAAACGAGACACTTATCTCCACTGATGAGAGGCGCTCTTTACTGCCGATGTGAGGTGCTATTTACGACGACGGTCGATCAGAGCTCTCGTGTTTGCCGATCAAGGGCGCTCATCTGCTGCGATTCAGGACCACTCTTTATGGTTTATATAATGAGCTCTTTATTTCCGAGGGTGCACTTACCGGCCATAGGGGAGGCTATTACAGGCTGATCAAGGGTATTCTTTACCACCAATGGGAGCTGCTCTTAAACGCTGATACAGGGTGCTCTTTACAGGCGATTTGGGGCACTATTTACCATAGCAATGGACTCACTTTATCGCTGATCCGAGCGCAGTATCATTGCCAATAAGGAGCAATCATTGGGGGCGCTTTTCATCGTAAATTGAGGGCACTCCTGTCCGCCGATCGGGAGCACTCGTTTTTCCTAAATGGCTCTCCTCGGGCCTCGGCACCCTAGACGGTCACCTATATGGTAGGGCTGGACCTGTTTAAAGACCAAGTTTGTTAATCAATAATTGAAACTATTATAAGTTATGTTATGCACATGGGTATCAAAAATTATAATGTATACACTAATTTCTTTGTAGGTTATGAAGAACGCCCTAATGATAATAATGTTGCTAAAGAACAAAATAATAATACTAGTGAACCATTGATAAATTCACATCACAATGTAAATAACATTACAAAGGATCATACTCTAAAGGACAAGGTTTTTATTAAATTAACAGAAGAATGGAAAGACAATAAAGCATCATTAGAAGATACAGATTATAAAGCTGAGGATAATGAAGTCTATGAAACTCAAAGACAGATACATAATGCAGGTAAGAATCACTAACACTCTTAAAAAGTAATAATAATATACTGTATGAAAGAAAGTCGTGTTAGTTACAAGGTAGGTGCCAACAACAAAAACAATAACAAAAAACTACGTCAACGGAGCAGCGGCTGATTGCATCTGTCAAATCACGGGCCCTGTCAGTCAAACAGGTTATGTTTTCATTACGACGTAAACATGAAAATTTTTTTCCTACGATGTTAATATAATAAAATATTTAAAACAAAATGCCTAGTGACTTTGTTGGAGTAAAACCACACATCATAAATAATGGGAAACTATAAAATCCAGTGGAAAAATTGTGTACTTTGATATGTTTTTGTTGTAAAGATTTTCTCAAGGGAAATTTTAGAAAAACCTAAACTTTAACTACTTGTATAAGAACACAAAACAAGTTGTGGGGCATATTTTTTTATTATTCCAAACGTTTGTCTACCGCATGATAGCTATAAAAATCAGTGAATTTTCTATGACATTAGGGGATGAAAAGTGAAAAGAAGTTTGTGACTTTAGTGTAGTATATTCAGAAACTGTAAGGGAAAATTGCAAACATCGCAAAAATTTTTCTCACAATCACGTTTATCTCAATTTTTACAAATTTTACAAAACTATCTCGCCTTTAAGAGAGAGAAAATAATTTATTGAAAATAAATTATAACTGTCCCCATTTAAGGATTGCCTACAAAGACACAGTATACAAAACATTTACATAATTTTTTTTTTGTAATAATAAAACTTAATCATTTTTTTATGAGTCACTATGCACTGGAATTCAATTTTGATTGTACAAATGATTTCTTATAATATAAATAGAATTTTTTAATGTTTTTTCAACTATACTTTTTATAACTTGACGGTTTAAGTTAAATTCTTTCCAGAAGTTTACTAGAAAATTTGGAATTGTGCCTCTTGCACCAATTAATAGTCCAATTACTTTTAAATCTTTAATTTTATATTTTTCTTCCAAATATTTTCTTGTTGGGTTGTATATTTCTTGTTTCTCTTTGTTGACTTCTTCCGGTTGGTGACTATTAATTTCGAATCTTATTGTAGGATCGATTACTATCGCCCGTCTACTTTTTGGGTCGATGGCCAATATGTCTATTCTCCTGTTGCTACCGGTATCCGACACACAATGCACCTCTTCATACACTTCCCAGTTTTTGTATTTGTTTTTAATTTCGCTAGCGATGATACTTCTTATGTCATTGTGCCTTTTGTTCCTTAAAAGCTCCCCATATGGGCAGGAACCAAGGACATGTGCAAGGGTTTCGATCTCACCACAGTTGTGCCTGCAGTGGATGTTGCCTTGAGTCCTGCCAGGGAGAATTCTCACGGGAACAACATTAGCTAGCATTTTGATAGCCTCTCGCCATTCGGAGCTCGTCAGTCCTGCTTTCGTTTGCATCCATTTATTGGCTGGAGGATATTCTTTAAAAAGTTGGACTCCTTTTCCTTTCTGTTTCAGGGTTGCCCACTTATCAAATTCCACTTCTCTCAGTAAATTTCTTAATTTCGTTGAGTTGTATTGTTTGTCTAGGCAATCAGGGGGAATATTCAATTTTTCGTAACAAAACTCCTCTTCTGATCTGAATTTACTTTCATTAATGACATATATATTCTTTGTTTTTCTTAAGATGTTAATGTTATTTACATGTTGTATATATGCTTCCCACTGAGCTTTCATTAATCCTAGACCTTTATACTTTTTGGGTGCATATAACATGTGGTCAGGCGTGTCTGTTGGCAATGAAAGGATCTCCTTTAAACAACTTTTCATTATTTTGTCCAAATCAGATAAAAAAATATTTGGTAGTTTTTGCAGAGGAGCATTTTGTATCGGATATACCATTGTTGGCCATAAGCATTGGTTTAAGATACTGGCTTTTTGTTCGGATAGCAATAAGGGTGATAAAGTTAGTTTTTCGACTTTATTTTGAAAATTTTTTATAATGTTTTCGGGATCAAGGACAATAGATTGTGAAAAGTTAACCCCTAAATACTTTATCGCTTCATCTTCACCAATGCTTTCAATACTGTTAACTAATTTATCACATGCTATATATTTTTTTGACAGCTTTCCTTTTTCGATTACTATACTTTGACTTTTATTCGTATTTAGTGTAAGTCCTATTGATTCCAGTAGTTGTTTTGTCGTATTTAGGAGGTTTTCTGCTGACTTCAAATCCTTACCAATTAAAACTAAGTCGTCAGCAAATCCTAACACTGTTAAATTGTCTTCGCCTTCAATTAACCCAAAACCAAATGTTTCTTTAATATTTTTCTCACTGAGTTCGTTTAAAATAAAATCTGTACTGAGGTTGTATAACGTTGGAGATAATGGTGCTCCTTGCATAACTCCTCTGTTTATTGGTATTGGTTTAGTTTTTCCTTTAAACGTATGAATAATAGTTTTGTTGCCAGTTTGTAAGGCTGTTACAAGTTGTTTTAAGTTACTTGGCATGGGTGAGGAATTGATTGTGTTTATCAAATGTTGATGACCTACATTGTCATATGCCTTGCTAATATCCAGAAATATTAAGGTTACATCTTCTTTCTTTTTCTTGGCTTTGCATAGTATTGCATCAACAATTGCAACATTAATTTGTGTTCCAGGGGTTCGAATAAATCCACGTTGATTCGGATTAAACGAGACATATTCTCTTACTTTTTTGTCGAGAGCCTTTTCTATGCATCTTCTGAGTACAGAGCATATCGATATTGGTCGCCAGTTATTTACATCATTTTCATTTCCACCTTTAAAGATGAGGACTGTTTTAGCTTCTTTAAAGCAGCTTGGTACCCATGATCTTTTTAACATGACATTCGATATTTTAGCAAGAATATTATACATTTTTTTACATTTAACAACCCTCATGAGAACCCCATCCATCCCGGGAGAGGTATCTATTGGAATGGATCGAACGGCTTTCATTATGTCTTCTGGGCTAATAACAACTTCCTCTTCGGGAGTATAAATTTCATTTTTATCATAGGAGTTTCTGATTGATAGATTTGGGATTGAGAAACGCTCTTGAAATTTGTCATATAAAACATTTGCATCAATATGACAGGTTTTATCTTCAGAGCCCATAACCATTCGACATGCTTTACGTCTCTGATTATAATAGAGATATTGAGTCTTTTCATACAAGTATTTATACTTCCTTTTATTCCTATCCCTTTTTGATGCTCGAATAGGATTTTTACTATCATTGTATCCTCGTTCATTATCGAAAAAATTTTTGCTTGACTTTCTCAACTGGTAGTATTTGACAGCAGGGTGTTTGGGACCTGGTAACTTATGTATTGCTTGCCTTAGGAATTCAGTAAATTCAGTCATAGTTTGATCTAAACTGTCTGTATCGTATTCGTCAAGCATTAAGATCTTTTTCTCCCAGTCAGTTAGTTCATCATTCAAGTTCCTTTTTTGAGTACTGGATGTCGATTGATTTAATATGGATCCGTCCAGATTATCGACACTGTATTTGTTTGTAATGTTTTCACGATAAATTGTTGGGTGTGCTCTACTGATGTGGATATTTAAACTTTTCATCATTTTGCCACAGAATGGACATTTAGATTTTTTCTCATTTTCTAATGGATGATTTTTAATAGGCCTATCATCAATTTGAATGACTTTACTGTTTTTACTTTGATCGCAACATACAGAACTAGATTCAATACAGAGATTTTTAAGGTTGTCAATTTCATTGTAAATCTCATTTACCTGGAAAAAATTATTGTATACCTTTTTATTGTATACCGCTAAGTTCTTATTAATTCGATCACATACAATTCTAGCAAAGTGTAAACAGTACACTCCACACTCCACGTTTCCAGATTGTTTGAGACATTCAACTTCTTTTATATTTATTTCCCTACTACCAAGTGTATATTTATTTAATCTCTCTGACATTTGTTTAGCAATGTGACTATTTAATGGCGATAAAGAGTCAAAATGGTAAAACTTTTGCTTACAAACATCAAAAGCCAAAAATGACCAATGACACCCTTTCTCAATTTTCTCTTCGGTTTTATTATTTATTATTGATATGATGAATGAGTATTTAGCTAGTTGCATTTCTTCACAAATGTTTTTTAAACCAACTTCATCTTCTGCCACACGTATAAATTGACTTGCAGTTGGCGAAATAAAAATACAATTTGAAGGTAGCTTCACGAAATGTTTAATCCATATGTTGATTTCCGTATCTGTCAGTTCATACCAGACACTTTTTTCTTTACAATTATAGTCTTTTCTTTTGAAATTTTCAGTTTTTAATGACATATTTTGATGCGCGTTATCATTATTATTATCAATATTAGGCCTATATGAATATCCTGCATCAATGACATATTTATGACTCCCCTTTAAATGTGCTTCAAGCCGTTTAAAGGTTTTCTTACAGATATGGCATTCAGATGAGTTTGTCTCTTTAACATCTATCAAAGGTAATCTTTCACAGTTAGTATCGGTACGGGTAACATTTTCACGTAAAGTACAATTTGGGCCTGGATTTTCTTCAATATCTCCAGATAGAAGTATGAGAGAGATTAGGACAAAATAAGATGTTGTAAGACTTAAATTTTTACTTTGCCATACTATTTTCCAAAGTTTTTTTCTTAATCTGTATTTGATGCACTCAAGAACTTTGTACTTATTATATTCATTACTAGATACATCTGTGATAATGAAATTTATGAAATCTGCCCTATTATCATGATTACCTAATATCTGAGATTTATTTTTCATTCCATGCAATAAAACACAAATAATTTTAATGGTTATGATCAGTTTTAGAAAAATCAACATGTAACTGTTCCTATGTTGTCGTTTCATTGTAATCAAGTGTAAACTAACCTATACAACATATACAATCAGTAGGATATTTATAATATTAACTCAAGTAATTAAAATTTTGTTAAGTTTTCTGTTTTGTAGAGAGACTATTTACCTTACTTTAATGAAATCCATGCCAAATCACAATAAATAAACGAATAAAACTTAATAAAAAGTAAAAATTATCAGAGCTTTTAAATTTTGATGTT
This sequence comes from Neoaliturus tenellus, assembly GCA_030545055.2. Lineage (NCBI taxonomy): Eukaryota > Metazoa > Arthropoda > Insecta > Hemiptera > Cicadellidae > Neoaliturus > Neoaliturus tenellus. The sequence goes on from CM061532.1 coordinate 64,084,292, forward strand.
TTTCAAAACCTCAAAATTAGTATCAGTAACTTTTCTGAGACTTCCGTGACCACTGACTAAATTCCGTGACTTTCAGTGGCTCTTGGTGACTTTAGTGACCAGTAGACACCCTTTCAAACGTTTGTGGTCTTAAGTTGAAGACAGTGAAAGAATCATTGATATTAGGCTACTTTAGAAGCCAAATTTAGTAAATTTTCTTAAAAGTTGTAAGGGTTTTTGCTGCAAATAAATATCTTTCTAGGCCTCGAGATTTAAAAATGTTGTGAGGTTCACCTCTTACCAATTTTCTTCTTTGAAGTTACCGTGTGATCCGAAAACTTGAAATGGTTCTGCTGTAGAATTAGTCCAATTATGCAGCATGCCAAGGAGCAGTTGTAGGTCTCAAAGTTGTAAGGGTTTTTGCTGCAAATAAATATCTTTCTAGGCCTCGAGATTTAAAAATGTTGTGAGGTTCACCTCTTACCAATTTTCTTCTTTGAAGTTACCGTGTGATCCGAAAACTTGAAATGGTTCTGCTGTAGAATTAGTCCAATTATGCAGCTTATTCTTCATGGAACATGTACGGATGGGTATATCAAGGAGTACCGACTAACTTGGTTTAAATTTGTTATAGGCCAACTCTAAGAGAAATTACAGCAATTGAAAAACACAAAAACCACTAATTATTGTGTTGACTTTTAAAATGTATTGCAATTATAAATTAAGTTACATACGACATTAGGATATAAAAATCCAACACAATACAACAATATTTTATGGAATATGTTTAAATTTACAATGGTTAGGTCTATAATCCTACAATTTTTAAACAAGGCTTTTACATTAAGTACTATATTGTGACTCAATTATATAAAATTAAACAAAATAAGTTTGGACTAGGCCTAGATGTAAGTTAGGTTTAAGGCCAACCAAAATAGGGCCTATCTATTGAAATGGTCAATCAATTTATTTGATATACCGGTATACATTTGTTACGATTAGGCCTATAGGTATTTGTATGACATTAAGTGATATTGGGGTTAGCTAAAAAGGATAAAAAGTGTTTAGGATAAAAAGTGTTTAAAGCTTATACTGGGTCTGCTTTTAACCAGTTTCTTACCATACTACCCTATTATATAGTCTATGGCTTACCAAAGTAGCTAGAAAGTATGCCTAGACTTAGGTGTACAGTCCATAAAACTGCATTGAACTAATTTTAAAAAAAAGTTTGATCCCATGCTAAATTAAGAAAGCCTAAGTTAATTTTTATTCATATTTTTAAATAGAATCGCGGTACGGTAGCCTAAGTTTATATTAAACCTTTATTTCAATGATTGCAATTTTCAATTTTTTAACTGAATGAGGAATGTGCATTGCGAACTTAATGCTTTTAACTTAAAGCGGTGCAAATCCATAAAATGGACATCCCGTGAACCGAACTTGTGACCTCTTGAGCCGAGGTCCTTGTCCCTAACCGTCAGGCTAGGGAAATGTTTAAATAAAAGGCTAGTCTTATAAGCTAATTTTAAGAAAAGACATGAATTATAATATGACTTCCAAAAATAACAAAATAGGCCTACAGGGAAGGCTAAGCATCCTTCTAAGGTGCTTCTAAGATCTTATGTAAATGATCTCCTAAGAGTATATCTTACTTGTCTATAAAGTAGACTTATACAAATCTAATGCTAACCACTCTTATTAGTAAAATCTATTTTGAATATTAACATAAACAAAAACCTTGGTGAGTTTTATTTTTAAATGCAATTTTTTTTCAAACTAGCATTCATTTTGGTTGGTCTATGCTAGCTAGCTATGCCTAACTCTGCCGGTCTAAACCTCAGAACTGAAAAAATGCTAGAGGTACCTTTCCCTTTATAAATTAAAGTTAGGAGGAAAAGGTGTAAATTAATAAAGAACGGAACTAAATTTCTTCCCATGAATATAGCAAGATACCAATAGCCTAGATTGTGGCTGTAATCCAAGGAATAATGTTTTGCCCCTAAAGATTTAAATATCTTATATTTTATTGTTTTCAATGATTTGAAAACTATACCACATTTAAGGTGTTAAATTGCTAAAAGAAGCAGTTTTATTGAAATTATAACTACTACTATAAACCAATTTAATGTTCATTAAAAACTCAGTTGAGGTTAGTTGAGCTGATTGAACTTTTGCGTGAATGTAAACATTATGACGTCAACGGAGCAGGCAGTACGGCAGGACCTCTTCAATCAGCTGTTGGTGTCACCTACCGTTTGCCTATATATATTCTAGATACTGTGGTTACAACACTTCCAGCTCAAGGAACAGCTGATCCGATGTGACTGAAAATTGGTGGGAAGGGAGCTTAGACCCAGGAAGAACTTATAGGATACTTTTTATCCAGATTACTCCATAGGGTTCCGCGCACACTTCCTCAGAGTTACTGTACCATGTTATTCTTATGGAAGCAAAATTTTTGTATTGGAACATATTTTTTACTAGAGGATAAAATTTATCCTCTATAATAACGTCTATAATATTTAATATTATAGACGTTTGGCGAGTGAGCATAGCGAACAAGCTTAACCTAATTTTGGAAAATTTGTAAAATACTTTCAATAAAGGCCAAATTATTAATTGCAATATTCAAGTAGGCTCTAACTTGCAGTTGCTCTTATTACTTGCTCACAATTTCTCTGTTTAAAACATTTTATGTACAGCCACAGAGTACAAAGCTTTACAGAGTGCTCGCCCTTAGTTCCACGAGAATGCCGCTAGCTGGCGCGGCGGTCTCGAACGGGCTGGATTCGGCATTTCCCGTCCCGGCCACGATCCAGTGTTGCCACTCTGCATCGCCCGCCACGCACGCGCACGGGCGACATCATGCTAGCTCGCTGGCTCCGCTGCGCCGTCGTACGACCGTTGTAGCGGTTGCACTGGTTCTCGTGCATTAATTTTTACAAATTCTTTGAATCTTTAAATTTCCTTACTTAGTGCACAGTATTACAGCTATAATCAATAAAAACATTAATGTTTTTGTACTTCTTAACACATTCTATCTCAAAATATAAAATAAACACAAAATTAAATATTTTGCAACAATTTAATAAAATAAATAGACTTTATACCAACCTTTTTAACTCTCTATCTGGAAAATTAAAGCCCATCCCATCTGCCTTTTCACTTTGTTACTGTTGTGAGTTATAATTTAGGTTATTCTGAAAGTTTTATTTTATTGTAAAGCAAATGTTTGGGGGTTTCTGTTATAAATATTGGTACTATTTACGTACTGTATTGGTCCAAGACACCAAAATAGTAAATATTTTACTGTGAAAAAGTGCCTAGGCCTATGATACCCTTGTCGTGGGGTACGTGCAATCAGTACGCTTTATCAAATGTTCACTTGTAAAATTTTTTGATGTATATTTTCTGCTATAATGTTATATTTTTGAAAACTACAATAAAATTCCAACAATTTGTATACCTTGGAAATTTTATAAGATACCTAATCCAAATTTCATGCGTTTTTTAAAATGGTCAAAAGATTATGTTCTCATTAGCAAAACCTTTAAGTTTCATTTTCTGACGTTAATAGCTTAGTGAATTTAGAAGAAAACAATAAAAACATATATATTGTATGAAAGAAAATGTAATTTACGTTTCGAAAGTATAATGTTTGTTTAATCTGGGACATGTTTATATTTTTTGATATGTCGAATAAAAAACTGCATTTTTCAGGGAAAGTTTAAGGTTTTAACAAAAATGGTATAACCTTTACATTTTTTTAAAAGTAATTCAAATGGGTTGACATTTTCATGTAGGGAAATTAATTGTCTCCATTTTCACATTTAAATAAAATTTGTAGGATTTTTTTTTTGTAAGCTTTATTGTGGCTTGCTTTCAAAAATTTTTATTTGCCTATAACAAACTTTTTGCAACTATACCCAAATGCTTTGGTAAAAAACCATGTTTTTACATCATCTACAGTTTGTGCTGAAAAAGAAAATATACGTACATACATACATACAGGGCGATTCACGACGAAGTGCAGAAATTTTGGGAGCTGATTCAACACATGAAAATAAACAAAAAAGGTCATGTAAACATAATGTTCTAAAATCCTTCGTTGAGCACCATTTTTTTTATGTGTAATCTATCTATAATAGGCAAGCATGTTTCATTTCCTCCTTTTTTCTCAGCTTGTGTGCATCGTAGGAGAAATCCGCACATACCGTTGGAAAGGTAAGTCCTGTAGATGAGCAGAATCGCATTCTAATTCACATCGGACCCCAGGGCTACGCCCCAGAGGCTCTTGAAGTTTCAATGTTAATCTTATGGCAGAAGGATAATTGAGTTAATCATTAGAAAGCTGTTGTAATACGAAATACTAGAAAATCAGGAATAACGGATGTTTCAGTTACCTATAAAAGATTTTGTGTTTTAGTCGAATTTCGACCAGTGGGCGATCCCTAGTACTTATTTAATACGCTAAGGGTTTTTTTTTTTTTTTTTTTTTTTTTTTTTTGTCTTGAGAACTCCTCCTACAATTTTCAACCGATTTTCAAGTTTTTGGTGTCGTTGGATAGGGCTTGGTCTGTAGTTGTTTCCGCCAAAAACTGACGAGAATCGGACTGAAAATAAATTCGCTATTCACCATTAAAATCTCAAAATTTCTCTTTAAATAACATTGGGATTAAATAAAGCATTTTAAACATCTGTTAAAATCAGCTGTAAATACGTGTAGTTTTTGTGAGTAAAGATATTCACAATATTGGATTGGTCGGATGTCATTGACTGATTTAGAGCTAAAAGTAACTTTTGTATTGTATTAAAATAAATTGCTCGATTTAGATCAACACGTATACTAGTAATTTTTATTTCCGTAACGGATTGATGGATTTATTTCAGACTTGGCATGGACCTTTACCACAAAAATGTTAGTTTTCAGAAAAAAATTATTATTTTCCGATGTGTATTTTTAATATGGCGACCATTAAACTCAAATTTCAAAGTAACGACAAATTTTATCAAAATTTTATAGGAGACAAAAAAGTTAACAAATTACGTTATCTAAACAATGATACCAAGATTGTAAAGATTTTTCTACAAATAACGGAGTTATCGCGATTTTTCTATTATATTTGCCTACATTTGCATTAATCATAATGCAAAATGGGGGTAGTGGAATTCTACCCCAGGAAAAGTACCCCCATGAAAAAACGCTACGTCATTTTGACGTCACGAGGGACGGAGCTTAAAGTGGCATGGAGTTTTGCTCGCTGCCGGAAAAGTATCCCCAGTTTTATAAATACATTATTATTTAATTTGATTGCTCTAATTTAACATTATGGCAAACCAAACACCAGCCGGACTTCTACCCCCGGAATACTACCGCCGGAATTCTACTCCCGGAAAAGTACCCCCACGTACAAAATTGTTATTATTTAACAACAGGTATTTTATGTACGCGTTCTGTTATTTGAACAATTCGTATTACATAATAATGATATATGTTATTTTTTATAAATACCACTTGCTCTTCAGATGATCTCGTTCACTACCCTCACTCGCCGTCAGGTTCTATAATGTGATTACGTTTTATATTAGTACCAATCTTCCCTCAATCCTTTACAGGCTTTTAGTTGTGTATTTTTATTGACATCGAATAAAATATATACATTACCGTACCATGATATACTTTGATATTAGTTTTATAATATTATGAATACCCGGGGACCGAGCATTTTCTTGGTAAACTTAAACAGTAATATTTTTTATAATAATATCATTTACAGACAGTGCGCTAAAAAGCCCAGTGCAAAAAGGCTTATATTTTGTTGTTATTGAAGCTCGTTCGCTACTCGTCTATTTCAATGTAGGCCTACGGGTGCTGCACCCTCGTGTATTTGTTAAAACACATTTTTATGCGTAACAATGTATCCAGAACCTCTGTATACATTGATGTGTAACATATGGATTATATGAACTTAGTCCGGCAGATACGTAGAAAGATTGTGCGTTTGAGGATAGAGATCTAAAATTTGGAACACAGATACTAAATGTACAAAGGTTTAAATTTAAATAATAATGATATATGAACACCCTGTATACATATACAGGGTGTTCGGAAACAAACGTTTCAGTAATTCAGGAGGTTATTGCCCACATCAAAATAAACAAAAAAGTTCCAGTAAACGTATATGTCCTAAAATGCTTCGTTAACCCGCTAGCCGCCATTTTGTTTTTTACACTAAATAATTTTTATTTCCATAACAGATCACTGTAGGCAAAAACCTTCATCATAGTAATACTCATATTCAAGAAAAAAATTATTTTTTTCTAATATGTATTTTCAAAATGGCGGCCAATTTAAAATTGTAAACTGAAACATCTCAAAACCGGTAAATTTTACAAAAAATTACTTAGTATAAAAAAGTTGACAAATTTAATAATTTAACCAATGAGACCAAGTTTGTAATCATCTGACAACGAATAATGGAGTTTTTGAGATTTTTCTTCTAAAATTACCTAAATTTGCATGCATTTTAATGGAAACTCAATGATTTTATGCACAAAAATGGCAATAACTCCGTTGTCTGTGCTTCGATCCTTACAATCTTGGTTTCATCAGTTAGGTAATTTTATTTGTCAACTTTTTTGTTTCTTGTAAAGTTTTGTTAAAATTTAACGGTTTTGAGATATTTGAGTTTAAAATTTTTAAATGGCCGCCATTTTGAAAATACATATTGGAAAAAAATAGTTTTTTTTCTTTAAAATGAGTATTGCTATGATGAAAGTTATTGCCAAATATTAACTTAATACAATGATCCGTTACGGAAATAAAAATTATTTAGTGTAAAAAACAAAATGGCGGCTAGCGGGTTAACGAAGCATTTTAGGACGTACGTTTACTGGAACTCTTTTGCTATTTTGATGTGGGCAATAACCTCCTGAATTCCTGAAACGTTGTTTCCGAACACGCTGTATATGAAAATGAACGAATGGTGTTTTTGGCTTCTGGGGACCTCAAAATGAAAACGTACAGTGGTCCCGGTCTTAGGTCTTACCATGGCTACTACCGTAATAGCGTATTCTCTATAGGGAAATTCGCTAAAAGGTTCATATGAAGGTATACCGTATCCTAAAATGCATAGTTACTTAGATATCCGCCATTTTGTATTTTTTACAAAACATTTTATATTTCAGACGTTTTGCAACCAACCCCCTTGGCAAGGAACTTGAAATAGTAAAGGTTTAATTTACGAAAAAATATCAACGAGATACGATTTTAAATTTAAAAATGGCGGCCGTTTAAAATTTTTAAACAGCAATTTCGAAAAAAACTTGAAATAAAAACAAAATTTTTCAACTTTTAAACAATTTAGACAATTTTATTCCTTATCCGATGACACAAAAATTATGAAAAGCGGTTAATAAACAACTGAGATACATTAATTTAATCAGTATTAGGTTGCACTGTTATTGCCACCCAATAACGTACCTGCCACCATTGTTGTACTAGTAAATTGTAACAATGGTAGCCCACTAAGCTGGATGCCAAGTATAGATATTGCGTATATTGTGTAGCGCTTTTTAGTAGGCCTTTTTGTTGTGTAGTATAATCATATGTGATAGAAATCTTGATACAGGGTGTTTCAGAACTCCCTGACAATAGTTAGGGCATTGTTCCTGGATTAGAAACATATCTAAATATCACATTCAAATCGTCCGGAAGTCTTAATTTATTCACACAGCCGCCATTTTTTTTTTCAAATAATCCATCTTCTTATTTTTATAAGAGTTTCGTCTGTTACGTCCCTTTTTCTCTCAACTACTGAACCGATTTTTAAGATTGAGGTGTCACTTTAAAGCTAGGATATACCGCAGTGACGAATCGTAATTAAAAAGGTCATATTGTTTCGGGCTTCACCCCCCTCGCCTTTGATTTATCTCTAGAGGGCGCTTTAAAATGTTGAACAACTTTTATTGCAAGTTCTTTAATGTGAATTGCAATTTAACAGCTGATTACCTTCAGATGAATTTTAAACTCCAACAAAAATGTCACCTACCAATCAACAGTCATGTACTGTAGGTGAATTTCACTCATACCGAATCATAAAATGAGCAATTTGCGCACGGGCCACCTCGCCACCTCATATAATTTTTATTTTCGTAACGGATGGTTATATTCTGCTCATATTCGGAAATTTAAATTATTTAGTTAAAAAATGGCGGCTGTGTGAGTAACTAAAGACTTCCGGACAATTTAAATATGATATTTAGATATGTTTCTAACACAGGAACAATGCCCTAAAATATTGTCAGGGAGTTCTGAAACACCCTGTATAATTGTATGTAACATTATTTGTATTTACTTGTGTAATTTAATACGGTACTAAATAAAAATGTTGTTAAAATGATAGTTGATTTTTATTGTTAGTGCACAAATTTCTTTATAGTTAATATGAGCTTATTTTCAAATAAATATGAAGGAATTCTCAATACTGAAGGTGCGTATTGTGATTATGAAATAAAAGATTTTAAAAATTTTGCAATATTCTCAAGCCTAAACTGAAATATTTCTGTCCATTACGTTAATATGTAACTTTTAAATGAAGCTTTCGTTATATGATTACATTCAACTATTGCAAGTAACTCAAAATATTAATTAAAGTGAGGCAGCTGGCATTTCAGTTTTAGTCTGCTAGTTATTGTCAAATATCTAACATTGTACAAATGACCCCCATTGCAACTTGGCCAAATAATCGCGCTCGGGAATTCGGAGTAAAGTTAAGGTGGTCGGACGACCCGGTGCTCGTGTTGCGGCGGTGCGGTGACGCGAGGCACGGTGCTGTGCGGTGCGGTGCGGTGTCCGAATTGGCAACTCCGCGTCAGTCCGCGCCATTTTGCGTCACCGCGTCAGTAGCGCCACTACGAGGCGCGTCATGACTGACGCGAAAACGCAGCGCAGCGAGCACTCTGTAAAGGTTCCTTACTCTGTGGTACAGCCAAGTGAGTATTATTATCATACGATAAGACAGAGCTCCTTGTAACTAATTGTACATTCTGTTAATGTGCCCTCCAGTTTTTAGTGAGTACTTATAAGTCTCTATAGTATACTTAATAGTCTTCGAGTATCCTTATTCCTCGTAGTTTTCACAAAACTGTTTGAACCACATAGTAACTCATACAAATGAATATTTAAATAGCCAGATCATCTGTATAATAAATTAGTTAACTTGTAACAAACATTCCTAATCCTAATATACATTCTATTTTGATACATTTTTTTGGGAGCTGAGTGTGTTATATAGGCTAGGAGTAAAAATCTTATACTCTAAAACAAGCTCCATTTGTACGGGCAAAGTTTTTTTTGGCTCCAAGGATTTTTTATTTTTTTATTGAATATGGGGGTTTTGGCCGCCAGGAATCGATTGGCGTTGGTCCCATAGCTGGGAAAAATCCTTTTTTCGAGCTAGAGCCCTTCAAAGTTTTCATGTTATCCTTATGAAAGTTTTTAAATTGAACAAAAAACAGCTGATAACTGTAGATATAAACCAATGTGTTATATCTTTAAAGGAAAATTATACCAAAGTGCAGCACCCTTCGGCCTGGCAAGTGAGCGGAGCGAACGAGCTTTGGGTGAGAACGAAAGTAATAATTTTACCGAGCTTAAGCTCGGTCCCCCTGGTACTCTTATACTCTAAAACAAGCTCCGTTTGTCCGGGCAAAGTTTTTTTTCGCTCCAAGGATTTTTGATTTTTTTGATTGAATATGGGGGTTTTGGCCATCAGAAATCGATTGGAGTTGGTCCCATAGCTGGGAAAAATCCGGTTTTCGCGCTAGAGCCCTTCAAAGTTTCCATGTTATCCTTATGGAGATTTTATTAATTGAACAAAAATCAGCTGATAACTGCAGATATAAACCAATGTGTTGCATCTTTAACCGGTAGTTTGACAAACCAAAGTGCAGCACCTTTCGGCTTGGCGAGTGAGTGAAGCGAACGAGTTCGTCTTTAAAATGGAAGAGGGCGAGTGAGCGGAGCGAACGAGCTTTGTGTGAAAATGAAAGTAATAATTATACCGAGCTTAAGCTCGGTCCCCCTGGTACTATATCTTATACTCTAAAACAAGCTCCGTTTGTACGGGCAAACTTTTTTTCCGCTCCAAGGATTTTTTATTTTTTCGGTGATTATGGGAGTTTTCGCCACCAGGAATCGATTGGCGTTGGTCCCATAGCTGGGAAAAATCTGGTTTTTGCGCTAGAGCCCTTCAAAGTTCCCATGTTATCCTTATGGAGGTTTTTAAATTGAACAAAAATCAGCTGATAACTGTAGATAAAAACAATGTATTATATCTTTAAAGGCAAATTATACCAAAGTGCAGCACCCCTCGGCCTGACGAGTGAGCGAAGCGAACGAGCTCGTCTTAAAAATTAATAGGGCAAGTGAACGGAGCAAACAAGCTTTGCGTGAGAACGAAAGTAATATTTTACCGAGCTTAAGCTCGGTCCCCCTGGTACTATTCATAAAACATTAACCTACAAATTAGTGTGAATGGATTATTCTTTTCATATCTTTGTACAATTTTCCTTCTTCGTCTGTTCCTTACCATGCTAGCTGATTATATTTAATTCATTCGAAATTTTAGATATCTGTAATTGATTGGTCTCAAAGTTGCCATAAATTCACTGATTTTTTATTGATCCTTTTTGGAAACTTGTAGGAGACAGACAGAGTGGTGGGGAGTGTTTAAGTTTTTTTAATATTCTATTGGCTGATGTCATTTCTGTTTGTTTCTTGATTATTTTATCTCACTGTAGCTTTCCAACTGGGAATTTTATATCACAACGTTTGTATCCATAATGGCGCATGATGTTCCATAATGTTCTCTGCTACAGTTACTTTCTATTCAGATACTTTAAAACTGTTGCTTTTTCAACAAGATGCATCTTAAAAAGTACTGGAAAAGTACTTAAGTTACTGAAAGAAATAATATATTACTATAATCACTGCTGTATTATTTGGAAATGTTTGTCATGAGTTTAAATTTCTTGTTTGTGCAGTTTAAATTTGTCACATCCCCTTCCCACTCACCGAGATGTGTGAGAATTTCTTATGCTTGATAAAGTTTAAAAACAAATCTTTAACAAAAAATTTGGTATTATTAACCCTTTGGCTACCAGAAGCCATTTTGTATTACCTATCAAAGAATGCCGGATATTTTCTCAAAGTTTGTACCAAAGAGTGCCAGACGGTATGTGCCGATTTTAGGGTTAAAAATATTGAAGAAATGATTTTGGGTTATTTTTATATTGAATAAACAATATAAAGATTCCTGTACCTTGCAACTCAACATAACAAAATAAAAAGAACTAATTACTCGTTTGGTTGCCATGAGGGCTTAATCCAAGTCAGACTGACGAGATCGTTTGCTGACAGTTCTTGCCTCGAAGTATAGAGCCGATTACATTGGCTTCTGGCTGTTATCTTAGTGAAATAATGAGCTGATTTAATCGGCTTCTGGCAGTCAAAGGATTAAAGCTGTCAGCAAGGTATACAGAGTGAAAAAAGTCTTGAAATAATGTAATATCTTTTAAACTATTTAAGTCTTAAAGTAAAACTTTTAAAATATATTTTGAACGACTCAGTCTACTTCCTAAAGTACATATTTTCCTTACACCTCCAAAGAGAGACGGTCCACAAGGAGTCAGAAAAAAATCTTAAATGTAAGCATAGTATATCGGGATTTATTGCATTTTTTGTTTTCAGCAATGTGATTTTAATCCAAAGTTTGATCGTATGCCATTTTTTACGCAGTCATCCTTTAGAGGTCGGGTTTGCAGCATTGTTCTCTATTCTTAGAGACCTTTAACTTGATGTACATATTGACCTATGCTTACATTTAAGATTTTCTTCTGACTCCTTGAGGACCACCCCTCCCCCCCCTTGGAGTCCAAGGAAAATAAGTACTTTAGGAAAGAGACTTTGTCACTCAAAATATATTTGAAAACCTAGAGTTTTATGACTAAAACAGTTTTAAAGATATTATAACGTTTCCAGACTTTTTTCCTACCTTAGAAATGTATACAGAACTCAATAAGTAGTGACATCCCATGAATAAATGTTTGTTTTAAGAATATGGTGTTACTTTTCCTATTTATCAAACATAAATAAATAATAACGCAGTTTTGTTCATAAATTTTATTAACATTTTTAAGCTGCTTGTTCAAACAAAATATGTAACTCAAATTTAAAATTTTAAAGAAAATATTATTTGAAGAAACCTAAAGGGATCCATATATAAAATCATAGAGAGAATAATAAAATGTTTAATTTTTTTATGAAAATTTGAGGAACATTTTAGTGCAAGGGAGGTTTCACTGTTGAGAACTCATGACGAATCCTTGTCAATGTACAGGGAATGGAGCTGGACAACCAGGCAGGACGATCAGTGCTCAATTTTTAAGCATAGAAGAGTCTGAATCAATCAGGGGACATAATCGTCTGGGACAGAGGCAATTTAGCAATGGAGGCAAGGAAAGCTTGACTTCAAACCTAGTGAGAGGGCTAGATCATTTGAGAGATCCTGGCTCAATAAAGGTTTGGCATTTTCTCTGGAGGAACGTCAAACATTGGGGATCCACGGACTACTCCCTCCTTGCATCAAGACTCAAAAAGAACAATTAGAGTTGTGTCGTCTCAGCATTCAAAGGTACAGTGACAACCTGGACAAAATACATCTACCTAATGGATTTACTCAATAGCAATGAAAAGTTATTTTCCGTTTTATTTCAAATAACTTGGAAGCAATGATGCCTATCGTGTATACCCCCACAGTTGGTATGGCTTGCCAAAACTACGGATTGATTTATCGACGGCCAAGGGGGATTTTCATATCAATACATGATAAAGGCCATGTTATGAAATTTTGAAAAATTGGCCTGAATCAGATGTTAGAGCAATAGTAGTAACAGATGGAGAACGTATTTTGGGTTTAGGAGACTTGGGAGCTTATGGAATGGGTATACCAATTGGTAAGCTTGCTTTATACACCGCTTTGGCTGGTATCAAACCTCACCAGTGTCTTCGATAACACTAGATGTTGGAACAAACACTCAGCAACTACTCGATGATCCTCTCTACATTGGCCTGAGGCAAAAGAGAGTCACAGGGAAAGAGTACGATGATTTTATTGACGAGTTTATGAAATCTGTTGTTCATCGTTATGGCCAAAATACACTAATTCAGTTTGAGGATTTTGCAAATCATAACTCTTTTAGGTTATTAGAAAAATATAGAGATAAATATTGTACATTTAATGACGATATCAAGGAACTGCATCTGTGGCTTTAGCAGGCATATTAGCTTCATTGAGGATAACTGGCACCAGACTTTCTGAAAATACAATCCTTTTACAAGGTGCCGGTGGTGCATCCTTGGGTATTGCTGAGCTCTGTGTGATGGCTATGAAAGCCGAGGGAACATCTGAGGTAGAGGCAAGGTCAAAAATCTGGCTGGTTGACTCAAAAGGTTTGATAGTCAAAGACCGCTGTGAAGGTGGAGTCTCAGGAAACAAGGAAAAATTTGCTCACTGTCATGAGCCCATCAAGACATTGTCTGATGCTGTGAAGACCATAAAACCTAATATCCTAATAGGAGCTTCGGCAATACCGGGAGCTTTTACTCCAGAAATTATTCAATCAATGGCTTCCAATAACAAGCGTCCTATAATTTTCGCTCTTAGCAATCCAACATCTAAAGCAGAGTGTACTGCTGAACAAGCTTACACCTACAGTGATGGCAAAGCTGTGTTTGCCAGTGGTTCTCCATTTGAACCTGTCATTTTCAAAGGCCAAAAATATTGTCCAGGTCAAGGGAACAATTCTTACATTTTCCCTGGAGTTTCGCTTGGAGTTATTTGTGCAGGAATTAGGCACATAAGTGATGATATATTTCTCATTGCGGCTTCAGCCCTGGCAGGTTCAGTTTCTGAAGAGGATTTGAAGAGAGGGAGTCTATATCCACCTCTCTCAAAAATTAAGGATATCTCAATTAAAGTTGCAACGAAGGTTGCAGAGTTTGCTTATCAGAAAGGCATGTCATCCGTGTATCCTGAGCCTTCTGACAAAGAGTCTTTTATAAGAAATCAACTTTATGACAACGATATTCCCCTTCAACAAATACTGTTTATCCTTGGCCACAAATTAGACCAAATAATGTATTCAGCAGAACTCATAGAATATTCCTCACTGAAAAGTATTATTATGTAATCATTGATTCACTTGATGTGATCAGTGTACTATCGCTGTTCAAAGTCAAAGATTTTGGAAAGGTGAACATTCAAAACACTAACCTACTAAGCTTTCAATAAAGTTTTCACCATATGTGTTAGTTTATAACTTGTACAAAATTTATTTTAAATATATACTATGAAGTTATTAGTAGAACTTGTGTGCATTTGAAGTGAACTCTGCTAATATAACCTTCGTTCCCTTAATTTGTCACATACACTGGCTCAGTAGTTACTGAGAATGCATCGTTTCAACTGTGTCTGTGTACTGTTCATATCTACTATATAGGATTACTGAAAATTTTGAATAAACGTTAAGTATCTATTCCAGATTTTATTTTAAGGGAAATATAGTTGCTTAAAATTAACTGCTATGACTTTATTGCATAATCCCGAGAGTCTGCTTGATTCTATTTCTATTTTGTATATAACTTCCCTTAAAGGACACAGTACCTTGGAATAAGTAGTCTATCTAATAAGCAAATAATTTTCACACTAATTTCCATCATTCCACCATCAAAGAGCTACAAAGGCACTCAGGGCACCTAGTGACAGATTCTATTTGGGCCTCTTTGATTTAAGAGAAAATAATTAGTGTAAACTGATTCTCTTTTTGTAACACTGTTGATCTATGGCTGCTTTCACACTGGCGACAAAAGCAGCTGACGCCGGCAGCAAGTGGTCGCGCGTTTTGAAAAAGCATCGAATCAAATGGGTACGTTGTTGGTACGTTCACATTGGCGATTATTGTCGCAAGTGGCGTGCCACTTGTAGCCAGGTGGCGTTTTTGACATGCAGCACAACCGGTGTTAATTTAAATAATTAAGTTGTTTTCAAATATATTCATTAGATGTCGTTATAGTCAGTTATACTTATCACCTGTTTAAAACAAAAAAACAGTATCATTAATGGCTAAATCATAAACCTTTAAATAAAGATTGCCTAAATTATAAGTAGTCGAGTAATGCTGACGAATTTTTGAACTAAAATATTACTGTACATGTATATAATAATTAAATATTAATTTATACATAAAATTGAAAATCAGTGGTTGACATTTCACAAAAAAAGAGCAATATTATAAATATTACATACAAATATGAGTTATAATACTATTACAAATAAAACATATATTTGTTAATTGATTTGGTGTTTGTAATAATTATGATTTAATTTAATAGGCAAAAGTAAAGCTCCCCATTCCTACTGTTATTAAATTTTGAAATAAAAAAAAGACAGCCATTAATGCCTTTCAACTTGACCGATTTGTACAAAACTTGACAAAAACTTGGCACCCTTCTTCCAGAGAGAGTTGAGCGGAGGAGGAAACTCCCTGATGGCCTGGGTCCTAGCGGGATCAATGCAGACACCCTTGGAAGACACCAGATGACAAAAAACGAAAAATCGTCCAGGCGGTTTAAAACAAATTTGAATTTGACATAATGAAAAATTGAATCTAGAAGTTGGGTGAGAGTCTGAGCCCCCATAGCTAGGCCCATTGGAACTCTAATGAACTGATAAACATTCTACGAAACACAGAAAGCAGTGGTCTAGACTCAGCCTTCAACATGGGATCTGATTATAAGCCTGGTTGAGATCGGAAACATAGAAATATTTGGCCTTACCGAACCAATCAAAAGAGAAATCGGGATGAATTACAGAGTCAATTTCAAATTTCTGTAGTCAAGCACCATGCGATACTTGCCATCCGGCTTCGGCGCAGGGTTTCCATCTGGGTGGAGCCAGTTTATAAGGGTGGGATCTTACCGGCCAGGTTTCCGTCAAACAAATTTTATATTCTAAGAGGTTGGTGACCCCCAGTTTGGCGTCAGCGCGTCAGAAAAACGGTTGCAGAGCTTTCTGATGGTGTCCACCTCCGCCTGAGTCAGATGCCCTATGGTCTCGCTGTCTGCGTCAGACTTGACCGCAGCAACGACCCCAGCCACACTGTCAGAGGAAGGGATAGACACCTGCCGAGAAACCTGAAGTAGCACTGGCCTCTACCTAAATCCAAAATCAACCCTTTGAGCTGAATAAAGTCCGCTCCCAAGATGACAGGAAAACATCCTTTGCATCCTTTGTAACATCCTTTGCGATCAAAAAGCTCCAAACCCAAGAGAAACCTTCAATTTTGAATTTGAAATGGGCTTCATGGATGATGGGCATACAGGGGATTTAGACGCAGTCCAGCAGATAGATGAGTTGCGGTCGACTTGCTTTATGAGCCCAGAAGATGACAAGGTGTTGAAAGGCTCAAGGGAGATAAGCTTTACCTGGATATTCATATACTGATCAACCAATAACTTTTAAAATTCTATTCTACAAAAAAGGAAGCATTATTTTTAACTCTGCAATCAATTATACTGCACCCGCCGGCAGAGTTTTCTAAAGAGTTTACTGTCAATATGATATTTGTGGACTAAAACCACCAGTGCGTGGATATTTCAAATCTTGAATACACTTAAGGCAGCAATATTATAAAGAATATAACACACAGTTATCTTAGTGAAAGATGCATAATTAACATAACGGCAGACAACCTCGTAATGGTCGTGCAATCGTTTTTTATATAAATCACTATACATTATTGCGTATTGTCATATGATTATTAAACACTAACATTATTAAACAATCATGTATTTCGTTTTCATAAAAAAGATTTTTTTAATTATATAAAACATTATATAAAGCCATTCTAATATTTGTTGGTCTTTGGATATTCATAATTTACAACATAAAATCATTTATGATTTTTATTTTTACTAAAACATAGTGAACGATAACAACGCGACGGTGGTAAGAAAAGCAACTACATTAGCTACGCAACCGAACATAGAATCTTGTTTCAATAATCCAAAATGCAGCTGGGTGGCGTAAACAACAACACCTGAACAACAGCAAAAATTGTAGCTGCCGCAAATGTCGCCAGTGTGAAAGCAGCCTAACTTATTAACTGTACTACTAAGAAAAATCTGTGATATTTTTTAATAGCTATTGGATGTATGATAGCTTGTTACGGTTATCTATTGTTTGTTGGCGGTTTCTATTGTTATCTCCTGTTATTAGTAAATATATTTACGAACTACAGGATCTAATATATAATTATATGAATATTATTCCACCCAGTAAAATATTTTAATTAGTATTTTAAAATAAAATCTAATGAGCTACAAAGAATTTTTCTTAAACCTTCCTAAGTTTTCTTAAAGTTTGAGTTTAACTTATTTTAGTGAAAAGAATGCAAAAACTGAAAGTATTAAGTTTGTGGGTTAGTTATTTTAACTCTGAAAAGATTGAGTTACTCTTACTAAACTTTTTCTGGGGATTCATTACAACTAAAAATAGAAAAATTAAAGTTAACTCTTACATTTTCTTGTACACAGACATTCATCACAGGGATATTAAAGAGAAAAATATAAATTTAAATGTATGTATCCTATAAAACTATAAATTTTCAATCTATCTATAAAAATGAAAGTATGTATCTTTAAATGTTATGTAGCTTTGTGTGTCTTGAATAGGCGCAAAGACTTCTGGACCGATTGATTGACCTGAGGTTTTGTAAAACTATACTTTATTTTATCTAGCAGAAAGATTGATAGGCCTATTCCTGTTATTTATAAGCTTCTGGGCTTTGCCCTATTGGCCCTGCATATGTATTGTACATATAGAAATTTAAACGTGTATACAATATAATTATAAAACTTGAAACTGGGCAAGTTTTGTTCAAATTTATATATTCTTTAATTCAATTTATTAATATAAATAAACAGCTGTTAAAATTTATTCTTCACGGCACTGGATTAGTTTGTTATTTTTTGGTAATTTTACTTTTGCAAAATTATTAGACCATCTCTTTCCATTCAACCAATCTGCAGCATCTATTCTTATTTAATACGCTAAGGGTTTTTTTTTTTTTGTGTTGAGAACTCCTACAATTTTTAACCGATATTCAAGTTTTTGGTGTCGTTGGATAGGGCTTGTCCTGTAGTTGTTTCTGCTAAAAATCGATAAAAATCAGACATAAAATAAGGGCGCTTTACACAAATTAGATTTGAGATTTTCCCATTAGAATAACATTGGGTTTGGGTTGAACATTTTAAACATCTGTTAATGTATAGCTGTAAACAAGGCAATTAGAATTTGCCTTGGCTGTAAACACGTGTAGTTTTTTGTGATTACTGATATTCACAATATTGGATTGGTCGTTGTCGTTAATTTAGAACTAAATGTTACTTTTGTATTGTATCAAAATAAATTGTTCGATTCCGAGCAACAAGTAGACTAGTAATTCGTAAATAAAAATTACATGTGGCGTTCTTACACCATTTACCATTTTTACCATTTACCATCGAAGTAATCTCTGCAGTCCTTGAAGAGAGGGAGAGTCGTCAATTCTTGCATGAATGTGTTTGTGTGTGTGTGTGTGTGTGTGTGTGTGTGTGTGTGTGTGTGTGTGTGTGTGTGTGTGTGTGTGTGTGTGTGTGTGTCTGTGTGTGTCATGTGTGGAGCATTTTATTTTTTATGGGAGTGTTCTTCTATGAACTCACTTAGTTTGTTGTAAGGTCTTTCCAATAGATATTTTTTAGTTGCTTTTTAAATATGGAGGCCTTATTAATTTCTTTGAGACTGTTTGGCAACAAATTAAACATTTTTACCCCCATGTAATTAGGTGTTTTGCTGATTTTGGTTAACCTATAGTGGTTTAAGTTAAGATTTGTTTGATTTCTCAAACTAAGACTGTGACAATTTATTCTTAGTTGAAGGGTATTTAATGTAAACTATTATTCCAAAGAGGAATAAGGAAATGATGCTTAGGATGCGGTTGAGAATGGAGGAAGGTTTGCTATGTTCCTGAGGTCCAACTTGTTCCATGATTCTGATTGCCTTCTTTTGTTGAATGAGGATTTTTTGAACATCTGTTTCATTTGCTGACCCCCAAACGATAATTCCATTCCAGACGCGAGAAGAAAAAAGTGCATGATACGCAGTTTTAGTTATGTCCTTGTTTGTTAATGTTCTGATTCGTTTGAAAGCGTAAAGCACTTGAGATAATTTCTTTTGTAGTTTGTCAATGTGAGGCTTCAAGGTTAAATTATTGTCAACTATTAATCCTATAAATTTTGTGGTGGATTGATCCGGAGCATTATTGGTTTGACGGCAATTTTTAGCAGGTAAGAAGTCCGATGTTACAGTTTTTTCTCGGTTTATTTTCAGTCTCAGGTAGTTGCAGGCAGTTTCGGATGATTGTAGGAGAAGGTCTACTGCTTGTTCATGGGAGTTAGGATTCGCTTTATCATTGGGAGATATAACTGTCTTGTCATCAGCGAACATAATACATTTTGACTGGTCTGTGAGGTGGTTAGGAAAGGAATTTATGTGTATGAGAAAAAGCAGTGGGCCGAGGATGGATCCTTGGGGAATTCCTTGCGTAGTGTTCTGGAGTGGCGATCTTACTTTGACTTCATAGTTGTTGATGAGGTGTTCAATTTCCACTATTTGCTTCCGGTTTGTGAGATAGTTTTTCAGCCAAAGTAGTGCATTGCCTGAGATATTAAGTTGAAGGAATTTGATAATAAGGGTTGGATTGGTCCAGGATATCAAAGAATTAAATAATAAAAGAAATTAATGAAAAGTAGTTAAAGTTGTTAGACTTTATTCAAACAAATATTAATAGAAGCATCAAGATAAACATAAACAAAATACACATGATTTATATCAAATTATATGCTATATATAAAGCAAGTTAGTTTAATTCAATATGCCCTCAAACTAACGTGCTTCAGAAGGTATTTTAATCTTGACACTGTTAGGCCCTTCGTAAGAAAATCAGCAAGTTGTTCATTGCCAGATACGTGACACACATCAAATGTTCCTGCAAGGAATTGTTCTCGTACATACTGGTACCTCACATGAATGTGCTTCGACCGTTTATGAAACTCTCCAGCATTCCTTGCTAGTCGAACAGCTCCAGCATTGTCTACAAAAAGAACAGCCTTGATTTCATTACCATAGATCTCGCCCAACATAGTTTTTAACCATACAATTTGCTTAGAAGCCTCACTTGCAGCAACAAACTCAGCTTCTGTGGTTGACAGTGTAAACACAGTGCTGTTTTACGGAACACCAACTTACAATTCCACCACCAAACATACACAGATATCCTGTTCGTGACTTTCTTGATTCATCATTTGCAAAGTCAGCATCACTATAGCAATGGAGAATTTTTTCACCTTTAGAATATATTAGTGAATAATCCAATGTCCCTTTTAGGTAACGGAATATTCTCTTGACGTCACTCCATGCTTGCATAGTAGGATTATTTAGCTTCTGTGCAACCATGTTTACTGCACAAGTTATGTCTGGCCTTGTATTTGTTATGTACATCAGACTTCCCACAGCCTCTCGGAAAGGAACTCCTTTACTTAAAGGTTTGTCTTCCTCCGCTGTATCTTCACGCTTTGTACATAAAGGCGTGCCAACTGGATTGCATTCGGACATCCTGTACCTCTGGAGTACACTCTTGATGTAAGACTTCTGACTCAAAGAAATCCTGCCCTCTGCTCTGTGAATCTCCATTCCAAGATAAGTTTCAGGGTCAGTAACTTTCAACTTGAAGTCTTGTTCCAAACTCGTGATAAAGTCAGACACCTCTTCCTGATTTGAACCAGCAATTAGTCCATCATCAACAAAAATAACTACTAGCAATTTTGAACCGTTCTTGTTACGAATAAACAAACATGGATCTGCAGTACTTTGACTAAAACCCTTCTTAAGCATACTTTCCATTAGAAGCTTACTCCAACACATTGGACTTTGTTTTAGACCATACAAACTGCGTTTAAGTTTCCAAACTCTTCCACTTCTGTCATCATAACCTTCAGGCTGCCAAGTATAGATGTCCTCATCTAACTTAGAATACAAAAATGCAGTTTTCACATCAAATTGTTTTAAATAAAGATCTTCTTGAACAGCTACATTCAAAATACATCGAATAGTATCACTTCCTGCTACAGGACTGAAGGTCTCATTGTAATCTTCACCATACTTTTGAGCATATCCTTTTGCTACTAATCTTGCTTTAAAACGGTCAGGATTTTGTTTTCGTGTTAGAACCCACTTAAGACCAATAATTTTCTTATTATGAGGACGTGGAACTAACTCAAACACTTCATTTTCATTGATAGATGCCATTTCATCATTCATTGCAGATTGCCAGTGCCACCAATCAGGACTACTTACTGCTTCCTCATAGGTGGGACCTGTCTCAGCAAGTAAGACATAGTCTTGAAGGTAAGATGGAGTACGTCGCTGACGTTGAGATTGACTGTCATCTTGATTGTCATGTATGACTCTTATCTCGCCATTTCCAGCAGAAACTTCATCATTTTCAGCAGACACTTCATCATCTTCCATTTCCACACTTCTATCATCATTTATTTGGCATGGAATTTCAATAGACTCTACATCTTTAGTTTCTTCATTCCTTTGAAGAGACTCGGATGAATCATTTTCCATGATTTCCTTAGTAGTTGGCTTGAAAACGACGTCTTTGCCTACGACAATCTTTGGCGTGACATAGACTCTGTAACCATCTTGTTCATTGCAATATCCAACTAAAATTCCTGAAACCGATTCAGCAGACCATTTCTTCCTTTTCGGTTTTGGTATATGGACGTAACACTCGGCACCAAACGGATGAAAATGTTCAACAGGCGCAGGACCCTTTTGAAACCATAACTCATAAGGAGTTTTGCCACCCATAGACGGTCCAGTGCGATTGATTACATGACAAGCAGTGTTCATGGCCTCAGCCCACAAACTCAAGGGCAACTTCTTAGCATACAGCATGCTCCGTGCTGCTTCTACTAAGGTTCGCATTTCACGTTCAACGGACCCCATTTGTTCAGGCGTATAAGGCATGCTCGTTCTCATAGTGATACCACGATCAGAAAGCAACTTCTTTACTTTGGCATTGCAGAATTCCGTTCCGCCATCACTCATGAACGTTTTAACAACATGATCTGCTGTTTGACACTCGCTGAGGAACGTTTGTAAACAATCAGCAACCTCTCTTTTATCCTTCAAAAAGAAAACTCGTCGAAACTTAGTATAATAGTCCTTCAACACTAGACAATAACAACTACCACCAAGAGAAACATTTTCCATTGGTCCACATAAATCACCACTTATAATCTCACCTGGATTTTCAGGCTTCACTGTTCGTGTGTGATAAGTTTCTCTGTGATGTTTCCCTTTTATACATCCCTCACAGAAAAAATCATCCTTTTTCACAGATATACCCCGATCGCAAAGAAACTTATACACATGAGCCTTGTTTTGATGAGCAAAACACTCATGCCAATCTTGTAAGGTTTTATTTTGACTATTTACAAGCTGTGCAGAGCACTTACCCTGTAAAACTGACATTTCGAGTTCATATAAACCATTGACATTGTGTCCAAATAAATGTGGTTTATTTTCCTTTATAAAAACACATTTATTTCTATTGGCTTTGAAAGTATAGTCTTTTTCCACTAACCTGGAAACTGAAAGAAGGTTTCTTCCTAGTTTGGGAACATACCATACTCCTGTCAATATTCGAACCATTTTCTTCTTGCCAATTTTTACAGAAAACCGAATGTCACCTTCACCTTCAGCATAGATAGCTTCTCCATTAGCTACAGTAACTGAAACAGGCTTAGAATAACTTTGGTAAGTATCAAAGTACTCCCGATTGAAACACATTTGTTGTGAAGCACCAGAGTCAGCTATAAATTTACCGTCACTCTGTCCATCAGCTACAAAACATAGAAATTGAATAGATTTCTTCTTGTTCTCATTAGAAGAAACAACACCCGCCCTTTTGTTAGTCTCCTGCTTCTTTGAATTCTGATTCTGAGGACACTTGCTCGCGTAATGCGGCCCTTTACAAATAAAACACTTAACCTTTGAACTATAATAATTGTTTTTATCTTTAAAATCCTTGATACAATTCGATGTTAATGGTTTCTTGTTTGTTTGTAATGCATGCCCTCCACTTATTGAATTTTTAGAAGGTAACCTAGATTCAATGAGTCTAATTCTTTCAATTAAAAAATCTACTCTTCTATCAGCTACAGGAATGCTTTCCCACACGCTCTTAAATTCAAAGAATTCACTTGGCAATGTACTCATAATTCTGGACATTAGTACAATATCAGGCAAAACATTGGCATTATGCTTTTGCAACTCCTCATTTACTTCCCTAAATGTTAATTGCAAACGAGAAATGTATTGAACTAATTCCTCATCATCAGTTACTTTAGCAGAGAAAAAATTTTCTAAAGTCCTATCCAACCTTTGACTTGAGGACTGTTCATATACACTTAACAATTTTTGCCAAATTTCTTTTGCTGAGTTGCAAGTTGCTGTCAATTCAACATGAGCATCATCTACAGCACTTACCATCAGTACCTGGGCTAGAGAATCATCTTTCTCATAAGCTCTTACTGCCTCATTATGTTCTCGTTCTATTCTTAATTTTTCCTCAGGACTTGGATCAGCCACATTGTCCACAGCCATTGTAGGCATCGTTCTTTGGCCCTTTGCAATGTCAAGGACTCCATGATGCTTCAACATCAATTTCATTTGCCTTTTCCATCTACGCCATGACTGAGCCCCATCAAGTTTAGATATTTGAACTTTCATATCCATTTTGAGTAAATTTTCAGAGTCTACTCAAAGTTAAATGTACTGGGCAACATAACCAATTAAATAATAAAAGAAATTAATGAAAAGTAATTAAAGTTGTTAGACTTTATTCAAACAAATATTAATAGAAGCATCAAGATAAACATAAACAAAATACACATGATTTATATCAAATCATATGCTATATATAAAGCAAGTTAGTTTAATTCAATACAAAGGCTTTATTGTGTCTATGAAGATTCCGGTAGCTTGCTTCCTTTCCTCCCAAACTCCCGAGATGTCTTGACAAAGTTGGGCCAGGGCTTTTGATGTTGATTTTCCTTTTCGGAACCCATGTTGCAAACCTGATATTACACAGTTCTCTTCTAGATATTTGATTAATTGGTTGTGGATTGCTTTTTTAATGTATTTGGATAAATTGGGCAGCACTGATACGGGTCGGTAATTTGATGCTTTGGATTTTCTCCTTTTTTGCATTTAGGGTAAACTAATTCTATTTTGTCTTCTTCAGGAATTTCATTTTGTTCTGTGGAGGAGTTAATAATGTTTAATATATGGGCAAAATTATTACTGTTTGACAATAACTGATTATTTTGTTGGATATTTGGTCGATTACTGCAGAGTTTTTGGGTTTGAAGCTCTTAAACATATCTTGAAGATCTTTGATGCTGACTATGTTAAACTGGGTCAGGCCTTAGAGTCTAATCCTTACTTTCCCATAACAATGTCTCTGCTTATTCGGTTGTGTATAGGCCTACATGGACGCTACTTAAATTTTTTAACATTTTTTTTAATGATCAGTATGTCAATTTTTTGCAGACGATTTTGTCCTAAGTCCAAAATTTAGCTCGGTAAATGATGTCAATGATGTTGATATTTCTAAGCCAACCCTTATTAGTGAGTGGTGCAGTACCAAGAAGCCCTGCATGAATGCTGAGAAGGTTCAGGATGTAACACTGTGTCTGGGCAGTAGATCCAGTAATGTCAAATCACTTAAGTTCTTGGGGTTTCATTTGCAGTCCAATATTAAGTGGCAAACACACATTGATTATTTGGCTTCAAAAATTGCGACGGATATTCATGATAAGATGACTAAGTGCTAGTGTTTCTCCTGATGTCTTTCTCTGTATTATTCCGCATACAGCCATAGTTTTATGTCATATGGAACCTCAGTGTGGGCTAACTGTTCTTATGCCATTGACATTGACAGAATTTTTATGTTGCAGAAAAAGGCCGTAAGATTAATGTGTGGCGTTCATAACCAAACACATTGCAAACCACTCTTGATTGCTCTTAAAATACTTACCATCATTGTTTGTCATGTCATATGCTTTTTGTCAAGGACAATCTGCCAAATTTAACCAAAATATCAAATTTTCACAGCTACTCCACAAGGTTTAGAGGTAATATTTCCACGTCAAAGTGCATGTTTTCAGCCACTAAAAATAGCCTTTGCTATCAAGGCATAAAAAATATAATGCTTTGCCTGTTAACATAAGAAATTTATCTAGAGCTAATTTTAAGAATGTTATAAAAAGTGGTTTAACAAAAGTCTCATTGTATAAACCTGAAGAGTTTTTTAAGGTTAAGTTTTTATGTAACAAACTAACCTTAGTTTGATTTTTTGACAATTGTCATAAACATTGTTATTGTTTCAATTGACTTTAAAACATTTCATTTTATTACAATCATATGATTTGCACCTATACTTTTCTTAAGGGGAAATATTTGATTCATTATCTTACTATGTAATCCAAGGTTTTTTGTGTTTTGATGAATTAAACTACCTGTTATTTTATACCCTAGAATTTATCGCTCAATACTGGGTTTCCACTCGTGCTTTTGAAGATTATGCCCAACCCCCAACACAACTAAGAAATTTTCTCGTTTTTAATACACAAACTGGCTACATGGTTAAAACATGGGACTTACGTTTCGGAAAAATTGTTATAATCAGGTGATCGCTCCAATGCTTTTCTTATGGAGAAAAATGATTTTTATTAACGATTTTAATATTTCGAGCGTTTTGATGAATTAAACTACTGTACCATTATTTTGTACCCAAGAATAGTTATTTTCCATCCGGAACGGTCTCCGGCTTGTACTTCACGAAATAATTTCCAACCACAAACCCCACTACAAAACTTTCTCGTTTAATATAATAGGATTAAAGACAAACGTTTTTATTTTAAAATGTGTGCAAATAAATTAACACCAAAAATTTATTATGTTGTTTATATTAAGGTGTTAAAAAAATTGTGAGACATAATTCCTGATTCTGGGATTACCAAATACTAATTTTGGTCATAATATAATAAATCATTTTAAGAGCAACACCCTTAATATCAACTTGGGTTTTCTGACCTTTTTCAAAATGGAAACTATTGAAGTGAACTTTTATTGAAAAAAAACTGTATTTCCTAGTTTTTAATACAGGGGACTTTCGGAAAGTAACCTCTGATTGCTCACAGCATGGGATTGCTCGTAGATTGCTTGTAAGATAGTGCCATAATTCTTGCCTTTGTGTGTTCAAAATGTCAGTCCGCAGTCTGCATCCAACCACATGATGTGGTCGTTCAAGGGTTCTCCTACCGCTCCACTGTTTATTTTTTATGTAAAATTAATTGCTGCATGTAAAAAGTCTCACAAATTCTTAATTATTGCAATCATTAGATTCAGATTGCAGATATTGGTATAAGTACCGGGATACTTCTAAACCCATTACCGTACACTACCCCATCTGGCACCTCTCTCAGCGTCCTCCCCCCCACACCCCTCAAGCCACTGGCACAGGTTCCACCAACACCAAATTGGATTCCAAAATTTTTATGACCCTAACCGATTACGATGCAATGGCACAGAGTCCATTTCCCGGACTTTATCAAGTCAATTGTACAAGAAGGTAAATTGAGTTGGGGAAAACTCTGAACTTTTTTTAGATTTAAAATTGTATAGAAGTTTTCTTGCATCCTAACAGTGATGAATATTATTAGGTAGACAGGTTAAGAGCAAGAAGAAGGCTTATTTCCAAGAAGTACGTTGGAACATTTGGCAGCATATAAAAAGTAACATGAAACAACAAATAAAACCACACTTGCTACTTTCACATGACCCAAAGGTAAAAAAATTCTATAAGAATATTATTAGTTTTGATAAAAACTCCTGTCAACAGTCCAGATAATAGTCGAAAAATTTTTCTCTTGAAATAAAACTATGACCTTGCCTTAATTTATCCATGCATTTGTGGCGTCTCAATTTCCTGTTGTATGAGACTCCTGAATTACTGGACAATCAGTCGTGTTTATCCCTCCACCTGCTAGTCATGTTTGAGTTTTTAGCTAGTAAATCTATTGTTCTTATCATTTTATGCAATTAAGTAATGATAAGGAGTTGGTGCAACTAAGGGAAACCCTCACCTACAAAAACTCCAAAGGTGTATAACATTCGATACTGAACCACTAATTTCAGGGTAGACTTTCAAAGGTTGCTGGCTCATGAACATTGATTCTTGTCAAGAAGACTTTGCTGTCTCCTTGACCATACCCAAATTCAAGTGTCAGAGCATCCCTCTCCTCGCCCTGAGTGGGGCATCAATCCAGATCCATTATCTGCTCATGAAGACGAGGAGTGGTGCTCGTTAACTTGTCGTCCTCTCCCAATGCTGTCTTCACTGCCTGGACGAAGTGTTCGTGACCACGACTGGAACCCACCTATATAAGCATACTCGTGGGTCTTTCAGAAGCAAAGGAGACCTCAACACCTAAATTTTTAGGAAGAATGTCCCTCCTCAGATTTCCCAATACATCAGCGTAGGATCTTCTTTGCCCTGGTTTAATGATGAGAACATTTTTCATCTTTACACCAGTGCTGGCCCCTTTAGGTCCCTTTACAGCTGCCTTTAATTTCTTGGTCTTTAAGCCTTCGGGGCGCCACAACTGGGGATGCTCATTGTTTTGGCAGAGGACTCCTTCTTCTTCCGCTTTCTGATAAACTTACTCTTCACTTCTGTGAAGCCATCGGCCAGGATTGTGTTAGTGCGTGCTTCAGTCCATACTAGTCAGAGTTTGAAAGACTACATTCGTATTAATTTATAAAGTGACACGAATATTGTCCAGAAATATTGTATTGAATATTGAAGTATTGTCCAGAAAATAAACTACTATTCGATTTCATGGAAAATCAACAAAACTTGATCTAATTTTTAATAAGCTTTTAATAAACTGAATTGAATACCTAAAAAGATAGAGATTTCTCTGGCTGACAAGTGAGCAAAGCAAAGAGCTAATACTGAAGGCGAGTGAGCAAAGCGAACGTGTTCATTCTAAACGTCGTGTCACTTTGAAGATCCATATCCTTCCGCTGGATGCTGTCCACACTAGTCACTTTACACCAAAAGTGTCCCTCGATTTGTAGATAAAAGGCTATTTTCTCTTCAACCCAGTTCTTTGAGGAAAACAATGTCTGGTTAGTATGTTTCTTGGTGTGAAAGTTATTATTTTAAAAAGGTTTTTGTTTCACTGGTAATGGTAAATTAATTTTTAACAGTTGAAATAAGTAAAATAACCTGAATATGATAACTTTTTATGGTATGACCCGGTGTGATACCCTATGTTGACGGTAGAGTAAAAAACAACTTTTCACCATAATTAATTATTAGACCAGTGTATCTATTTTAGAATAAACACAAGAAACTTAAAAGCTGTGAAATAAAACTTGTAGGACGGTAAACTTGTAGTACCTGGAGTGGATGGATAGAACATAAATATTCTCAATTAGGATTCCAAATTAGAGTTTATTTTACTGAAAATAAACTAAATAAATTTTATTATTTGTAGTTTTAGTGTTACAAAAACCAAGTGAAAATATCAATAAAATGGTATGTCAGTGATTTTTTACAATATAAACGCATGAGCAGATGAAATCGTCTACTTGGATACAAGTTCAAAATCACTGTGCGAGTGATTTTGAACCATCCATCCAGCGGATGGATGGACGTTGGTGTGTGTTGCCCACTACATGAGCAGGTGCGCGATCTTTTTCAAACATCTATTCAATCCGTCCTCTCTGGATGGTTGGACTTTTGATGTGAACGGCCCTCAATACTATTTCACTTCCACGGCGAAGCACAGGTTGCAGCTAGTTTAACCACAGAGTAAAAACCCTCATTGTGGTTTAACTAATATTTTTATGAAACAGCAACAATCTACTTATGAATATAGTATTCTTATGAGAAAATAATAAATCCACTAGTATTAAGTATGCATACAAATAATTTAATTCAAACCAAACCTACTAAAAATACTATATATAATAAAATGCCTTGATTTGTCTAGAAATTTGTCATAGTAATTAGCTTAGTGAAGGATAAATTTTGGTTCTTCGTTCACTGTGATGATGTGAGGATTATTGTACAGCAAATCTTTGGCTGTTTTATGTTTTCCTGAATTGGGTTCTCTTGAACTTCTTAGAATTTCAATACAATTTTTTTTCCATACTTTTCTCTAATCACTGGCCCATCATTATGTATTTTATTCAAGAATCAAGCAGTGTTAGAGCATGTAGTAATGTCATATTCATGAAGTGATCAAATTTTTCACCTATTTTGAGAATTAAAATATGAAAGATGTGATATTTAAAAATATAAAAAATAATAGTATTGAATGTAAATAAGACAATTTTGATTTGTAGGTGAACCCCTTGGAAATTCTGAACAGTCTGAGCTGAACCCCTGGCCCTCTTTTATTCAAGAAAGGATTACCGCATGGGATAAATTAAAATGCCAATATGACAAAGAAATTTCTGAAAAATCATCAGAAAATATAACAGTAACTTTGCCTAATGGGGACCAGATAAATGCACAATCATGGAGAACTACACCACTTGACCTGGCAAGAGATATTAGTCA
The DNA here is from genome assembly GCA_030545055.2 of Neoaliturus tenellus. Classification (NCBI taxonomy): domain Eukaryota; kingdom Metazoa; phylum Arthropoda; class Insecta; order Hemiptera; family Cicadellidae; genus Neoaliturus; species Neoaliturus tenellus. The sequence continues at coordinate 64,114,142 of CM061532.1, forward strand.
TGGGCTGGCTAATGAGACGATTGTTGCTAGGGTAAACGATCAGTTATGGGACGTAAATCGGCCTTTGGAGACCAGTTGTGAGCTAAAACTTCTCAAGCACACTGACCCTGAGACAACCAAAGTGTTTCAATACTCATGTGCTTTTGTACTTGGAGCTGCGATGGAGAGAGTTTATGGAGGTCATGTAAATACTGTGTCCTTACAAGAAACCGGGTTCAGCCAAGAAATGTATATTCCTGATAGGAAAATATCATTTTTAGATTTTCCAGTCATTGAAAATATTATTAACAATATTGTCAAAGAAAAATGTCCATTTGAGCGATTAGAATTAAAGAAAGAAGATGTTTTAGAGATGTTTAAGTATAACAAGTTTAAACAGCAAATTATAAAAGAAGGGTTGAAGACCCCCTCTGCTACGGTGTATCGTTGTGGCCCTTTTATTGATTTAAGTAGGGGTCCACTTATTCCAGATGCTGGAAAAATAAAGGCATTCAAGGTTACAAAAAAATCTGTAGTTCATTGGAAAGGAGATCCCAAATCTGAACCACTCCAAAGACTACATGGTGTTGCATTCCCAAACAGCAAACAAATGGCACAATGGGAGATGGAACAAGAAATAGAAGCTAAGAGAGATCATCGTAGGATTGGGAGGGACCAAGAATTGTTTATTTTTCATGAGATGAGTCCTGGCTCGCCTTTCTTTCTCCCAAATGGAGCTCACATTTATAAAAAACTTATTGAGTTTATTCAGTTTGAATACAGAAAAAGAGGTTTTAAAGAAGTCATTACCCCAAATATTTTCAAAGTCAAACTTTGGGAGACTTCTGGCCATTGGGAGCATTATCAGTCCAATATATTTACATTTAATGTAGAGGAAGAGACATTTGCCCTGAAGCCGATGAATTGCCCTGGTCATTGTCTAATGTTCAACTATAGATCAAGATCCTGGCGAGAATTACCTCTGAGGATGGCAGACTTTGGAGCTCTCCACCGAAAAGAATATTCGGGAGGTTTATCCGGACTCACACGATTGTACAGATTTCAACAAGACGATGCTCACGTTTTTTGCACTGCTAGTCAGATCAAAAGTGAAATAACCGCTGCACTTGACTTTTTGAAAAGTGTTTATGAAGTTTTTGGTTTTGAATTTGAGTTGCGTTTGTCCACTAGACCTGAAAAATTCTTGGGTGATATTGGTTTATGGGATCTAGCTGAAAAGCAACTGGCGGAAAGTCTTGACGAGTTTGGTGTGCCTTGGCAAAAGAGTCCAGGGGAAGGAGCATTCTATGGTCCTAAAATTGATATAATAATCATGGATTTCCTGCAACGTAGTCACCAATGCGCGACGATTCAACTGGATTTTCAACTACCTATTAGATTTAATCTGACTTATAGAAATGAACACGGTGAATGGTCGACACCAGTTATTATTCATCGGGCTATTCTTGGTTCTGTTGAGCGGATGATAGCAATTTTAGCAGAGTCATATGCAGGAAAGTGGCCTTTTTGGTTGTCCCCACGCCAAGCTATTGTCCTCTCGATAGCACCGGTTTTTCACAAATATGCTGTTCAAGTCCATCAGCAGTTGTTTGATGCCGGTTTTGCTTGCACTATCAAAAAAGAGAAAGACGCTAATATTAAGAAACACATCAGAAATGCTCAGCTTGAACAATTCAATTTTATTTTGGTGGTTGGGCCAAGGGAGGTAACCGGAAAAACTGTGAATGTTCGTACTAGAGACAATGTCATTCATGGAGAGTTCACCATCCCCGAACTTATAAAAAAGTTTCAGCTTCTCGAAAGTACCAAGAGTCTGAAAGATGAAATATAGGTGCTAAAACCAAATATATCAATATATACCAAATATATCATTTTAACATTTTGAACATCAAGAAACTAATCCATGCAAGGCTAAGGCTATTATGGATAATATGCTTATAACTTTATTCACAAATATACCAATATTTTGTACTATGAGATTTATTTTATATTTTTATTCAGCATTTATTTTTGTTGTCATTGCCTTTACAAATCACTCCAGTTAATAATACCCTTGTCCCCCTTGTGATCATGCTTGTGATGATTTGAAATACCATTAGGGAATTTTCCTATAGAGAAATACACTATACTAGGTACAAAATTGCGAGCTTTAAAATTTAAACAGCTGAAAGCTGATTTTACATATTACTCTTACCTAGCGATGTTATGTTGTCAGTTTTGTTTTGTTTTCATGTTTTCTACTTTTGCGGTAATTAATAACCAATGCCAACCGCTGGATAAGTCGGCACAAATCGGCAACACTGTTTTAAATTCACTCTCGCATTTTCGTGATGCCTACTATATAGTGCTGACTATAATAGTCAGCAGCTATAGAACAGGTGGGTCCAGGCAACACCTGATAGGTGGTGTTGGTCCAGGTCAAGTCTTTAAATAGCCAGCTGATTATTTTTCTCTTTTAGATACAGTTAAATTCATTTATTTAATTAGACCTTGAGCCACCAGTTCTATTGACTCCTACTGTATTACAGAAAAATGGCCTGGTATACCTACGGACCTAACCCCGGCGCCAGGACCTTGTTACTTTTTCGTTTTGAAACACCTAGAAGTAAAAAAAGTTTAAAGTAAAATATAAACAAAATACCCCCGTCGCAGCAGACCTGCGTACTCAGCGAATTTCCAAAGAATTATTGTTTCAACATCAAAGAAATTTTTGGCTATCTTTTATAATTAATAATCTTTACAATGAAATATAATATATTTAATAGTATTATATTTCTGAGTAAATTATTTTTATTTAATAACTTATATATTAATACATTGCAATAAATGACTTTTTTTAACAGTAATAAAAGTGGACATCCAAAGCTTCAATGCAAAAGGAATGAATTGTTTACAAATAACAAAACATAAACATTTCAAATTTGACAAATATGCAGAAGACAGATGATCAGCTGATTAGGAACAGATACCTTATTTTATTATCTTCATCTCTCTTGCTCCCATTATACACTTATTTTCCATGAGAATACCATGGGATTTAGCATGTAGGTTTGCTGCAATGTGGGTTTTTGATCAAATCTTAATTACTCACCACATGGTGAAGGTTCATACAAATTTTTATGAAGATATGTTGATAAATAGGCGATATATAACTTTTTAAAGATTTACCCATAAGAATAACATGGGAAACTTGATTTGAGTTTTCTCTATAACCAGTTAAGCTATTTTAAAGATTCAAAATACTAAATTGTTTGTTTTTTAAGCTCTCTTAAATGGTTTTCATTAAAGTTGATGAATTTTGAAAATTTAGGTCCAAAAATGCCAAAAACCCATTAAAAACCCCATAAAACCCCGTTCCCATAACCCGACAATGCCGGTTCGCGAACTCATGAAAATAGACCTGGTCTTACACCTTCATACCAAATTTCATCAAAATCGGAGGTCCCCTTCAAAAGTTATCAGTACCACGGACACACACACACACACACACATATATGTATACCGGGTGTCCAGCCTAAAGTGTTACAATAGCTAACTTTTTCATTTTATGTCTGACAGTAAACTTTTTATGGGGCACACCCATTACTTTTTTATGTTGCTTACAGGGGTGTATTTCAATTTTCGTAATTTCCCGCCATTTTTCCAATATGGCGGCCAACTTCAAAATTTCTTATGGAACACCCTACATTTTAAGGTGTTTTTGAAATTTCCATGTAATTTTAAGACTTTTTTATACTTTGAAATTTTTCTATAAACTTAACGGTTAGGGAGCTAGAGGCAAATAAAGTTCATTTTTAGTTGCATAAGAATAACATGGGGCACACTTTATCTGCCCATATTTCTGAAACCATTGATTAAAATAAAAAATACTCAAGAATAAAAATGTCTTAAGTTGATGTTTTAAGAAAAAAAAATTTCATAATAACAAAAAAATTTGAACATTTTATTTTTTGCCCGCCATATTGGAAAGATGTTAATTTATCCGTAAATGATAATTTTTTGAGTAAAATGTTTTTAAAATATCAACTTAAGACATTTTTATTCATAAGTATTTTTTTTATTTTAATCAATGGTTTCAGAAATATGGGCAGATAAAGTGTGCCCCATGTTATTCTTATGGAACTAAAAATGAACTTTAATTGCCTCTAGCTCCCTAACCGCTAGGTTTATATAAAAATTTCAAAGTATAAAAAAGTCTTAAAATTACATGAAAAATTTAAAAAACACCATAAAATGTAGGGTGTTCCATAAGAAATTTTGAAGTTGGCCGCCATATTGGAAAAATGGCGGGAAATTACGAAAATTGAAATACACCCCTGTAAGCAACATAAAAAAGTAATGGGGGTCCCCCATAAGAAGTTTACTGTCAGACGTAAAATAAAAAAGTTAGCTATTGTAACTCTTTAGGCTGGACACCCGGTATATATATATATATACATATGAAAACGAACGAATGGTGTTTTTGGCTTCTGGGGACCTCAAAATGAAAAAGTAAAGTGGTCCTGGGCTTAGGTCTTACCATGGCTACTACGGTAATTTAAGATAAAAAATACAATCATGAAGAAATAAAAAAGATGTAAAAGAATATTTTTACGGTTTTTTGTACAAGGAACTCCTCCCACAGTTTTCAATCGATTTTAATGGTTTTGGTGCCATATTGGATAGAGCTCGGCATGAAGTTGTTTCTTAAGTAAATTGGTAAATATCCATTTAAAAGGAAAAGCCCTACAAGTCCTTAAAGTTCATAATTTTCCCATTTGATTAACATTGGGACGGGAATTGACTGATTTTCTATTTAACAGCTGTAAAGTTTTAAACATCGGACATAAGCAAAAGTACTATCTACCAACCTTTTCACACGAAAGGGGTTATGATAAACCAAAATGTGTACCTGCACCTGTTTAATGAATTGCATTAAGTATGGAAGCGGGAAATATTTGGAACAAGTTTTTGGATGTTCATTAATAAAAAAATGTTATTCTATTTAGATAAGGTTAGATGTAGGTCCTTCACACCTAATATATCCGTAAAAATAAATGGTATTAGTAAAGTAGAATATAAAAATTAGGAAAATTGAGTTACTTTTAAAAAAATAATAGTATTAAACGTAAATAAGACAATTTAAATGTTATGAACAACATTTAATTGTCATCATAAAATACAAATAGGCCTATTATGAGTAAAGAGATACAAACAACTCTGCGCAGACCACTCACTCTCATTAGTGTGGTGGCTTAGAGACAATATCAGCAAGGATCGTGACCTGATGGATTAAAGCCACAGACTTTGCACGTTACTTCCATACCCTAAATACAAACAATTTATGGGGGGTGCCCGATTTTCAGGTCCGCCATCTTGTTTGTCACTAGAGGAATTGAACTATTTATTGAAAATGGCCTAATATCACCCAAAAGGACACATTTACGCCATTTTGTGTATAATATGTTTTGTTCACAATTAAATTTGCTATAAAATGAGATAAAAACCACTTCAATAACTTAAATAGTCTTGAAGATATAGACTGTCAATGTTCAAAATTTGATATTTTCCTCTACGTTTCATGTAGTTTTTGCTATATATCACTCAAACGGTCTAGGGTACGTAATTGTTATAATAATATGTTTTATTTGCTGTTAAATTTGCTACAAAATGAGGTAAAAATCTCTTAAGTAACTTAAATAGTTTTGAAGATACAAACTGTTAAAGTTATAAATTTTATTTATTCTTGTATGCAGTAGGTCCGTGTGCCTTAAAAGCCATGACCATTTGTTTTACCTGCACGTATTGCGTTAGAAGACTTCAACTTCGCACATCAATACTGGACTTAAAATAGTACTTTCCAAAGGTCTTCTTGACTTTTTCCCCCCAAAGGGGGTCGGCCCACAAGGAGTAAGTTGAAAATCCTAAATAAAAGCATAGGTCATGATGCGTATCAAATTAAAGGGATTTACTAGTAGAACTCGTTACCACAAACCGCACTTTAAAAGGACAAGTGGGTCAAAAATTATACCATTTTATAGTTTTGCTTATGGAGTTTTTATGCAAACTTTGACTGGCAGCCATTTATGACTGGATCGTTCTTTTGGGTGAGCGAATTTTCACATCGAGCAGGGCAGGTCATGATGTCATAGTTTATGCGATAGACTCATGAAGTCGATATTGTAGGTAGTCATATCGATATGAATATGTCTATCGATATCGGTATGAGTTTGAGATTATAGCTTGTGTCCTTCATCGTTCATCCGACAATGTCATTTAATAAATGCAAATTACTCCCTTCCATTTTCTACCAGAGAGAAGTTCAAAAAACCATATAATTAATTATTAAAGATGCGAAACTGGCCATGATATTAGGTATCGATAAATAAAAGGATAAAATCCGTCTTAAATTAACATTAATTAATTGATGTTTTGTTGCTTGAACCAAAGCCAACTAATGAAAAGTTGACATTTCCTAGGCCTAGTGTAATCGTTTGTTAGGCAAATATTGTACTGAAATCAAGGACGTTTTTGCCCGTATTTGCTAAATTATCATTAAATACTCCCTCTGCGAAGTAAGACTCCCCATATTAGTAATACAGTCCATTTAAAACATTGCTCATTCTATCTAAAGACTAAAATTAAGCATATGGCAAGACCTAGGTTACACCCTTTAGTAGTATATGGATGGTCTGGTTACTTGTCCTCATCAACTTCAAACCAAACCCATTTTCATTGGTACATCTGATGTTTGGGGAGTATTGTACTTTACCTCCGAACCTACTAAATAATGAGGTTGAACAGAAGTTTTCTATTTTGCCACTGTTAATTAAATGCAGAATCAATACAACAAATACTCATTCACTGGTAATTTAAAGACCTTCCGAAAAATAACAAAGCATGTTTAATAATAAAGACAATATTGATGACTTCATTTTTTATTGTTGCCTTCCGGATTACTTTGCAATTATTATACAATTATACAATTAAGAAAGAGGTTAAAGCTTCAAAAATTACTGATGATATTTTTAAAACATATGTTTATTTGTTGTTTGTTTTTCAATTAGTTTAATACTGGAGGTAACACACAATGCTAAAAAAACGAGCCGCTGATTTTGTTTGGTTGGCAATCCTGAAGTACCAATTTGAACTGTTTGCCGAAATGAACGAGTCAGCTAAGGGAGTCAAATGAATTGTGAATCAATTGCCTGGTGAATTGGTTTTAATGGGCAATTATTGGTAAGCAAATATGCATTAAAAGGGGAAACAAACAAATACAGAAAATAAATTTTATACATAAAAATTTATTTTAGAAATTTGGTAATCAGTTTCAAGTTATGGAAAACATGTTTATTTTAATTTTTTTAATAAGATAAAACTATTTTAATAAATTAAACTATTTTAATTGCAGATAACACAGAGGATAGTTTTTTTATTAATAGAAAATTCTCCTCCAATTCTACTAGGTGTCAATTATAATTAACTACCGTATCATATAAGTTATATTTCAGAAAAGTCCCAATAAACTAAAATTTCAGAACGTAAAATTTGTGGCCTAAATAAGTTCCTAAATAAGTTATTAATAACTATTATTATATTTCTTAGGCTATTTATGAAATCACTATTGACAACTACAAATCAAATAAAAATCCCTTATTCTCTTAAATACCAAACTAATCAAATTCAAAATTGGTTACATTCAAGGAAATTAGAAACACACACGTAATTATTATTCAAGACTCTTGATTCCTTAAAACCGGTTGCTGGTTAGCGTACCTACTCATTCGTTCATTGTTCCCAGAAGATTCGAACCATTTCGTTGATTCGAATATCTTTTAGCTACCGTTCAATGAACGACAAAACGGTACTTCAGGATTGCCAACCAAACAAAATCACCGGCTCGCTTTTTCGCCAAAATTAACCTATCAGTGTCACCTCCAGTATTAGAATATAACCTCCTTGGAAGTTGGTTACCATAGAAACGTGTGGGTAAAATGGTAAATTACTGTTGGAAAAGTGTAAACAAAGGACTGGTTACCGAGGAAACGGCGGGAATCGTGGGTAACATGGCGCCAGTCAAAAAGGGACACTTTTCCCTATCTGGTGAGCACTCTATATCTATTTAACCTCGTTGGTATATGGCTATGGTATAATATGGCTTCATATGGTCTAAATAATTTTTTTTTATGCTAAAAACCTATTTATAGTGTTCTCCATGGCAGCATACCTGCATACTCTTTCCCTATATTTAGCATAAAAATAATAGACGTTTATTTCTTTTTATGAGCATGTGATGATATTTGGTTTGCAGGTTTATCTGGTCAAAATTAATATTACTAATTTGGAAATTTGCTGAGTACGCAGCTCTGCTGCGACGGGGGTATTTATACTTTTTATAACAAGCTTGTTTGTATGTGAAATGTCAACAATTCATAACTATAAAATAGAATCATAGCCTATTTACTAGGCCACATACTGAAAGTTAATTTTTTGAAAATAAACAAATTAGTTTGAAATGGACAATGGTTTTAAGTTGGAGATTGTTTGTCTAAACTTTAACTATAATATGAGTTTTTACACATTGAGTGCAGTATGTATCCGATAGGATACAAAGCCGTCCCTTCCTTGGTGTGCATGTATGAGATACAGGATATGATAATGCCAAGGTAATGTGAATGTTTTTCATCTAAAAAGAAACACATATTGTGCATTAACGTGTAGGTAAGGGTATTGGGTTTTTAATTTTGCACTAGTTAAGATTTTACCTACATGTGATTTGTGTATTCTACAGGTTTTTCTTTTTGCGCTATAGCGGAGGGGTTCATTTTTCCATTTAAGCATTTTAGGCCAAATTTATTGAAACAAAATTCCAGGGAATCTCCATGCGGGTATATCTTGTGTTGTAACTTTACCTGTGGGAGGCCTGTCATTCTCAAGGTGAAGGGTCAAGGGCGTATGTATCTTTAGTTTGCGGTCAGTGCGCAAACCAAATAGCATGGAGGTTGAAGGGATGTAAACATAGTTTTGTGGAGGTTTTGGAGGCTTGCATATATCTGAACACATAATAATAACTAGTGAAAGACTCTTTACAATACTACTGCCGAACGCCACTGTCGCCGCGCTGTAGCCACAAGACAATGCATGGCTCGGGGGTCCCAGGTGCTACTGTATCCGGATCGGATAAATTAACCAAGATGTTATTTTCCCGCCAATTTGATCCCAGCACTTCGTTTCCCTGGGTGTTTCCGAGTCAGTCTGGTCACAAAGTAAGTAAAACTACTAAAATTTACTTTTAGCATGGGGTTAAGTTTTGAAATTTTCTATACAGCAGCAAACGTAAAGTAAACAAGGTTAAAATTTATGATTGTATATCTAAATTTGTTAATTGTTAATTTTATAACTAAGTTTATCTTATGATTTGTTACTAACAAATAAGTGAACAAAAATGTGCAATCTATACTTATATTTAATACGCTAAGGGTTTTTTTGTGTTGAGAACTCCTCCTACAATTTCAACCGATACTCAAATAAGTTTTTGGTGTCGTTGGATAGGGCTTGGTATGTAGTTGTTTCCGCCAAAAATTGATGAAAATTGGACATAAAATAAAGGGCCCTATACACAAATTAAATTTGAAATTTTCCCATTAGAATAACTTTGGGTTTGGGTTGAACATTTTAAACATCTTTTAATGTGTACAGCAGTAAATACCGTTGTTTTTGGTGATTGCTGATTTTCACAATACTGGATTGGTCGGATGTTGTTGATTGAACTAAATGTTACTTTTGTATTGTATTAAAATAAATTGCTCGATTTCGAGCAACAGGAAACTAGTAGAGTAAAAATGGTGTCATGATGATCGTACCCACACTACCCGCACTCCCGTAGTAACACTACTGCTTAACCGCTCATTCAATCAGTCGTGTAATGTGTAATGATAATGGTAAATATTATAACTTTACATGACTTCTCTTTTAGTTTTGACGCTTCATATCTGGAACACAGAAAAATGTTATACAGCAGACCTTGAAGAGCACTTTGTTATGCTTTTCCGCTACCGATAATGAAACCAAAGTTTTTAAAATGGGATGTCCCTTCGTGGGTCTCCATGTATGGAAGCCCTGAGGGGCCAAAGAGAAAGGGTAAGCACAAATTAATTTACTACACCGGTACCGCCGTGTTTGAAAGTCGGCGAGAGTTTTAAACACGGCTTGCCGACTTTGAAACGCGACTCGCCGACTTTCAAACATGGCTCGCCGACTTTCAGACATGGTTCGCTGACTTTCAAATACGGCGGTATAATAAATTTATGCTTACTATTTGGTCCCTCAGGGCTTCCGTACTTCATAGTTTGAAAAGCATAAATTTACTATACCGCCGTGTTTTGAAAGTCGGCGAGCCGCGTTTCAAAGTCGGCGAACTTCAAACACGGCTCGCCGACTTTGAAACGTGGCTAGCCAACTTTCAGACACGGCTCGCCAACTTTCACACACGGGGGTATAATAAATTTATGCTTACTCTTTGGCCCCTCAGGGCTTCCGTAATGAATCTATCTTCACTCAAAAATGTGCTGATCAGGATCAGAAAATAATAAAAATAAAAATAAACGAAATCATACATACATTAAAAGAATTATAACGGCTGCGTGGAAGTAATCCGAAGCCAAGCCATTTTGGCTAAAATAGAAAAAAAAATCATGGGCCAATAATAACCACACTTTTTTTTCAAAACTTCTCTCAAAAAAAAACTACTAACCAACCTTAACCATTGAGTAAAGACGTTATTAACATAACGTATAGAGTGGACAACAGATAGGGAAGAAGGGAACGCTCGCCACGGTGCCCGGGAACTCTGTATCGTATCGAGACAATTATCGATTGAGCTTTCGGTCTATTTAATCGACTACATATCGCATCAACTCGATAGTCATCCTAATAATTGAAAAGAGAATTCGAATCGAATCGAGCTTCTGATTGTTGAAAGCGTTCGATTATATCGCATCGTTTGCCTGTTAGTGGCGCTCCTAGCGGACGATCTTGTCATTTAGCGTTTCCAAATTTTAACATTGCTTGTCCACTCTATACGTTATGTTAATAACGTCTTTACTCAATGCCTTAACCTAGCTGGCTCAGCTGTCGGCATCGCATGGCATAGTTCTAGTTGTTATTGTTTACCAAGACGTAAATTTATGGACTGAGACATATGTTGAAATTGTTTTCAAAACTATTAAAAAATCAGGTTTGAAAGAAATAATTATATGTGTAAGATAGTTCAACAATACTTAATCATAGTCTCTGTTTTAGTTTATTTAGGCCTAATTGCTTTCTTTTAGGTTATGGTGTTAGGTCTATATGCCCAGTAGTGTTATAGGTAGGTAGTGTTTTCTAAAATGGTTCGACTGTACTATATAGGGGCTATCCGTTTTTCTTGTTATATTTTATAAAAGTAGGCATATAAGTTAAGGTAATGTTTTATCTCTCCATTGCCCACAGACGGCTCTCGCTAACTTGAAATTCATAGGACTGTGATTTGATTTTTCTCCAAGTTATTTGGCGACCACGAAAGTCGGCACCAAAACCTGTCCATCCGCATAAATCATCGAAGCGTTATTAATGCCACAATGAAAGTCGGCACCAGGAAGGTTTTGCAGTGGCCTCAGGTAGTCTCCCCTCCACAGCGCCGTCTTACCCCTATTTCTCTTGTCTTTTGCCCCCTTGCTAACTCTCTCACCACTTCCCTTAGATCAGTGCAGGGTTCAGCTCCATTGATGATTTTGACATTCCTCTATTGATTACCGTCGACCCTTGGAAGTATTTGCTGCACCGATGGTCAGTCGGGTGCTCTGTTCCCAATTTTTAAATCGCACGCGGTCACTCGTTTTTTAAGACAGTAAAATGCGGATAACCTACTGAGACAGTAATTAGTTACTTACGAACAAATACCTCAAGTATTTATTTTTTAGGTAATATGTGAAAGAATGTAAATGTTTGGGAGCGGGACGTTAGATGATGTATTTAAACTGTAAAAAATATACACGTAAGTTCGTTACAGTTTTGTCCTGCATCTACAAACATATAAAGTAACAGATAAGAAAAGCCTAGGCATACAGCCTTCTATAAAGAAACAATTAAACTGATTAATAGTAGAACCGGAACATAATAAGTTCAACAATCTAGTAACATCATTTTGTAACGATGAATTTTAGGCCTAGCTTTTACAAACCGGAATCTATTGAATACATTAGTCTAATACCCCCCGTCGCAGCAGACCTGCGTACTCAGTGAATTTCCAAATTAGTAATATTAATTTTGACCAGCTAAACTTGTAAACAAAATTTCATCACGTGCTCATAAATAGGGAAATAAATGTCTATTCTCCTTAAGATAAATATAGGGAAAGAGTATGCAGGTATGCTGCCATGGGGGACACTAAAAGGAGGTTTTTAGCATAGAAAAAATTTATTTCGACCATATAAAGCCATATAGTAAGTTTCATCAATATCTGTCCATAAATAAAAGAGTTTGCCTATTCTCCATATGATTAACATGGGAAAAGAGTATGCAGGTTTGCTGCCATGATAAGTACAAAAACCAAGATTTTTTACCTTAAATGGATGAATCTCAACCAAATGAAGCTAAATACCAAGTTTCATCCAAAAATATTGGTTAATAAGTGAAATATTAACACATCCTTATTCCCCATAAGATTAACATTGGAGCCCCAAAAGACAATGTACTGTCTTTAGACTTTGTAATATCTCGGTAACCAATGGAGATAGAGCAAAGCTTCAAAATACTAAATTGTTTGTTTTTTTGAGCTAAATCCAAAGGTCAAAATAAAAATTTAAAATTTTTAAAATTTAAATATGAAAAATGCAAAAAACCCATTTTTGGGGTACAAAACCCCCCAAAACTACCCCTTCCGGTAGGTCGATATGTCTGGTTTTCGAACTCATCCAAATAAACGTAGGATTACACATCTCTACCAAATTTGGTGTCGATCGGACCATTTTGACGAGTTATCGTGTCTAGGGACACATATATATATATATATATATATATATATATATATATACATATATTTATATACATACATATATATATACATACATATATATATATATATATAAATTTTAATGACTATTATTTTTGGTCTCTGGGCACCTCAAAACGAAAAAGTAACATGGTCCCGGGCTTAGGTCTTACCATGAGACCTACGGTAATAGCTTATTCCCTATGGGAAATTCGCTAAAATATAATAAGAGTTGTCACGATTTATTCTTATTACCGTGTAAGATATGTTGTGGTCAAAGTTTTATCAACGAATAACATGAAAATCACAAGTATGGAGAGTAAAAAATGTACACTTAACTATACGTTAATAAAACCATTAATTTAAGGATGATTCCTAAATTGTGTAGATAGTCAATAAAATATATTATAGATTAATATCGTCTACACAGCCTGTAATTTCATGCAAATAAGCCCCGTCTGTGAGTTGGTAATGACAATGGGGGTTTCAAGTTATGACAGGGGGTAATGTTCAGGGAGTGACAGTGTTGTAGTGGCAAATTTTCCAATATGGGAACGCTTATTCTATTGGTCAAATTCCCTGAAAATTAGGATAAAATTTCCCTGAATGCATACGATAGAAATTAATAGCTTTGCGTGTTGTAGGCCTATGTATTTTTAAGCTAGAACTGAATTTACTGATGATTCAAGAATCTAACTTGGATGATTTTGCTAAACCAAAATAAAAAAACAACAGTATATTTTTATTTTAAGGCCTAACTAACTTAATTGTTTTACAAAGGAAGGTTGTTTCAGAAAAGGTTATTAATTAATTTATTAACTACTTTTATGTACGTTAACCTCCAAAATAGCAACATACATAACCTAATTTTTAAATGACATATTTCTATACAAGTAGAAGCAGAGAACTAAAATAAAATAGAGGAAAAACAGAGTAATTAATTACAATGAAAGTTCATTGACTGATTGACAAAATAATGCTCATAAAGTAGTCGGCAAATGCATCCGCTTCCGTAGTGGTCTTATGTTTTTTATTTTGTTGCTTAGTGAAGAACGACAGGAGTGTTTTTTATTTATTATTTATTATTTATTCTTTCGATTCCATAATACACTGAGCTGAGGCAACTAATTTAGAACACACTTCAGTTTATTAGTAGATTATTAATTAATAAACGGTTAATAAATCAAATCAACTCAAAACTAAATAAACAAACAGTCGAGGGTTGGGAGGGACGGGAGAGTGATGCCCACCACGTATGGTAGGCATACCATACTCTGTCTGTGCACAATACAAAGTTCAAGCAAGAGTGAGGTTATCCTTGGAAACAAATAGATTAAAATCGTGTTTACAAATGTTTGTTAAGTATTGCATTTTATTATTGACATAAAATATATTTTTATTTTTATACTGTTTGATTTGTATTTAAAAATATGTTAGCTATATTCCCGGATTTTCCCTGGACGGATTTTCCCGGGTTCTTGAAAACCAGTGTGGGAACGCCGTTCCCACGCGTTCCCGCACCACTACACCACTGGGGAGTGAGTAGTGATGACGGGGTATGAGCGTGAGGGGAAGTAAAAGTGGAAGGAGGAACCGGCGTGGCAGGTGCCGACTTTCATGGTGTCATGGCGGCCGCTCCCGGGACGGGTGACGACTTTCATTGTTTTTTTTATAACGACTAAGAACTGGTGCCGACTTTCGTGGTCCCGAGTTATTTATGGTTTGATTGGGAATGAGTTCCAAGAGGTTATTGTTAATTTCGACTTACAGTAGGCCACTAACAGTAGGCCTACAGTAGCACCTACATTGATGCGTAAAGATTCATGACAGTATTTGGTACCGTCAACTGGGGTGACTATGGTCAAAACCTGGATTTTGTTCTTTTATATTTTTTTACTGTGAATCATTCTAAAAACTCTAGTTATTTTGTTGTGTTCATTAAACATATCTCTAAATAGTGGAAAATATAAAAAAAACTTGGCAGGAAACCTTGTATGAATTAAAAATGTAAAAGAAAACAAATTTTTTGTTAAGAAAAAGTCTTGCAAACTCTGGCATGCAACTGAAAAAAACTAATTTCTTCCTTATATGAGGAATTATTTTTCTTATAGGCCTACTTTGTTATGTGTGGTAGTTAAGGAGATCTCAAAGTTATGCATTGATGAAGTCAGTTTTATACAACATATTTGTTGCAAAACTTGAAATTTTTTTTAGATTTTCGGAGTGGCTGTAATTGGTGTGTTTCCCTCATTTAAATGATTATTTTTTCCATATTCCACCATTGAAACAACAATAATACATGTTTACTAACCTTTTCTTTATATTTTGTAAGTTTGGTAAAGTTTTTGTGATTACCGATAGGCCTAGTGACCATTACTAACTTCTGATTACTTCTAACATAACCTATACCATAACGTGATTATCTAACCATTGAGGCCTAATTAAAAGTGAAAACGTGTAAGCAGAGAAAAATTATAGGCTACAGATATAACTGTGAACATAATTATCCGTATATATAGGCCTATTTATATAATTAAACAAATAAATACTGAATAAATGTGCTTTACAAACTATAATTTTAAGTGCGGAAACCGCCTCACACGTTTTAACATTTTTCACCAGAGAGGAAAAAATTTAGTTGTACATTTATAATTTTGTTTTAATTTGTCCATTAATCTAGGCTACATAGAAATGATAGAAAAACAGTTTCCTTGATTTAATATATGCTATCGACAACCATGGACAATTTTTTTTATGAAAAAAGGTTTAAACCTAATAAAACGTACCTTTTACAACTTAGGATTAAGCTAAAAATAAAAAAGTTGTACCTAAAAGAAAGGAAATTTTATGATCCTTCTGACCACAGTAGTGAATGCATTGAAACACAGTAAAACAGGCAAGACCATCGTAGCCCCGGTCCATGGGGTGACTATGGTCATTGGAAAAATTGTATACACAAATTTTTTTGGAATAAAAATTATTTGTTGCTTTTTTATGCAAGAAATGTAGGTCTCCAAATAGAGACCAAAAATATTAAAATTGGTTAGTAAATAAAATAGCTGCTTACAAAAAACTACAAATTTTGACGATTGTCACCAAACTCACCCCAGTTGAAGGTATGGTGATAGCAGACGAACCCTGTACCAGATGTGTCACTGACTTGTTGCGCGACCTGTTCACCGAGGTTTTGAGTTACAGTACACTCTCGTTCATCGGACTCGGCGACATCGGAACTCCGCTTCATCGGAACTGAAAATCTGGACATTATTAATTTTTTTTTCTTACGAAATAAATAATTTTTCCGTTTTAGCGCCTTCAATTTTCATTCGTTCTATCCGCACAACAGTGAAGTATTACATTTTGCATCAAAAGTCATCAGGCGTTTTCCATAATCTGTACCCATCGATGTGATTTACGAGGCCGTGGAGGGGGCAGGAAGTGAACAAACAATACATCCGCTTTGACCGCTTCTCAAACTGTCATTCAGTCTGTCTCGCGTCGCGACTGCACCTGTGTAGGCCTACGTGGAAGTCAGTTGACTGCTGGAATATGAGAATAAAGATTTTCGATCTTTATTTCCTGTGTTGTTTTTATTCCTATAGGTTCATTGTTACCATGTTCAAGTTTGAGTGCCTTATTTTTTCATCAAATCTCTTGTGTTATCTTAAAAACAAGAGTGAATACAATCATGATAGGTCACCGTACGGGCGGAAATGATGACTCACGACGGACTCCGCTTCATCGGATTTTTTTGACAACCGAACCGGCCGTCCGCCACATTAGTTCCGATGAACGAGAGTGTACTGTACAGAGACTTTTGGAGATAAAACTTCAAGATATTCCTAGATTTAAAATTTGACTTGAGAAGTTTTAAAAAGGGCAAATTTTAATTTGACTTATTTATTGAATTTGAAGCTTTAGAGCTAGGCCTAGGCCTAGTCAAATTTTTTTACATTCCTATCCTATTCAACTTATTGCTACGGTAGGTAAAATACAATCTTAAAATTATTTTGATTATTATTGAATTATTTAATTACTCTTGTATCAAATCGATATAAATATTGAATCATCTTAAATCGATTAATTTATTCATTCAGGTAGTGCAGCCCATAATTCATGATACTGAGGGAGGATTTGGCGCTCTGGAGGCTTGAGTTAGCCAGAATAGACTGCTCAACTAATCAGTCATTGAACTAGAGTTCAGAATGATATTTGTCAGAAGACTAAACATGAAGATTCGCTGGTGGTATAAGTTATCCGATACATTTTTGGCATTTACATGAACTTGTTTTAACTTTTCCCAGACCAATAGTAGACTTATATTCCTTAAATTTTTTCTCCTAATGTTTAATTAGTAAAATACAAATTATCCAATATTGATGTGTTATGATCCAAGCTGTTTGTATATCTTCACTTAATCACATTTGGTATGCATCTTTGCTTGGGAAGGATTATTAACTAATATTTTATTATAACACTCCATTTAACAACAACCCTACGTACAGCTGCCAGCTCTTCAGAAAGTCACCAAGTATGCAAGCCTGGGGGTGATGGGGATATTTAGTTGGTAGGGTACATTCAAATTTTAAAAAGTGTACTGTAACTAAAATTAATTTTTGAACCCCATACTGTAGCCAACAATTAATTTTTGCCTGATCTAAGTTAGTATGTTTTTTTTTTTTTTTTTTTTTCTGTAAATGCATAATGGATGGAGGTAATGAAAATCAACATATTACCGTTGAAAGTTCATTATACGAGTTTCATTCATCCAAGCAGTCAATTAATCAAATCTCTAAAAGGCTTACCAGTTCAGTATTAAAAAAACCATTGTGAAATACAAACACTGTGCAAGTGAACATTAACACTTTGGGCTCTGCTCGGTCACCGGTGACCGGTAGCGAAATGCGCGCGCCGGCCTGCCCGGTCACGTGTCACCGGCCGTGACTCGGCGAAATGAATCAGTCAGTGTGGCCCTGGGTTGCGGAGTAGTTCGGAGTTATTTATACGTGCGTTACTAGGGCAACCTGCCTTCTTTCGGTTGTGCGTCGCCCGCCTTTCCCGTGGGCCGGATCAGGTCCATTGTGACCTGAACTTTTTTAAATTGCTTTTAACTCTTTTTGAAGTGTTTCTTCCGTGTTTTTGTGTGTTTTGTGACACGATATTATGTTTAATATTTTTTTATTTTGGTTTTATCGTCTTTTATTTAAAATGGACCCCCAATACCAGAAATGCTTCGACCAGTACCTTGACGAAGTTTGAGTAAAAAAACAATGGTTGGGAGGGTGGAAGGGGCTGTAAATAGTTGTAAATATTAGTTATAATTCTATTAAACATTATTATAATTATATTAACCATTTTTTATGTAAAAATTCAATATTGTGTTACGAAAAACTATGTATTGTCGTTGCGCGGGCCGGCTCGGTCACCGGAGACCTGCACTTTTGGACGCCATTTTTTTGTGAAATATTGCAAGAACACCAGTTTGCCGCCTCGATCTGGACTTCTGGTGACAAAAAGTTAGATTTTATGGAAAAAAAATTTTCAGGCCCGCGGGAATGATTTCCGATATTCTTTGTCGCACTCAACGTGTTAATACAAAAAGTGTACTTTGCTTTTGATCTCTATTTTATCAAAGTCCACAGATTATAAGAAGTATTTTTTGTTGTAAACCTTTTAATAAACTGTTTAGTGGTTATAATGGAACACTCGAAACACCCCAAGCCTCATTTGTTCAGATAATCAACTCTCTACTGAATTACCTTTTAATAATGTTTCATATGTTTTATTGCTAGTAGGCTAACACTGTCCATAGAATTAAATAATATGACTCAGATGATTCATCTTCATTGTGATGGAAAACAAATTATTCTAAATTTGTTTTAGTGTATGTTGCCAATGAATACAAAAACGTTAAGAAGGTCACATCTTATGGAAGAAATGGTTAAGAAAGTTTGTGTTGACTTAGTAGCGCACTCCACCATGAGAGCGCGCACGAGACAATGAACTATTAGTCAGATTACATTCTGACTTTGTTGCAGATGGTCACCAGCAAAGAATCTCGTCCTCACGCTGCACTCACATATACATAACCTATAACAGTTTAACCATTACTGGACCAATTCTCACCATTAATGTAGGAACACTATTTCCGTCCGCCTACATTAGTGCTCATTTTGGAACCTAAGTAAACAAATTTGAAAATAGAAGGATACCATGACGACGTTTAAAACTTAGTTTATTTTTGTAAACATATGATTCAATAAAATATCTTCATTAGAATAACATTAAAGTTGAAAGCCCATACGACAAAGTCTTAACAATAAAAGGATATGATGACTTAAAATAACGATTCTTCTTGAAAAAAAGCTTTCCAATGATACCAAATAAGCTAGGTAACTAATGTTTAAAATAGTGTTTTAACGACACAATACTAATAAGAAATTTTATATTTCCCTGTCTCTCGTACTATGTTTAGGCCGATTCTTCTGGCGCTATCTCTATTTGGAGTGCTCAAGTTCAGTTTACAGCGCTCCTAGCGGAATAAAATGTTGGCCAATTTTTAACATAAGATGTGACCTTCTTAACGTTTTTGTATTCATTGATGTTGCTTAAAGATTAATAAAAGAGATATGAACATGGCTATGACAATTATTGAGCATCTAATATTTAATTCAATCTTTTGCTTTCCTTGTAATTAATGTTTGTAATCAGTCTGAGACATAAATGTTTGTACCAACATTGGTTTTTGATGGCAGTTAGTGTCTTATATACCTGTATTTTTGTAAGTATTCTTTTTTAAAGTTTGCGGCACTAGTGAATAGGTTCAAAACACTTCCTTGCACATTTTTAGCACTTCCACTGAAATCACTAATTGGAGTTGACCGGAAGCACAGCTCTCCGAAATGATAGGTTCTGTGTTTTGTCAATTCAAGCTTGTTTGTGGCAGTTTCTGAACATTAATGAACAATAGTCTTTCTTGGGTCAAAATAAGTTCTTTTTGTGTTCAGAGCAAAATGTATTTTTGCCATGTCTTTTTACTGGTTGTAATTTGTGTGTAATAAACCTTTACAGGAAAAAATACTTTACTGAGCAAAGCTTTTTCTATGGAAGACACTCATAGGAATAAATTCTGTACTTCCTGGCTGTCTTCCTGGACTGTTGGCGAGCCATGCAACACACATTAGTAGTATCCTAATTGAAAAAAATTGTTTTAGGTTGAGTCAATAATAAAGAAAAGGAAGAAATTCACCATGTCAGAGACAGAGAGTTCAAAAATAATGATACAGAACTTCAACCCCTCGACTGGGGAATTTGGGTGGGCTGTACAAGACGAGGACTATGACTTCCATCAAGAAATTGCACGTTCTGCTTTTGCGGATATGTTGCATGACTCTGAAAGGGTAAAGTATTTTGTAATCTAACCAATTTTTATAGTCTATTTTCCATTTACAATATTTTGAGTGTCTTTGTCATTAGAAAAAAGTAATTTAGTGCAAATTTTCTGTTGAGCAGGCTTATGTCTTTTTAAAAGTATGTTAAAATTATTTCTTGGGGCACAAAAATATTTTGTAATCTAAAACTAAAAATTCAAATTTAAACTTTTTATTTGCCATTGTACCTACAAAAACTTTGTTAGTATAAATTATTAAATGTTATAAGCAAATAAATACCAATTTAAATTTGAAATATCCTGAACTAATATCAAACTCGAGACTTCATTACTTGGTCATTTATTATAAATGGTGTAATGTTCAGTCATATAATGATATTGAATAGCATGGCCATAAGTTATATTGGTTCATGTCTCACTATATTAGTTCTGACCATTGTAGGTCTACTGTACATTTGTTGTGGTTTTGTTGTGATTCTAAAAACATGTTCAATGACGGTGAAAATTTAGTCCATCACAAGTTTTTCCCTACCAGAAGCATTTTAAATTCTGTTTTTGTTATGCATTTGTTATGATTTAAACTGCTTAAATAATGGTTTTTTTTATAAAAGACAGAGATTAGCTTGGAGACGGCAGCAGCCATAGCTCAATGGTTACCACAAAGCTAGCCTGGGTTCAAATCCCGGCCCGAGGACAAAAAATTCTTTTGACCTCTCCTGTGGTTTGGCATTCACATTAAGCTGTTATAGAAAATAAAAAAGTGCAGGCCTTTCAGGCGAGGAGAACTGTCAGTTAATTGCTAATCTTACTCCACTAAAAGGCATACGATTATTACTAAGTTATTAGCTTGGTTTTAAATAATGAAATAACAAATTGACTAATGATTATTTATAATAATTTTACTTGATCTGTTCCCAAACCAATATAATTGTTCAGAATGACAAGTACTACGAAGCCATTAAAAAAGCAATAGAACAGAAACACCGGGAAGGCCAAAAAGCTCATGTGTTGGACATCGGCACAGGAACAGGGCTGTTGGCTATGATGGCTGCTCGCTGCGGTGCTGACACCATACACGCTTGTGAGGTTGGTTTACGTTATTGTTGGTGAAACTGAGATGTTCATGTCAAACTTATTTATAATTAATTGAGTCCCGCTATTCAGAACTGATTGGGACCTAAAACTGCTTGATTTTGCAAGATATTTTAAGAGGCAGATTTATAGAATACAGTACACTTTTGTTCATCCAACTCGGTGACATTGGAACTCCGTTTCATCGGAACTGATAATCTGGATATTATTAAAATTTTCTTTCTTGTAAAAATAATTTGTATTTTTTAGTTAGTTCAATCTTCAATTCGTTATACCCCCAATACAGTAATATATCACATTTTGTCACCGCGCGCTTTTCATAACCTCCATCCTTCGATGTGGTTGCCGAGGTTGTAAGGAAATAGGAAAAGGGGAGGGGGGATAGGAAGTAAACATCCACTTCCTAAACTGTTTGTCTGTCTATCTCGGGAGTACACCTTTGTTACGTGGAATGCCAATAGACTGTTGAAATATGAGTGAAAAGCAGAAAAAGGTTTGTGTGTGCATCAAGGATAAACTCAAAGCTATTTATTAAGAATCGATGCCAGTGAGTGGGCAAAAAGAATGCTATGGAATAAGGAGCGGGGGCAGTTTGGGGATCTCCAATTCCTGCATTGATTTCTATTCAAATAAGTAATTGTTCAAATCCTCGAAGTTTCAGTATTTTATTTTCAGAAAATCCCTTGTGTTATCTCACCAACAATAGTGAATATAACCATAACTCGTCGATGTAAAAACAAAATTGATGACACCACGGACTTCGCTTCATCAGAATTCTTCGACATCACCCACATTAGTTCCGATGAACGAGAGTGCACTGTACCATCAATTCACAGATAGGACCCCTGAAGATTAAACAAATAAAATCAAATGAAAGAGATGTACGGATCCGTGTGCCGTTGGTGTACAACTTTAGTGAGGAGTTGTCCGTCGAGTGCACTGGTGATTTGCTAAGTGGGGGTTTTGTAATTGGAACTCCTCCTACAATTCCAACCAATTTTTCAAGTTTTTGGTATAATTGTACAGGGCTTGGTCTGTAGTGGTTCCAGGCAAATATTGATGATTATGAAACTTAAGGGTGATAGCCATAATTTAAATTAAAAAATTTTCTATTAAAATAACATGGGATTGGATTGAGGATTTTAAACATTTGTTAATGTACAAAAGTGTAGCTTTAATGATTACTGATAATTGTAATCATAATCATAATGATAATCATTGATCAGATAATTACATCTGGATTGGTCAGATGTAATTGATTTTGAACTAAAAGTAACATTTTTAGTGATGATACGGGATAGTCCAAATTAAATTGCTTGATTTCGAGCAACAAGTGCACTAGTGTGGTATTATTTGGCCTGTGAACAGGTTCAATTAATGTAAGTTGCTAGAATGAGGATGGTGACCCACACACAGAGCAAACGATTGACAAAGATATAAAATTAGATTAACCACACCATCACTCGCAACCTACTGTACCAGATGTTCTGGCTGAAAATAATTTTGAAGCTTTGTTCCGTAAGCTTTGAGTCAATTTACATAGTAACTGTGCTCATTTTTATTGATGTTCATAGTCCTTGATTTCAGAAATGAACACACAGAATCAAACTTATTAATTAAAAGATTTATATTTACTTAACTCACACTCTTTTTAGAAGAAACAAATTAGCCCATAGAATTAAAATGGTCACCTTCCTGAAGTGTATTTTATGTCACCATGATTGTCGATTCTAAAATATCATAAGATAATGCTCATAAGTTATAATTCCATTGAAGCACTGGCTGTATTGAGACCAAGATCAATTTTCTCCATGAGGACAATTAGTTACTTTGTTCACAAGACTTTTCCTCTGCAGGCATTTGCCCCCATCTCCAAGTGTGCTGAAGAGGTGATTAAGGAAAATGGTTTGACTGACCGAATCACTGTTATCCACAAGCGATCCACAGCTGTGACTGTGGGGGATGAGCTTGACATCCCCCAACGATGCAACATTCTTGTCACGGAAGTGTTTGACACAGAGCTCATCGGTGAAGGAGCCATAACAACGTTCAATCATGCTCTTAGAAATCTGTTGTCGGTGAGTAAATTGTGATCTCAATAATTTCATTATTAATTTTTAAAGTGTTTATAAGTTTTGTTTATCCAGAAGCATTTAGATTTCAGTATTTTGGGAATGTTATTTGTGGATTACTCAGCAAACCCTCCAGACCAGTTTTTACTTAAAAATAATGAAATGGACCCAAAAAAGGTGTAAAATACACATTTAACTGCAATGTTCTGCCAGCAAGACTGCCTGGTGGTGCCCAGCCGGGGGACGGTGTACGCTCAGGTTGTGGAGAGTGACTGGATGCAGAGGTGGAACCGGCTGGCGCCATGGGGTGCCTTAGAGCCGTCACAAGCGATCCTCCGGTGCCCTGGCGCAGCAGCCGTGCACGACCTACAGCTGAGTCAGCTGCGTGAAAAGTGGAAACCAATCACCGAGCCACAGCCTGTCTTCAGGTCAGACTTGATAAACAATAAATGACAGGATATTATGTAGTAGCCATAGCAGCTCTACTGGTTGGGTAGCTATGAGGTTATAAAGCTCGCCAACAAATCTGAAGGTCATCTTTTGGATCCTGAGAAAAGTCAGAGGTTTTTTAATGGTTTGAAAATGGGCCCAGCTCATTTTGTTCATTGGGCTATTAATAATTAATGATCCTGATAAATGAATTAGCTGGACTTTGTCAGTAACAAAGCTACCACTCATCTTATCCATCACACTCACCCTTCAGTCAGATCCACTACAAAATACACACCAGATTGCATTGATATCTTCTTTCTTTTCTTTCTTAAAAAAAAGAGGTTGGCAGCCTCTTTTGTCTTAACTTGCCCGTCCCCTTAGGCCGGCCGCACACCGAAACGGATGTGACGCAACGCGACAAGACAAAGCATATTACGACTTCGCGAACAAAGATAAAAACATATTATTAAATGGAATACCCATACACTATAAAACATATGTTATTGTCTTCGCTCGCGAAGTCGTAATATGCGTTGTCTTGTCGCGTCGCGTCCGTTTCGGTGTGCGGCTGGCCTTAGACCTGTGTGTGGATTGTATTAAATAATGTAAGAGGGTGAGTCGCTACAGTATAGATAACAAACAAAGTTGTTATTCAAAATATATACTGAATATATAACTTTGAGAAATCATAGCTCTGTGATAGGCACAACTAAAACATAGCTAAACTATTAAGCATTGTGATTTACTGAAAGACAAATAAACAGATAAGTTGCAAGAAACCTTAAACTGAAACACAAATAAACATTGTTTAATGCTGCTACCTTTTTGGCAAAACAAGAACAGTTAAGGAGATGCTTTGATATAAAGTAGTCCGTCAAGGGAAGTAGCTTTCCTGCCTGGAAAGGCTGGTTGAAGCGGCAGTCAGTTGAAAAATGGATGATTAAGAGTGCACCTACTGTAGTGCATAACAAAAAATTTTGTAATCCTTATTTTTTGTGAATTCTCAAAGGAAATATGAGCGTGTTCTGCATGATGAGACAAAACAAATTATGCAAGTAAACAAATTCTTCAGATATCTGCTTTGTAGTGATACAGTTTACCAGCATTATTGTTGTTAACAACTGCCTGTACAGCAACTGTTTTTATGTAGGTTTGATTGGACCGGCCGGTCCGGTCAAATCCCAGAAGAAGACAGAACTATCGTGACAACCAATGCTGTAAACTCTGGGCTGGCACAGATGGTCTTCATGTGGTGGTCGTTAGATATGGATCAAGAAGTATGTCACCATCTTTTCTTCTTCTGTTTCTTAACATAGAATTTTTTCTTTGTTTCAAAATTATTTTTGTAAATTTTGTAAGGTGTCACATTTTCATTTAAAAAAATACTTAATGTATGACATGTATGTTTCATAAAAACTTGCAATATTTTCAAAAGTATGGCTGCAACAATTTCTTTTATGTAAACAATAATAAATCCTTGCAAGATTGAGATACTAATCTATATCAGTATAAACAATATGATAAAAGTGAGATGTAAACTTTGATTGATCCTCTTAAACATTTCATAAAAGTAATTTAAGAATTTGCTTTTTATTTTTGATTAAAGTAAGTTTGTTATGGAAAAACTAAACAGTACAGAACTATTCAAAGTTCACAGCTGAGCTCTACTGTGGGGGTGGGGCTTAATGGATGTGGGTGCCAAAAACCATACGGTATTGATTAAGACTTTTATGATCAGGCCTAACGTCTGATCTGGAAAACAGTGCAATATGTAACTACTGTCCTGCACATACTGTACTGTATAACTAATGTATATTTTAACCACTGTTCTTTCCCCTAAGCATACAACGATTTGTCAATATTTATTTGATTAAATTTGTGATTTAGGTTTATTAGTAAAATCTATTAATAGGCAAGCATGTTTCTTTTCCTCCTTTTTCCTCAGCTTGTGTGCATCGTAAGAGAAATCCGCGCATACCGTCAGAAAGCTCATGTAGATGAGCAGAATCCAGTTATAATTCACATTGGCCATTAAGGCTGAGCCCTACTGGCCTTCAAAGTTTCAATTTTAATCTTATGAAAGGAGGATAATTGATGAAATTATTAGACGGCTGTTATAACAACTAATAGCAAATTATGAAGAACAGATATTCCAGTCATAACATATTTTTTAACTAATTGGGGTACAGATCAACTGACATTTTGATTGAATTTCGACCACTGGGTGAGCTATAATATATCTTTTTTATTTAACAACATTTTTACCACAGAATGTTAAATTCTCCATTTTACAGCCTAAACCTATGTTCATATTTGGAATGAAGCTAGACCTAGCTTAATTATTATTGAAACTGATATGGCTATATTCGTAAAAGAATCAAATAACTGAGGCCTGTGTGTCGGTAGGGCGAGGTGGTGCTGAGCTGCGCGCCGTGGTGGGCCCACCCCTCCCTCCCCCCCGGGCCCGAGGCCATTCCCTGGCGGGACCACTGGATGCAGGCCGTCTACTACCTTCCAACACCCCTCCCCGTACAAGACGGCCAAGCACTCAACCTGATATCCAGCCACGACGAGTTCTCTCTGTGGTTCAACTTAACCATTTGTGACAAGTACGTATCACTTGTCCCTGGATTATGGTACCCTATGACTGAGAGATTTGGAAAAATTTTTTTTAGAGTTATAATGGTTATGAATATCTTTAAAAATATATAATGCTAAATGACAAGTGAGGTGTTACCATTTTGACCAGTATATTACCACTTTAGCCTATACAGTGCACTTTCATTCATCAAACTCCGTGACATCAGAACTACGCTTCATTGGAACTGATGATCAGGACATTATTACTATTTTTTAATTACAATAAAATATTTGTTTACGTTTTAGTTCCTTCAATATCCAATTCGTTATACCTCAATACAGTAATGTATCATATTTTGCATCCACTTGTTATTAGGCGCTTTTCATTACCTGCATCCCTCGTTGTGATTGATGAGGCCGTGTAAGTATTGGGAGAGAAATTGGAAGAGGGGCGGGGGGGCAGGAAGTAAACATTCGCTTCCTGAACTGTCTGTCTTGCTGGTGCAGCTGTGTTACATGGAATGTCAATTGACTGGTGAAATATGAATGAAGAGCGGAAAAGGTTTGTCTATTGAGGATAATCTTTTCCAGAGTGGGGACAGTATGTTAGTATGGGGATCCTTATTAACTGCATTTTTCTCTATTCCTTTTAGTCCATTGTTACCATTTCGAAGTTAAGGTTTCTTAAGTTCAGAAAATCCCTTTGTGTTATCTCATTAACAATAGTGAATATAACCATAATTGACTGCCTTAACAGCAAAAACGATGACTTACTACAAACTCCACTTCATCGGAATTTTTCGATGTCTGAACTGTCCATCCACCACATTGCTTCCACTGAACGAAAATGCTCTGTAGTATGTTTCAAAACCATTCTAGCTCATTTACAGTCAGGTTTTTATCTAAAAGAGTAGTTGCTTTTTCAGAATTGCAAATTTCTCTCTTTAACATAAAAAAATCAAACTAATTAATCTGAGAATGATAGCTGACACACTCCAAAATTTAGCATTATCATTTATTTGTTATCATTATTTTCTTCTTATATGTTCTTTTATTATCTCAATAATCTTTTTAATCATTAAAAACAGTTACATATTTTATATTGGCTAGAAGCAATTTATCATTTAAAGGGCAGGTCTGAGAGAAGATGGTTGAAAAACTTTTATCCGTCCACAAATAGAGTAAAGTTAGATGGCATTGGGCCTGTGCTTGTGCAAAAAAGACGTTCCTTCTCCATTTCATTTAGTACGTTTAATTCTAAAGTACATTTTAAAGTCAGTAGCTTTTTGCATTAGCACCATTCCAAGATAACTGACATGCATTGGTTAATGTACCATCTAACGTATTCAAAGGAGTCGACGCTATTTCCTTTTCCTAGGTGTACTTTATTTGTCTAGTGATTTCAGCAATCCTCAAGTAAATCCACATCAGCTTTGACGCATGTAAATAATTCTTGTCAATATCACCACCTACGATAACATACCATATTGTTCAACAAACATGCAAACCTAAACATTTTCCAGATCATTGGAGAAAGATAGTTTGGCGAAGTATCTGCCCCAAGTGTTCTCTGCCAAGCCAAGCGAAGTGGCGGCAGCGCGGCCCGTGTGTGATTGCATGTTGCACGCGATGTGCTCACGCACACGCATCGGCATGCTCAACGACCCCTCGCGCCGGGACAAGTACCTGCAAGTGCTGCGGCGGCTCATCACCCCAGAGAGTGTCGTGCTCTCCCTCGGGGACACTTCCCTGCTCGGACTCATGGCTGCCAAACTGGGTGCCAGTAAGGTGAGGTTTGGAGGTTTTTTTATCCTCAATTTTTAATACAATTTGCAAGTTTTAAATTTTTTTATATCCCTGAAGCTGGCAACTTCCTACCTATGTGTCTGTATTACTACAATTTTGCTACAAATAACAAATGTGATACAAATTTACAGGTATTTTTTTCCATTGTGTTAAAATTTTTATCTTTATTGGGCTACGTTTCCCCCAAGAATGTCTTTTAATTTATAAAAAATTGCTTCAGTAATTTTTAAAAGTTTTATATTTTATAGGTTTGAATTTGCCTCTCGAAATAGCACTATCTGCCTAGAGTGAAAAACTTTAAAACTATTTAAAAAAGACTCAATTCTATTGTTAATTAGATATATTTTACCATCTTGCTCATACTACAAACCCTCCAAAGTGTACTCAAGCTCAAACCAAGCCAAGCTTTGAAAAGCTCAACAAAAATGCTTCTGTAATAATATTGAAAACCTTACTGTAGCAATCCATGATTGATGACCATAAACAGCTGAAGTGTGTTGTTTGACAAACAACTTGAAGGTTGTTGATAGACTGGAACTAATCCCTCCATAAAATAGCTTCCTCTCGAGCTCTTCGAGCTCTAGCAATATATAATGTGTAATGTATATTTTTAATAAACTGGTTGTTTATTGTTTTGTGAAATATATTTCAAGACAAAGGTTCATCTTCAGTCACTTAGTACAAGTTGACCAGAGTTGGACTGTCAAAAAATAAACCTTATTGTTTGATACTGATTTTACAAAAACAATCAATCAATCAAGTATTTCTAAGGAATATTTCACATACTACTGCATATACATCAAGCAAGGCTAAAACGAATAAAGAATCATTGACCTCAACAAATCATTGACGTGATCACATTCCCCTAGCTAATATTAAAGTATTTAGTGCACTGTTAGTGATTTAAAAAAATGTTTATTATATTTTCAAAAGTTATTGGCCATAGAAAATTAATTTAAAATAAAATTGTTCAAAAATGAATGAATTATAAAGTATTTTCAGAATGAAAGACATTGGATTTATAAATTTACCAAGACATATTGACTTTGTTGTAGGTGTATCATATGGAAGACAACTCACAGTCCCGTGAGGTGATGGAGGAATTGATCAAGGACAATGATCTCAAGTCTAAAGTTACACTCATCAAGCCCTCATTTCACTCCCGCCTTGATGATAAGGTGATATATTAGCATCTTGCTCAAAATCCTGGTTGACCGAAATATGTTTGAGTGATGGTGGTGACCATATAAACATTCATAAATCGACTTCAACATTAAATTTGTAGCTAGGATTCTGTCTTCAACCTTTTCCTCATTAAAGGTCAACTGATACTTGTGTGTCTTAAGCTGGTGTAAAAACATAAATTTATGTTTAAAAACTACACAGTGAACAATCATTTATTTGTACAGGTTTTACCAGACTGGAATTTTTTCAAGCTTATCTTTTTTTTTAAATTGAAAAGGAAAGCAGCATACTTGATGCTAGTTGATGATGGTTGAAGAGATTACAAAATATGGGTGGTGAGGCTAGTTTTTTGGTCGGGAATGTTAAAAAAAGTGGTCGGTAAAAGTTGAGAATTTCATTTGCAAAATTTAATAGCCACCCTGTAACTGGACACTGGGTTACACCCGGACACCCTGTAATTGGGTCACCGGACACGAGATACCAACAGTGATGACTCATCATCCGGGGACGACCACGTGAAGTTTTAATACTGGCCAGTTTTACGTCGCATTTCGTGTTTTCTTAAATGTTTTTAATTGATCATTGTTCGTGTGTGTGTGTTAAAAACTATGACGAAGCTTCTTCCAAGTTGTATTAAGTAGATCAACCAAAATTAATTGATGTTCTTGGCTTGATAATGAACCTTTGAGGTTCGAAACCTAGGTCGCAAGGAACCGAAATAGGATCACTAACAGAGCACAGGTAATTTAAACCTTTTTGTAAGCCTAACTAGGTGCCTTTCTAGTCTTACATATCAGTGTGTTAGATTTCGGTTCAAGAGGTTTGATCCCCGGGATGCACACAATGCTTGGTAAAGTAGGGAATTATTGCCTAAAAAGTAGGGACTGCTCTCCCTAAAAATGTTTATAGTAGAATCACGCTATTAGGAAAGGAAGTAATTCATGTTCAGTTTAGCGAACTACGGAATAGGGAGATTTCATAAATAATGTAAGATAAAAGACTCGTTACTGCCACTGTTTATGCAACCAAAAAGTATAATATTGTAAGTAAACCTATTAGTATTCAATGATCGGACTACGGAAAATCAGTTGCTAGCTATTAAAGTACATTCTTTGGTTGCGAATAACAATTAATTGTACATTGTAATAAGACTTGTCGACAATTTTCAAACTATTTTTGCGGCTGCAACAGCAATGCAATAGCATATGTTGACTGTAAATTTTATGTAAAATTACCTTGATTTTTTATTTTTTTGTCTAGAAAAAAGATCTGTATTTTCCCAACAAAATGTGTTCGGATCAGGGCAACTTTTAGAAAGGAGTACGCTATAATAACTTCTCCTTTATAATCTTGTTCAATATGTCTCAACAATTGCCTCCAGTGTAAATTTGAAGAAAAAGTTTTTCATATAATTTTATTACAATCATGCAATTTTATTATGTAGTATCTTTCTGTACTCATGTCATTTTCACCATCAAGTATGCTGTTTTCCTTTCCAACTACTAAAAGGTTTAAAGGTTAAAAAGGTTTTTATGATTGGTTTACTTGGTCAATCTTTCGTTTATTGTTTTGTAACCACTTGCTCTACTATAAGTATTTTCCAACATAGTGTAGCTCTAATAGTGAACTCTCACACACCAAGTTTGTACTTTAAGTGTGTGTTTGTACGGTTCGTCAGATCCGGTTATCGGTGAACCTGGTGATCGCGGAGCCGTACTTCATGACCGCGCTGTGTCCGTGGCATGTCACCCGGTGGTGGGATATCAAGAGGCAATGCCCCAACGCGGCCGGCATGCCCGCGGCCGTGTCCCTGCACATCATGCCCATGCAGTTCGATCACCTACACAAAATACGAGCCCCCCTCGGAACAATCAGCGGCTTCAAAATGACTGCTTTCGATCAGCTGGTTCAGGTGATTATTATGTTTCACACTTTAGAACTTATAATTCAAAGTAGACTCTCTTTCTCTGGTTTAGCCTTACTGTCAGATCCTCTTGCCTGCCATGCAACTAAGTGCCATCTGCCCAAATTTTATTTTCAAAACAACATTGAAGGAATTAATCAGTTTTTGGTTTAGTGTACCATTATAAACAAAACTTCGTAGTTAAACCAGTGGATTTTTTTCTATTTGAATGCACTACTTTTATTTTGGTTTGGGCTTTACAATATTTTACAGTGATTTCTTTATTTACAAGTTTGCATCATAGTAAATATTGTTTACAAATAATGCATTGTTAAATGATGTAACTAAACTACTTACCATGTTCCTTGGTACTTTGATTTTGTATAATTTACTGCAATTTTTTAAAAAGTTTTTGAAGATGAGTGCTGTTTAACAGAAAAAAGTTTTTATAGTAGAACCTACTCTTAAAATTTCAGTTTCTCTAAAAATTTCACAGTGTCTTAAAAAGTGAGTTAGTTAGCCGAAAGTTATAAGTCGGTAGTCATACTTTAAATACCGTATTCCCTAAAGAGAATTAAATTTACATTAAGTTTTTTATTAAAAGATTTTCAGCAACATAAAACATTGTTAGTTTGTCACTGTTGTTAGTTTGTCATGGGTTTAGTTTTTAAGCAACCTAAGGAGAAGGGCTCTTGTGTAGTTAGCCGAAAGTTATAAGTCGGTAGTCATACTTTAAATACCGTATTCCCTAAAGAGAATTAAATTTACATTAAGTTTTTTATTAAAAGATTTTCAGCAACATAAAACATTGTTAGTTTGTCACTGTTGTTAGTTTGTCATGGGTTTAGTTTTTAAGCAACCTAAGGAGAAGGGCTCTTGTGTAGTTAGCCGAAAGTTATAAGTCGGTAGTCATACTTTAAATACCGTATTCCCTAAAGAGAATTAAATTTACATTAAGTTTTTTATTAAAAGATTTTCAGCAACATAAAACATTGTTAGTTTGTCACTGTTATTAGTTTGTCATGGGTTTAGTTTTTAAGCAACCTAAGGAGAAGGGCTCTTGTGTTATTTAGAGAGAGGACAAAATTTTATTTTATTTTTTAATAATGTTTGTTTTTCTTATTCAACATAAAGTTAATTTGTCAGATTTAGTGTAAAAAAATAGAGGTTTTACAGTGAATACCCCCATAAACAATCAAAGTTAAAACAAGTATAGGCTATTTTACTTTTTTTTAGAATTCCAGTGCAATCAGTGATAGCAGTGTTGAAGTACATCCTTTGTGGGAGTATCCAGGAATCTGTTTGGGACCCCCAAAAGAAACTGAACGAATCGATGAGATTTCTCAAGACCACTTTTCAGAAGGATATTTGCCTTTCAATGTGTGAGTACACAGTAAGCTTATAAATATTTGTTTGTTAATTAAATAAAATGCTGTCTAGTTTTAATCTCAGTTAGCTATTAGAAAATCAAAAGAAATTGCTGCAATTAAAATTAGTCTGTAGATTTATGTTATTTTTTTCAAACTAGTTTTACATGGCTTATGTACATAATAAAGCAAAATACAATGTCATGGATGCAAGCAAAGCCTCAAATTTAGTCCCACATAAATTATTAACTTCCAATATACAGGACTGCCTTTGCATATTCGTATTCCACACATAAACAGAAATAAAAAATGTTCAGTAAAATCTTTTTGATTTCGGCTTTGTTAAAAGCTGCTATCGGCCAGTTTGCCAGTTTTGCTTTTTACACTTACTAATTTTTATTTCTGTAATATCTTAAGTTCATATTTGGTAGAGGTCTGCGGGTACAGTACCGGAAAGGGTAACTTTAAATTATTGCTTGAACCTGAGAGTGGTCAGGCAGGTTT
Organism: Neoaliturus tenellus; assembly: GCA_030545055.2. Taxonomy (NCBI): domain Eukaryota; kingdom Metazoa; phylum Arthropoda; class Insecta; order Hemiptera; family Cicadellidae; genus Neoaliturus; species Neoaliturus tenellus. The sequence continues at coordinate 64,147,482 of CM061532.1, forward strand.
GACAAGCACAGGCTTAATTCAGGTGGGCTTTTATTTTAAGTCAGGTCGGGCGGGCACCTAATACCCGAATTAAATCGGGTTGTAGGTATCTGACATGACATTTAAAACAAACCCGGGCATTTTAACTATTTTCAGCCAAAGTTTCTGACTTGCTCATGGTATATTATGACGTGATGAATAATGATAGCTGTAGTTAGTCTGCAAAGAAAACTTTCTGACGTGAAAAGGCTAGGTATCGTCACAACCCACTGATTTAATAGTTTGGTTAATTGTGTCATAACTACTGATCCAGACCCTAAATTGAGTTAAATATTCTGAAATTTTGTAGTGAAGTGCTGGTAATCCGTCTTGGTCGATAGGCTATATTTTAATTTATCATTAAGGGCTTTTGCTGCTATTAGCCACTACTTTGTTCATATTCCTATATAAATTTGGTACTAGAACTTTTTAACAAAATATTTTGGGTATAAAGTTGTTAGGCAGCAATGAAAGTGCCCAAGGTTCCCTTCCACTGGGACCCGCCATAAGAGTTCCCAGGCTGGACTCAACCATTCCATTGTTGCCATGTTGCAGGTCGGGTATGTGGCACGGTGTAGCGATGTGGGTGGACATCCACCTCGATGCCGACACGACGGTGTCTACGGGTCCCGTGGAGCCGCCTGTGCCAGGAAAACCCGTCCACTGGGACCCTTACACCCGCCAGGCCGTCCATTTCATCCTGCCTGAAGTCCCGGTCTCCGCAGACGACTTCCTGCAGTATAAAGTCACAAGGCCGAACCGGCAGATTCACCCAAAGGAACCGAAGGAATCGATATTGGAGCATGAGGTTCAATTTCAGTTTTTTCTACAGAAACCTCTTAACTTTTAATAATAGTGGTAAGTATATGCATATCTGGAATGTTGTTGTTGTGGAACAATACTTTCCAGCCAGGAAATGCGGTAAATTTGTTGAAGGTTATACCTGAAATGTATTTAATCCTTGACTATTGCTACGAAGTATAGCATTTGTATTGCTAAAAAGTTAATCAAACTTGAATAATTCAAATATTCTCAATTTGGAATCATCTAATTTTAATATTTCTGATTAATAGAAAAAACGGTTTGAATGCAGCACTTTTGATTGTATTCATTTTCAATTCAATGAATAAGCCCAACTATTGACAGGCAAACTGAATTTCAGAGCCATGGTGAGCAACTAAAATTATGAGTAACTAACTCTTATTCGGTTAAAATAAAAAATTTTCCAGGATTCTTACAACAGACTGAATATGCCAATGTTCTAAGCAGCTCGAGAAATAATTTTCTATCAAATAATAATTCTATCAAACTCGAGAAATTATTTCATAAGAATGTAATCTATTATTATATAATGAAGTGCAAGTTTGTATGAACTTGTATATTTGTACATATATATACTATTTTCATTTCTGACTTACCTTTTCCTGTAAATAAAGGCCTAAAGAAAATTGGTTGTGTTTCATAAGAAGAGAATAAAAATATACTTGTGCATTTTGTTTTGTCTATTACTCCTATTTTTCAGTTAAGTTATTAGTTGATTTCATTGAGGAAATCCCAAGGCAATTCATATTTAGCAGGAGACCCATGCTATCAGTGCCACTGACAGCCAACGAGGTCTGTAGAATCATTGGCTTTTCGTAATTAACTGCTATCATACTATCATGTCTATGATCTGTATTAAGAGTATTTGAATATTCTCATGCTATCACTTCCCTGAGTCAAAATTTAGTCCAAAGCTATAGTCTAAACCAATTATTTATAAATCATAAACATTGATTTTAGGACAAACATTTAAAATAGTTTTGAATTACATTCTTCTTCAGCTCATATCCAGTTGCTCGTTTTCAACCTTATGTTTCGATGCATTTGTGTCATAATCACGTAGTAGTCAATTTGTTAATCAAGCTAAAAATGTATCTGCTGTCATGAAAACATTGTCAAAGTTTATAAAACAAAACACTGACACACACATCGTAACATTGACACGGACACGGGTGTTAGCACATGTAAAAACAATTGTTTAACTGTTCCGTGACGGACAGTGGTACCAGGACACTCAAAATTTATGTCTCACTTATGTAATTCTCAATAATAAAAAACGACACTTAAAAACCAAAAAAAATTATTTTTATTACAGTTTGTTGTACATTTGTATAAAATTGTTTTTAAGTAGGGGTGAAGTGGGGTAAGTGGGGCCACGAATTTGCATAGTTCGACTTTGAGCTCAATTTACCAAGTTATTATTTAATATTATTCAATGAATTTTGGCATGCCTTATCCCTACTTTATTGGCTTTCAGGTGATATAATCGATTTTAAAATCCCTTTAACGGTTTGTCTGATAGAAAATTGTTTTTGAGACCATGTTCACTGGCTGCACTTCCCCGGGTGTTCGGGGTAAGTGCAGCCACGGCCTGAATAAAATATTTAAAGCACTCATAGAGGGACATGGGGTAAGTGGCTTATAGCCCATTTTTCACTGACTTTGCCAATTTTTAACTCATTGAGATATCTTAATTTTTTCAGGAGTTACGAACTTTTTCGTGGCCGAGAACACGGCAACGCAAAAATCTCTAAAATTTCCAAGATATTACTTTTTGTTATAACTAATTAAATAATGCCTAGCTGTTATACTTACATGTTTGGGATAATTTCCTGACCTCTTGTGAAGGGTTTGCAATAAATTTTATGAACAAAAATTGATTTTTATTAAAGTTAATAAATTAATTACAATGTGTATGTAAAAATTTTCACTTGAAACGCCAGTCTCATGGTTGTAGCCATATTAAATTCAACAAAAAAAAATCACTCTTAACTACAAAACAACTTGTCAATGATTACTTATAACATTTTAATGTTTGGACTTATAAATCAAAAGTTTTTTCTCTAATTCTAAATTTTACATTTAAAACCTCTGTTTTTTTGTAAAAATCAACTAAAAAGTAACCTTTAAATTTTTTTCTTTGATAATTAATCTTCATAGTTAATGTCACTATAGGTACACTAAATATAATCTTTTTTAAACTAAAATTCATTGTTCTTGTCCCTTTGCCTATTTGCATATTAATTTCAGGGGTTTCACTGCAAATTATATGAAGAAAATGACACCGCGAAGTGTAATTCCCCTCAGCGTCCTAGAGTCGATTCAGGAAGTACTAGGAACTAAAAATAGCAAAAGCAAAATAATAGAGTTAAAGCATGAAATTATGTATGGGAAATGCTTGAAAAGAATACAAATAGGCGAAATAAAAAAAAAATTCACTGGCTGCACATACCCCGGGGTCTGTGGCTGCACTTGCCCCATGTCAAAAAATGGCGGGGTAAGTGAAGCCACGGCTTTATTTTTTTTACTAAGGATTTTTTAGATAAATGGACTACAGAGGCTTAATCTACACATAAAAAACTACTAGAAACACTCACAACTTTGAGTTTAACAGTTTCCATAAAGTCATGAAAATTGTGCAATCTTTGACCCTCGCACTTCCATTTGATAGCGAAACGTAAGGTTTTTTATTTTTAAGTAAAAAAAATAGTTTTTGTCCTGTTACAGTCAATGTTAATGTTAAATATATTAGATAAAGGACCAAATAAACATAATTTGGTGATTTTAGGTTTAATTTATCATTTATAAGGTCAAGGTAGCCACTGGCTTCACTAGCCCCGTGGCCCCACTTACCCCACTTCACCCCTAAATGCCCTTTCATTACCATCAGGATTTTTATGCTTACTTAAATTGACAAATATTTTGAATTTCAAATTTTGGCTAAGATCTTTGGCTCCCCTTCATGGAATCATATGCTAGGAATGTCTCCGTTGAGCTGCTACAACCCAAGGTCTATGAGTCTTGCTCCGTGAGACGGCACTGCCGTGTAGAAGCTTGGAGTGCTACTGTATTTTGTCTTTATGTTGGCTTTCAGTGTGTCTAATGCACCCGTCTCAACCTGCAATAATTAGAAAAATGTTTAGTGTTATTTGGACAAAGGGAGAAATCACCTGTGTTAAAAATCAATTGTTCATTTATCATCCTTCATTATTCGGGTGTATACTGGTCACAGAAGTCACCGAAAGTCCCTGGTTTTAGTTAATGGTCACCGAAGTCACCAAAAAGACACTGATTTGTCTTTAAAATGCATGAAAAGTCACACATTTTTAGTGTAAATTGAAAAAATAATGGATTGCGAGCAAAAGTTTTGCGACTTTTACAATTTTCACCCCCAAAGACGCAAAAAAGTCACTGATTTTTATATCTCTTTGACACCCTGATTATACAGTTGAACTATTTTGGTAAAGTCACATTTAAAAGAGCAGGTTGCTTGTAAGGCATTATAAGGACATTTAGTGACGTACTAGTTCAGGGAGCATGTACTTACAAGAGTGACTGTGCAACCACCAAAACCCCCTCCAGTCATTCGAGATCCCAGGACTCCTTCCACGTCTTTGGCAGCGGCAACCAACTCATTCAATTCTGGACACGAGACTTCGTAGTCTTTTCTGGAAACGGAAAATTATTTTATGAAAAAGGCTTTGTACTTTTTAAAGGGTGTTAAATTTTACTGTATGACGACCCCCGAACACTATTTTTGAGTAAATCCTCTCAATATCATCACACTGTCGTGAATCAATCAGTTCTGAAACATTAATTGACTTAAAAGTGGCTAAAAACAAAAACTTGTTTAAATAATTTATTTTTATATATAAACACTGGGCAATATCATCTCTTGTTAAATGTCAAAAGCAAGATCCAGCTCAAAAGCAAGTAAGTCCTACTGATATCATTGTTGATGAAATCTGAAAATAATGTATTGTGTCCCATACTTTTGATAAAATAAATTGTAACTATGTTAATGTACATATTAAATGTGCAAAAGAGGCTGACTAACAAACCAAGTTATTGGCAACACAACCTTGAACATTCTTAATTCAGATTAAATTATTGTTTAAAAAGACATTCTAGTCATGAGTATAAAATATTTCACTGCGTGATTCAAATCTAAGATGAGTAGAAGGTTTGTTAGGACATCCAGCCAAGTCCTCCATAAAAACTTTATAGTAACCTTAGAAGGGTCATTATTCTATGATTCTATGTAACCCCTATGACTGCAGCTTTCCATTTTAGGTTGTGTGTTGTGAAATAAATCAAAATCTTGTGGGTGTACTCAAATACTTTTCAACATCAAAGTTGACTTTTAAAGATATGACTTTTTAAAGAAACAAACCTAAGTGACTCGTGACTCTGGTACATGAGTTGTCCGAACTTGACCAAATCGCCAGCTGGGAGGGCCTCCGCTGCAGCCTTTGTTCGCTCGATCTCGGAGATTACATGCCTCGCTCTGCGGAATATCACATCGGGCATCTCTCCTCTCTTGGCTGCCTGACAGGTCCGTCATAAGTCAAAGGAATTTATTTATTTAATTTTATTATAAATACTTTCCATTTACCATTTAAATACATGTCTATTTTTAAAAAGTATTTGTGGGCAGGGGAGCAGAAAATGTATTGACTCCTAAAATTTCCCCCAATTCTAGTGTTACGGATCAAAGATTTCCCCCAAAGATACGCGACATATATATATATATATATATAAAACTCAACAGCTTACAATGGGACAGTGAAATGATAAAGATTTGTTTATTATTTTAGTTTATTATATCAAAACACAATTAGGCCTACTTAAAATCAAATCAAAACTACTTTCAGTACCTGTATAAAAATATTTCTATACAACTATTTCTAATTTTAAATTAAATTATACAGTAGACTCCCTCTTAACCGGCCACCTCGGGACCAGGACGCAGCCGGATAATGAATTGGCCGGTTAAACCAATGATCATTTAAGAACGCCATCCCACAATTTTATATGACCTAAATATAATTATTACTTGAAAAACAACCTTAAATACATTACTGTATATGATTTATAGCTAATATCCACCACCCATGGAATCCACAACAAACCTACACTAATAATAATTCGTTTCTTTATTGTTGTCTACTGGATAGTAGGCCCAAACGCATTGATTTCCGGTGGCAGTCACTTCCGCCCAGGACATTATAGTTAAATTGGTTTGGGAACGTCAATATGAAATAAAGTTGAATTGAATGATACATTAAATAAGAAAACTTAGTTTCCGGCGAAACGCGGCCGGTTAAAGCGATGTTGAGATAAAAAATGGCCGGTTAAAAAGATGTTATTTTGTGTCAGAGTAGGCCGGTTAAAGCGGAGACCGGTTAAAAGGCGGCCGGTTAAAGCGATGTTGAGATAAAAAATGGCCGGTTAAAAAGATGTTATTTTGTGTCAGAGTAGGCCGGTTAAAGCGGAGACCGGTTAAAAGGTGGCCGGTTAAGAGGGAGTCTACTGTATTATGATAGTTATAACTGCCTCTGGTGTAGCTACACAAAAAATTTTTTCATAATTTTCCCAGACACTTGGAAATTTCCCCCAATCCTGGATTGGCGGATCGGACATATTCTGCACCCCTGTTTGTGGGAGAATAATTGCTAAAATAGGAGTCAAAAGATGAGATTTATAAAATTGTATTTATAGCCCAGTCAAAATAGGTTTGCGTTGGAAGTAATTCTGTAGGAGCTGAATGTTTCACAGTTGATAGACTATGATAAGGTCAAAGGTGTGCATTTTCCCAAAAGTCCCGAAAAATGCCCCTTGAGCTTTCCGCCCTACCCCCCTTAAAGTTGCAGTTATTGGAAAATCAACAGTTTACATACTCTTTTTTTACTCTAGATTTTTTATTTTATTTTTTTTATACATCGATTTTTTACTATACGTATTTTTATTTTATGATGACAGTGAAAAAAGGCTCCGTTCTTGGCCCCATTTCAGTACAGACATTATTGAATTGTAATGTCTTTCTTTCTTATTTTTTCTATAAGGGATGACTTAAAGAAATAGAACTTCAAACATCCATATATGGCCATTACTTAATTTTGTGGTGCAATGTGATTTTTTAGCCCCAATGGGGGACGGCCCACTAGGAGTCACAAGAAAATCTTAAATGTAAGCACAGGGAAATATGTACCTCATATTAAAGATCTCACTTAATAGAACACAATGCCGCAAACCCGACACAATTGGACAACCAAGCCGGAAATGCCAGGCATTTTAACTTTTCATTAAAATCTTTTATGACAATTTCAGAATTCAAAAACTTCCATTGCCTGCTACTTTTTGCTCGTTTATCCGATAGAGGTCAGGCGGATGTGCAGCACACAGGTTTGCAGCATTGTGTTCTGTTAAGTGAGACCTTCAATCTTAGGTACATATTGCCCTATACTTACATTTAAGATTTTCTTGTGACTCCTAGAATACTTGGACAGTGGACTGTCCCCCATTGGGGCTAAAAAATCACATAGTAGGTACTACAAAATGAAGTACTACTGGCCGAACATGGATGTTTAAAGTTCCATTCCTCTAAGTCATTCCTCTAACTCATAACAAAAATGAGAAGAGAAGACATTTAAATTCAATAGTCTCTTCTGACATGGGACCAAGAACGGAGCCTTTTTTCACTGTCACCATAAAATAAAATACAATATTGCTAGTTATCCTCAAACCTACCATAGTGATATTATATATCATTGTAAAGCTAAAATAACTCTCAACAAACTTCAGATTAACTGTTTTACATATAAACTTCAAACAAAGGAGCTGTAAGGGAAGGTTTTTAGATGATGTAAAGAAAAAATCAATTTCCGTTTTTGTTCATTTTGCCACAAAACTTTACGGTTTTTGTAATAAGTGGTAATGACAATTTTTGTAGCAAATTGTATTGGGAACAAAATAGAAGCTACTCCATTTCGATTGCTTTTCTCCTTGCGAAAAGTAGTTGATTTTCTAACACACACTGCAACTTTAACTTAAACGGGCGGAAAGCTTGCTTGTATGGTGGAAAGCTCAAGGGGGCTTTTTTGGGACTTTTGGGAAAATGCACACCTTATCATAGTCTATCAACTGTGAAAAATTCAGCTCCTCCGGAATTACTTCCGACACGAACCTATTTTGACTGGGCTATTAATTCAATGCTATGTCATAAGCAGACTCAAAAATTTAAAAGATACTAATTTTATTTTCAGTATTTTAATAATATTTTTTAGCAAACTTAAGTTACCACAAGCTGTACGTCTAGATTAACTCGTTCCTACAAAAAAAGTAAAACTTGTATTTTTTTATTTAAGTATTATAATTTTGTCGTAGCCCTAGTCTAAAATTGTGTTTTGATTTTATATATTTTTCAAATGTTTTTTTTTTAAAACTAATGCAAAAGTAATATCTTTAAAGGGAAATTTAAACAATTCAGTTAACCTGGTACTCATACAGTTAATTAAAATATTAGTTGAGATTTATCAAAACTCATTGGGACTGAGGGTTGTTCTGAAAGTCAAATACGAAATATACTTACCATTTATAACCACTACAAACAGTTTGACTGTTTACATACAAAAAAAAAAAAAACTTCCAAATATTCAATAGGCTTTCATAAAAAAGATATCCAAACAAAAATAGTATACATCTCTTTATTTTTGAAGACACTTGCCCTATGTTTGATGTTTTGCAATAGGTATTAATACTATACATTGAATAATGTCTGTTCACGGGTTTGGATAATCAACTCTCTACTGAAAATGTAAAATTAGGAAACAATGTTGGAATTATTCTCATATTATTATTTTATTGAAGAAATTTAAGGCCAAGTGTGAATACAGAATATAATTTCACTCTACTTTGTTCATGTTGGGTTTTAACAAAAGCTGGTGGTGACTTTGTGGTGGTTTGCAGACCTCTTTCTGCCTTATTTTGCCTTGTCCATGTAGACTATTGATCCGCGCATGGATGGTATTAGACAAAGTAAGGGGATGAGCCGCTACAGTACAAGGGCAATGTTACTGATAAAAGTCACTGGCAGAATGTGCATTTGAACCCACGACATCGCTGCCATGGTCCCGAAGTCTGGCGCGCTAACCACTACTAACCAACTAAAAATTTATCATTCTTTAAAAAATTCATTGATTTCGACCTACCTCCTCAAAAATACTAAAGGTTTTTTTGCAGGTGGTAATTTTACAGCAATGTCCCCCTCGAGCTGACTCATCCCAGAGAAATAGGCTAAAATGTTGTCTCTCCCTTTTAGTAAAATTTAGGGGGAAATATCCCTATGTCAACCTGCCTATCAATGTTTGGATGTCGTTCTGAGATCACATAGTCATTGGTGTCTGCGGCAGCTACATTACCGACCGAGCAGCAAGTCCATGGTGGCGTGCCGCAGGCTCTTGACTCCCAGCAGTCGAGCCGCTTCCTCGCACTGACTCCGCCGCACGCCGTACTCCCCCGACCCGAGGTTGTGCTTCACGTTGGAGTTGGTGATGAGGATCACATGGTCGGACAGGTGCATCGGTACCAGCTTACTGGTCAACTCCCTGCCCAACACAGATAGGTTCAGTTTCATTTAAAATGTTTAATTTATAATTACTGTACTAATTAATGGATAAACACTTTTTTTATTAGCATGATACGTGTTGTTTGTAATCAGAAATGAAAAACAAACGTCTACAACACTCAAAAATATATTTACACTTAAGTGCACTTAAGTGTAAATATATTTTTGAGTGTTGTAGACGTTTGTTTTTCATTTCTAATTAATGGATCAAGAGTCAATTTTCTCAGTGGACAGTAGATTCCCGTCCACGGGCGAAATTTGTGGATTGACTATCGCTGACAATTGATTTCACCATGATAAAAATACTGCCTAAAAAAAATAACCAAAATGGTAAAATAATGACCAAATGAGGAAAATAATCAATCTTAAAAACAATCTCTAAATAAGAAAAATAAACCATCCATAAATGAGAAAACCTTGTTAAAAATATAAAAAAAATGTTAGTTATCAATGACAGGCAAAGGTGATAATCTGCTCGCCGATAATCAGGAGTCTAATTACAGTACACTCTCGTTCATCGGAACTAATGTGGCCGGTTCGGATGTCAAAAAATTCCGATGAAGTGGAGTCCGTCGTGAGTCATCATTTCCGCCCGTACGGTGACCTATCGTGATTGTCTTCACTCTTGTTTTTAAGATAACACAAGATATTTTATGAAAATAAGGCACTCAAACTTTGAACATGGTAACAATGAACCTATTATATAGGAATAAAAACAACACAGGAAATAAAGATCCAAAATCTTTATTTTCATATTCCATATTAATATTCCAGCAGTCAACTGACTTCCACGTAACACAGCTGCAGTCGCGACGCGAGACAGACTGAATGACCGTTTGGGAAACGGTCGAAGCGGACGTATTGTTCACTTCCTGCCCCCTTCCTCTTTCTATTTTTGTGCGAATACTCCACGGCCTCATAAATCACATCGATGGGTACAGATTATGGAAAACACCTGAGACATTTGATGCAAAATGTGATATTTCACTGTTGTGCGGATAGAACGAATGGAAATTGAAGGCGCTAAAACGGAAAAATTATTTATTTCGTAAGAAAAAAAATTAATAATGTCCAGATTTTCAGTTCCAATGAAGTGGAGTTCCGATGTCGCCGAGTCCGATGAACGAGAGTGTACTGTATTTAGTAGTATTAATAATTCTAAATTCCCAGTCCACCATTGTTACTGGATGGGGCTATAATGAGTCTTGTATTTAATGTCTCTGATATTGCAAAATCAACTTAAACCTGTTATATTATCTAAATATATTTTTTTGTTTTTTCATTGAATGAATTAAGCCCTAATCATAACCAGATTTAGGTTGGTATCTGGGAGTGTGAGGTCTCCAGAAGGTATTCATGAGATATTTGATACCTAATTAAATACGTCAACCCCATTTAAATTGTTCTAAAAGTAATATTTTGTCTAACAGTATATTCGTATATTATTACAGCTTTGTACTTTATATTTCACTTGAATAGAAAAAAATTATAAAAAATAAACAATTATTTAAAAATCTGGAGATGCCTGCCAGATGCGCTGGTGTGCTGCATGATTCTGCTGATGACAATAAATTTAAATAAGTTTAAAGAGAATTCCATTTTTTAATGGTACAGCCCATTTAAAATGACACCGCTCAGAAACATCCTTAGACTAAAACAACTGAAGACAATTTTGTTTTTTCTGTTCTAACGACGTTATTTTTCACATATAAAGGCCTAAACCCCTCCAAAAAATACTTATTTTTGTTCCCTTTTAAAATCAATTCAAAGTTTGTATGAGTAAAAAATAATGACCTAGGTTTAATACCCTTGGTATTAAATAAATGTATATGACTTAAAATATTGTATTTAAATATGTACACTAAGCTATTTTTTGCTAAGTCTAAATTTCATACAACTTTTATTTTGTATTCGGTATTAAGTGAAAGAAAATTTAAAAATATACTTATTCCCTCTAAACATGAAAATATGAACATTCAAAATTCACATTAGAATCTAAAATAGGACTGGTTCCAAATATCTTATCAATCTAGCTTTTTACTAGGTTGTCACTAAGGTTATCATAACCTTCATAACCTTTTTCGGAGTCCGAAAATTCAAAATTTCAGTTCTTTTTTTCTATATGTTAACTACCAAAATTTTGCACCAAATTCAACCTGCAATATAATTTGATTAAAAAGATAATCCATTTATAAACTGACAAGAGATGTTTAATTACATCTACGATTTAATGCCAGTTAGATAAAGAAGATATCTTCTGAGAAAGGTTGCCCTTGAAATAACCTCACAATTAAGCCTTGATTAGGATGTTTGAAAATAATTAGTCTCAGTTGTCTATACCATCTTGGAAAGTTTCTTGGAAATGTAAATATTTTAAACTAGAATTTTATAATATAAAATAAATGCAATGATTTGATTTTCAAATTTTTGTAAGTTTTGTGGGTTTGTGCTTTTTTATCAATGTGTGCATAATGAATTAAAAAAAGGTTTAAACTTTCAACACAGCAATAAAATCTTAATTTATTAAAAATCAAGGTTTTTTATAACCCAAATTGTTCATGCACTCTACTGCAATGCATAATGAAATTTCTGATTGACTTAGAAAATTGAATGACTCAAAATATAATTCCTAATATGAAATGTGTATAGGTGCATAGAGGTGTTTGGAGTGCTAGGTGGTATTAATGCTAATGGGCTACGCTATGGGGCACTACGCTTTTGATGATCAGCTTAAACACGTAACCGAACTAATGCTTTGAGTTTGGTTTTGCAACTTCCAACATAGGAAGTCATTAAGTATTATAGTCGGAAAACTCGTTAGTTAGTTTTCAGTAGGAAACAAATTTTTATTAACAAAAAATGTTTGGATGTATTTCTAAAATATAAGAAGTACAAATTTGTAATGCAAAATTTTTAGATGAAAATTATACTGTTTACTTCACTAATTGTCCTAAACAAAAATATTAAGAAATTAAATTAAAAATACTTTTACTAATTTTATATTGATGTTGTTTTCTATTAAAATCAAGAACTCTTTGATAAGTTATTACTTTTCAAATGGAGCATTTTAAAGTTTCAAGATTATTATGTCACGATATTATCTGTTGTTGTTCTCTTAATTGGCTATTTTTACCACATAATAACACTAATTGCCAAAAAAAGTTAATGTTTTAATTTTTTATGCTGCTTTACTGTTCAACCACTAGTTCTGGTGCAGTAACAACAAACTTCTAAAATCTTTCTTTCTTCCCCCCCCCCCAAACATTTTTTTTTATATTTTTAAAATTATTATTTTTTCTTTCAATGACTTTTTTTTACCTTTTGTAAAACCAACATTGGTAAGCTGAATTTGTAACAGGAAAAATAATGACAAAGCGTGAGAAAGTTTATTACGTGTATGTATTTATAGTAATATGGTTTACTGTAATTGGAGATTATACTCTGTTGTAAGCAATTGAATTGTAAATAAAAAATGTTTCCCTAAATGAAAGTCTGAAAAAGACAGAATTTTAGTAATAAATTTTTTTATAAATAAATAATGAATTTTTTGTACAGTCTTTTGACAGGATTACAAATTTAAATGACTGTTTTATGATATTAAAGTCCAAATTTAAGGGCGACCACTGCAAATAACAGAATATAATAATAAATATTTATAAAATAAAGATCATTATTCTTTAAAAGCTTTTCTGTGGGAACATCTATAGCTAAGAAATACTGCAGTTGCTTTACGTTTTTCTTTCAACCCATGTATTTACTGCATAACCTAATCTCAGTGTTTAGGACGTACACCCTCTTAAATTCTGTTAAACTTCAAAGGCATTTTAGTGTAATGAGTAGAAACATGGAACCAAATCTTGATTCAAAATATCAATAGAATGTGAGACAGGACACTTACATACAGTCTATCAGCAGAGCGTTGTTTCTCTCCCCCAGGACGGATATGAACTGATCCATGATCCCACAAGGAGTGTTTGCAAATTCATGCTCAGCTTTCTGGCAAGCTAGGGCTTTTTCGGTGGGACTGCAACATTTATTTAATATTAAAATCATACTTTTTAAACTATAGATTGCCCCTTGGTTGATATGTGACCAAACCCTTAGTAAATTTGGACCCAATTAGTTAAAAAAAACCTATTTACCCCACTTAACATCAGTTTTTCCCATTTGACAAACATTAGTTATTACAACATCTGTCTGATTCAACCAATTACCCTTCTTCATAAGATTATACAAGTTGAAGCCTGATTATTCAACCTGAATAACAGTATCAACATAATGCTAATCAAGAAGTTATTTCATAAGATTAACTTTGAAGTTAATTATTGTTTGATTTATAATTTTTTATAGGTTGTCAAGTTGAGCAATTAAGTTAAATTTAATCCCAGGTTAATCTAGCCTATTTGATTTTTACTTAATATTTATAACAAAAAAGGTTGGTGAAAAACTGAAACACTTCTCCCTTAAAAGTGTTGAAGAAGAAAAAAATATGACATGAGTTTTAAAATTAAATCAACAAAATAGAACTATGTGTCAGTAAATGTTACCTGTAATAACTATTTATTCCTTTCACAAAGAATTGCAATGTATCAGAACTTACAAAACTGATTATTATAAGAACTACTATTAGATACGAATCCAAAAAAACCTACACAGTATTGGGTTTTGTAGAATCTGTGCATGTAATGTGTGTACCTGTCAGCTTTACCGAAGAGCCCCTCCAGGAATGTGTAGGTGGCCACTTCCAAAGATGCACTACTAGACAGCCCTCCTCCCAGCGGCACACTGGTCACCACGACAGCATCGAAACCCCGTACCTCGCCTACAACAGCAATCGAAACCTCATAACATCAATTTCCGTTTAGGTGGCCACTTCCAGAAATGATGCACTACTAGACAGCCCTCCTCCCAGCAGCACAATGGTCACCACAACAGCATTGAAACCCCCCACGTCACCTACAACAGTAACACAATGTCATAGTATCCTGGTCCATTTAGGTGGCCACTTCTAGAGATGATGCACTACTAGACAGCCCTCCTCCCAGCAGCACACTGGTCACCACAACAGCATTGAAACCCCCCACGTCACCTACAACAGTAACACAATGTCATAGTATCCTGGTCCATTAAGGTGGCCACTTCTAGAGATGATGCACTACTAGAGAGCCCTCCTCCCAGCAGCACACTGGTCACCACAACAGCATTGAAACCCCCCATGTCACCAACAACAGTAACACAATGTCATAGTATCCTGGTCCATTTAGGTGGCCACGTCTAGAGATGATGCACTACTAGACAGCCCTCCTCCCAGCAGCACACTGGTCACCACAACAGCATTGAAACCCCCCACGTCACCTACAACAGTAACACAATGTCATAGTATCCTGGTCCATTTAGGTGGCCACTTCTAGAGATGATGAACTACTAGACAGCCCTCCTCCCAGCAGCACACTGGTCACCACAACAGCATTGAAACCCCCCACGTCACCTACAACAGTAACACAATGTCATAGTATCCTGGTCCATTTAGGTGGCCACTTCTAGAGATGATGCACTACTAGACAGCCCTCCTCCCCAGTGGCACTTTGGTCACCACAACAGCATCGAAACCCCCCACGTCACCTACAACAGTAACACAATGTCATAGTATCCTGGTCCATATAAGTGGCCACTTCCAGAGATGCACTACTAGACAGCCCTCCTCCCAGTGGCACTTTGGTCACCACGACAGCATCGAAACCCCCCACGTCACCTACAACAGTAACACAATGTCATAGTATCCTGGTCCATTTAGGTGGCCACTTCTAGAGATGATGCACTACTAGACAGCCCTCCTCCCAGCAGCACACTGGTCACCACAACAGCATTGAAACCCCCCACGTCACCTACAACAGTAACACAATGTCATAGTATCCTGGTCCATTTAGGTGGCCACTTCTAGAGATGATGCACTACTAGACAGCCCTCCTCCCCACTGGCACTTTGGTCACCACAACAGCATCGAAACCCCCCACGTCACCTACAACAGTAACACAATGTCATAGTATCCTGGTCCATATAAGTGGCCACTTCCAGAGATGCACTACTAGACAGCCCTCCTCCCAGTGGCACTTTGGTCACCACGACAGCATCGAAACCCCCCACGTCACCTACAACAGTAACACAATGTCATAGTATCCTGGTCCATTTAGGTGGCCACTTCTAGAGATGATGCACTACTAGACAGCCCTCCTCCCAGCAGCACACTGGTCACCACAACAGCATTGAAACCCCCCACGTCACCTACAACAGTAACACAATGTCATAGTATCCTGGTCCATTTAGGTGGCCACTTCTAGAGATGATGCCCTACTGACAGCCCTCCTCCCAGCAGCACACTGGTCACCACAACAGCATTGAAACCCCCCACGTCACCTACAACAGTAACACAATGTCATAGTATCCTGGTCCATTTAGGTGGCCACTTCTAGAGATGATGCACTACTAGACAGCCCTCCTCCCCAGTGGCACTTTGGTCACCACGACAGCATCGAAAACCCCCACGTCACCTACAACAGTAACACAATGTCATAGTATCCTGGTCCATTTAGGTGGCCACTTCTAGAGATGATGCACTACTAGACAGCCCTACTCCCAGCGGCACATTGGTCACCACGACAGCATCGAAACCCCGTACCTCGCCTACAACAGCAATCGAAACCTCATAACATCAATTGCCGTTTAGGTGGCCACTTCCAGAAATGCATTACTAGACAGCCCTCCTCCCAGTGGCACACTGGTCACCCCGACAGCATCGAAACCCCACACCTCGCCTAACAGCAATCACAACCTCATAATATCCAGCACCATGTAGGTGCCCTTGAGCCAATATACGTACATTGACTGTTGATTCAAGTGTTTTCATCATTTTACTCATATTGGTATCTGCCCCTGAGCTGGTAATACTAATTTAATGGTTTTAAGTTACCTTCGTGTACAGGTCATATCCAGTTGTTCTTCTACAACCTCAGGTTTCGAGGCACTTGCGTCATAGTCATGTAGTGGTCAATTTGTTAAAAATCAAGCTTTAAAAATGGTTCAGCCCTCATTTTTTTTCTTTCTGTCAAATACTGTAATGCGATAACTTTAACTTTATCTGAAAACTTATTTGCAGGATATGAAACACTAACAAAAATGTATGAAAGTTATTTGCTACAAATTTGTCATTTTGTTTAGTTTTTTTTTACATTGGTTATTTTCATTTCAATAAAGGTTTCAGAAGTTTGTTGTTTTAATCTGAGTTCATGCTTGACAACCGCCCATGATGCTTTAGATTTATTGTTTGATTTTTCATGAAGTCATTATTTGAACTATTTTGGAAACTTTCTTGGCATCATTATAATATGTAAAAAAATCAGGGCTTCTATTCCACTTTGTTTTTTTTTTTTTTGGTGAAGTACTTTTTTCTTTCAGCTGAAATTTGAATTCCTTAAGTTAAAATGTGGATCTTATTTTGCTGAAAACAATGTAATCCACTTTATTTAAAGCTGATCTCAATCAGATACCAATAATATACTGTTGACGTGAAAGCATCAATCAGTGAAATTAAACAACATTTAAATTAAAACATTCCAAAATCACAAACTTTAAATTAATTACACAACCAACTTTCTTTTTAGTTTTCAGTTCTAGAGGCTTTTCAAAAGGTATGTTTTCAATCTTAGACTTGTCACAAACTTTGACAAAGTTTGTGACAAGTCTGAACCTGGCAATGAAAGCATAGTTTTCAAAAGACCTCACAAATTAAAAACTAAAAAGGAATATATTTGTGTTTATACTAATTTACATTCTATACATATATGTGACAGCAATATATGTACAATATATGTGTCACATAAAATATGTGACATGGCTTTTTGTACAACAAACTCCTCCCACAGTTTTCAACTGATTTTAATAAGTTACATATTTTTCTTTTATTTTAAGTTAAATCTTATATGTTTTTTTTATCTGAGTTCGTGCTACACTTCCTCGCTATCGTTATGACAAGCTTATATACTTGGCGTGAAAATGTTACTTACCTGTAAGAATATATTATATATTTTTTTTCATTCTTCTTAAGAGTGTAAGCTTTTACCATTTTTTTTTTTTTTTTTTTTTTTTTTTTGTAAAGTCATTAAATTTCTCTTATCTTTTACTTTCCAGGTAAATGCTTTAAATAAGCTAAACGACTCGATTTAACTAATTTATCTCATATTTTTTAAATTAATGGGTATTGAAACCATACTAGTAAACTGAATTTGAGGTGGGTTTAGAGTAGATAATGCAACTTTATCTCGGTTCTTTAGAATACCGACAAATTCGGTTCCGACCGTTCCCCTTCAAAACGTTAAAAAATGCCACTGGCGTTGATAGACACAAAATAAAATAAAAAAAAAAAAATAATAAAATACATTTCATATTTCCATTCATTATTGCCATGATAGTGATTATTCATTTATTTTTTCTTCACTCAACAGGGTCAAATAACCCTATAGGATTATTAAACTCTAATTTAGATAAAATCCCATTCCACCCATTCTTCTCTATTAAAGACTTAATAGGATTTTATATTACAGTGACTTTATTAATACTTGGTGTCATTAGATAGAGCTTGGTGTGAAGTTGTTTCTAAAGTATATTTAGAGAGAAGGGCCCCAACACCCCCATTGGGGGGGGGGGGGGGTAACATGCCCTCAAAGTTCGCTATTTTACCATTTGATTAACATGGGTGAGAAAATTGATTGATTTTAAAGTTAACAGCTATAAAGCGTAAACACCGGACATCAGCGAAACCTATTCGCCTGTTTACACGAAAGAACGGAGTGTACCTCTGGTTAATGAACTGCATAACTGGTTATACGTATGCATGCAGAAAATATATAGAGCAACTGTGAAGGTTTCACAAATTGTAGAATTATCTGAGTGGTCTCAAATTGAGAGTTTTGGCCAAAGGGATTCTGTAAAAATAACGGCATAGCCAAGAAGCTACGAGGAAAGGATAAATAATGTAAAACGTCTTCCAGAAGAAAAGCGTGGAGGTAAAAAGTGCTTGTGCTTTGTTTAAACCTTATATTATACTAACCTATATTCAAGCTTTTGATGAAGTAATTCTGAAATGGGTAAATAAAAAAATGTACAGAAAGTTAAATCTAAGGCTAAACAACAGGATTCTAGGGATCCAAGGATCTGTGACAATAATTTTGAAATGTTCTTCATAAATAAAATGATAAAAATCCTTTGTTACTACCATGACATTGTGTATTTTATAATTTTTTAATTGTTTCTCAATTTTAATGCACCATTTACAATGACTTATTCTGTGCATGTATTGTGTTTACTTATAGCCGCATGCTACTTGCTTTGGTTGCTTTAATCTATTTGTAGCTTATTTACCTACCTACAGCATCTACATAGGCTAAAGAAATATTCAACTGAGCCTCGATTTAGTCAGTTCTGACTTTTAATTGAAGTATTCACTGTGGATGAATCTTTTATTCTGAGACAGTTGTAACAATGTTTTGAAACTATTATTCAGATTAGCATTAATATATTATTGGACGCTTGTCATGCAATAATTGTATTGTATTCTGGCAATAAAGAGAATTGAATTGAATTGAATTAAACACAATAACAATTTGTTCTTGAAATTTATATTTTTTTTTTTATATATTTTTAATGGCAAAAAATTATTTTTAACCTAATTCTTAAGGGAAGAGTATTAGCCGCTACTAGTAAACACTAACAACAGAGCTGGAATTTGAACTCTTGATATCGTTGGCATGGTTCTTAAATCCATTGCAAATATGCGATGGCTCTTCCCAGGACAACTTTAAAACTGGTTTATACTAGTTGCGAAGTTGACATTGGGTACAGCAAACGAAGTTGTCATAACACTGTGGTAAGTCTTTTGGCTGTCCACTATGACAATTTCCCTTCCTTCATAATCCATTCATGTTCAAGACAGTGGGGGGTTAATGCGAACTGCATGTAAGCCCCTAGCTGGAACATATGTAGACAGCAGGGGGTGAGGAGAAATGCTATGGGCATCGAAACCCCTAGCTGGAACATATGTTCAAGACAGCAGGGGGTGAGGAATGCGACGGGCATAGAAACCCCTAACTTGAACATGAGTGGACAGTCCCGTGTCTCATCCTTTCTCTTCCTTCAATATCCCATCCTTCCGGGGGCCTGCGCAATATGCCCATTTTGAGGCAGACGTGCTCAACGGTTCGGCCGGGGTCTCCTTATCCACCAATAACAACAACAACAACAATGCGATGGCTCACTTAAAACTGTTATTATCTTGGTTTTTTTGTTTTTTTTTTTGTATGTAATGCCTTTTTGTGTGAGTTATTAAAGTTGGGCTGATAACAAAATGACACCCCTAGTGTGATCCATCATCGAGAGTAAGGTGGCAGAAATGAATTTATATTGATCAATCAATATGTCATACACATTCATGAACTCTTTTAGGCATAGATTTTCTAACTGCTCATAAATATTCAATGGAATATTATTTTATATGCTGAAGTAAGTTATAACGTTGCACACGTCATGCACTCATTTCATAGGTACTCATTCATATATCGCTTGAAATATGCCTTAAAAGTGTCCACATTTCAAATAATGTATCTATTGAAGTACAGTGTATTTTGTACATTTTTATGTTTTTAATTGCAGTAATAGAATGCAAAGTAATTTATGGGGATTATTTCAAGTGAATAGAAGACAGTGTTTCACCACTGATGGTTTTACTAATTTTAGAAATTAATAACAATTTTTAATAATGACGTGGTTTTTATAACATGTCTAAGACAATTAAGTTTTAACTAAAAAGGATATAGATCACCACCAAACACTTTTAAGGAAAACTATCCAAACCCATCCAATTTTTTTATGTGATTATAAGTATTGTTATACAAGCCCCGACTCAAGGTTCCAAAATGTTATTTTCTTTGTTTAAAACTAAACTGTTTTGTCATAACATAAACTTTGCCTGACAAGTACAAACGAACACATGGCAATGTTATTTTTTCTCAGCTAGAATGTTTCATTACAATTACACAAAACACAGTTGAATTTTCCCAGCTATTAGTACTGTTAATAGCTCCCAACATGATTATGTATATCATGGAAATTTAAATTGGGATTCAATTTAGAGTGTGGTACCGGTATGAAAAATTAAAAATAGTTTCTTAAAAACATTATTAATTTTTTTATTCGTTTTAGCAACAAAAATAAAAGATCTCATTGAAATTACATTAACACGTTCACGGCTGCACGGTTTTTTGTGTACCTCGCCGCCATCCTAGTTATTAAAACCGCCATGCCTATTGTGGCAGCAGCACTGTCCAGAGAAAATCCACATGGTCACAAAATACAATATACTATTGAGCAGTGCTGTGCAAGGTTTCAGATTTCTGACTCAGATCCTGTTAAAAAATCAATCACATAGTATCGCACTGCACCTTGGAAGCGATCGAACCCACCAGGATGGCATTAGGGTTCCGTATGGGAGCGATCGCTCCCATGCCGCCGTGAACGTGTTAAATATACACATTTGAAAAAATATTATGGCACAGCAATTAACATTATCTACTTTTATAAAATTCACCTCTTTAAAACTGTTAGAGTGCTCAATTTTAATTATGAACTTGAGTAAAATATAACATTTGTTAAGTTTTTGTCCATGTAACAAGTTACAAAACGTATTAATTTTCTGCAACTGTCAGGCTGTGCGGCAAATGAATATTGAAAACACCAAATAATACTTAAATTTTTGCTGATTTATCCATGTCTACTATTTGAAGACCAAACTTTTCACAAGAGATCAACAGTAAATGTTATACATCAATAATAGAGTTCCTAATATACAGCATATTACCTAAAAATTCCTTAATGAAAATAATACCATACAGATTACCTCATGTTCAGATACTATCTATTATATAACTTTAATAAAATGGCTCATCTAAATTGCTGCCCAATTATTTTGAAAGTTTGAGAATAAAATGTTATAAAGGATCTTGCAAATTTTAACAAAGGAAAACTAATAATGGACCCTGATGAAAACTAGACTGTTCACTTTAACAAATTTAATTTCCAATCTTAACTTAAGCTCTTTGTTTTAGTTAACCCTTCGTTGCTGACATGGATTTTAAAACACGAATGGTGACTCATGGAGTTTTTCTACGGGTATTAAATAACAGACAAGCAGGGTAATTTTACCCACATATTTATAAAAACTTGTATAAAAACCATGTATAATCAGTAAAAGTATTAATTAATGCAATAAAAATACTTATATGAAAACAACTATAAAAACTAAAATAACAAAAATAACATCACCGTCGGTGACACACAGAACTAAGCTCCAGGAGCCTAGTGGCACTAGAATGGGCTATGAGTGGTTACACACAGTTAAGCAGCCTCACAATCTCAGCATTTAACTGAATATAAAAGGTAGTGCGGGGGGGCTTTGGTAAGCGTAAAAAGGTTATTTAGGCCCTCGAAAGATGCCCGTGAGGTACTGTGACTTCTGTGGCTGCCAAACGGCAACAACGCATATTTTTTACAAAAATTAAAGTGCCCAAGGAAAACTCTGTGGTGTCACCAACGGAGGGTTAACCAATATCACCAACCTTTGTAATTTTTTACAACTCCTTTTATGTAGTTAGCCCATTTAGGGTTTCCAGGTATCAGTTTTTCAATGGATGGGATGAAGAATTCAGCAGAAGTTTCCTCCTCAAGTTGAAGACAAGTTTTCACTCGACATTTGTCGGAATTGTTAGCGCTTCCCACCACAAGTGTTGCAAGGTTCAGAGCCTGAAATAAATTAAGCTTTCTAATTTAAATTACCTTTTTATATCAATAAGTTTGATAATTGGAGACCCATTACTCACATAAGTTCTTGGCCTGGGGCAGGAAACATTGCACGTGTATGAGTGTTTTAGCTATCAAGTTTTTATCCAATATAATTCAAGTCTAGTAGTAGGAACTTTCACTTTTCTAACTGTTAGAAAAGTGCTTCAGGCAAAAAGAAAATCAGATATGTTATTTATTTTTACCTAATGTTTTAAAGCTATATTGAGACTTTGAACAGAAAATAAAGGTGTAAAATGCCCTTTAGAACTGTAAACAACACATTTTATATCTTTCCCAATTTTGTTTTATAATATAAATGTAAGCAATAATGTGATATCACAGAAAATACATTTTTAACATACAGTTGACTATTTTATATAGGCCTATGATAATATTTTAACATTGTATAGTGCAATTTCGTGATTTAAGCACATTAATTTTGTGATATACAGTAGGCAAAATTATATACAGTACCTAACTATAACCACAAAATATGTCCTTTCACTAAATAGGGTAACTTTTTATACTGTACGAACAGACGCCTTTTTCGGGTTGCGCTATTATAACACTATTTTACATTTTACTATAAACAAAAATTTTTTATACAAATTTCACTGATGAAAATCCCCCTCACAAATATCTCCTAATAAAAATTAAAAAAACCTGAGACAACACATAGTTGACTGTTCAGTGCAGGACATAGATGATAGATATCAACTGACTGAGAAAACCAATTAAAATGAAGCCAGTAAAAGATTGTTGGAACAGGACAAGCTGAGATTACTGTTTACTCACAGAAGTATCCGTTAAAACAAATAGATCGTTTCATAATAATTCTTTGGACTGAATCTTTGTAAACATTAAAACGTAAAATTTAAAAAATGTAATTCATTTACGCTACTGCTACAACAGAACATCATATGAGTCGTATAGTTCCAAAACGTGTCTTGTCCACTTCTTAAAAATTTACAGGAGAGAGGAAAAACTGTTTAGTAATGTTTTTATTAAGATATTTAATAAATATTAATATATTTCAGGAGCATAGGACTTATTAAGAAAAAAACAATGTAGATTTTTAATATTATGATAGAGATGTATTTTTAATTTAATATTTTAATATGGATAAGGAACCTTTTGGAACAAATTTTGGATTAGACTTGTTTTGGAACGTAATTGGTTGGATAAGGCATTTTATGGAACAAAATAAATCAAATGGATAAGACTTTTGTTTGAAAAATCATTGTTTAATACTAAAAATTATTATCAGCTGAATAACAGGATTAATAGGATTGTTAATAAGAACAAACCGTCCGTAAAACTAAAAACCGTAAATCTAAATACCCCTGTCGCAGCAGACCTGCGTACTCAGCGAATTTCCAATGGAATTTCAGATTATTTACTTTCCCCATAAAAACACCATAAGATCGAGTATGTAGCTTTGCTGCCATTGGGTGTTGTTAGTTTTAGCTTATCAATAATTGGTAAATGTAAACACAAAATTGTATCAAGCTCTGGCAATTTTTATTTTCCCCATAAACCCCATGGGGGAGAGTATGTAGGTTTGCTACCTTATAGGTTTTGTAAGCAAGTATAAGTTAAACCTTATCTAGACATGCACATACCAAATTTGATTAAGTTATGTCAATAAATAAGCAAGATATAGGATTTTCTTGATTTCCCATAAAAATAACATGGAAAACACATTTTTGGATTTTCCCCGTAACCAGTAATTATGAGTTTTAAAAATTAGGTCAAAAATGCCAAAAACCCATTTTTGAAACCTATGAAACCCCATAAAACCCCGTTCCCATAACCCGACAATGCTGGTTCGCGAACTCATGAAAATAGACCTGGTCTAACACCTTCATACCAAATTTCATCAAAATCGGAGGTTCCCTTAAAAAAAACTGTTTTTGGCTTCTGGGGACCTCGAAATGAAAAAGTACATGGTCCCGGGCTTAGGTCTTACCATGGCTACTATTGTAATAGGCTATTCCCTATAGGGAAATTCGATAAAACACAGCAAAACTACACTCTTAGCTCCAGAAGTACTCCATCTTATAGGTTTACTGGACATCCAGAACACAACTCCTCATCTTCCTCGTCATTTAGATGCTCTCCCTCAATAGGATTTTATGCAATATCTCAGCATAAAATGAAAGTTGCGAAATAAAACCATTCCGTCCTGTTTTATTTAATAAAATTACCATTAATACTATATCAAAGTCAACCAAAATGGATATGAATCTGTTTGGAACTAACACTTAGAAATGGCATTACAACTGAATGAACGTAGGACCTTTTTGGAATACAAATGGATTAAGGCCATTTCACACCGCCTACCGCTACCGGCTACCGCTACCGCTGGCGGTACTTTTTAAAGATCGCTCACCGTGTTATCATATGGGACAGTTCATACCTGACTACCGCACGCCCGCGGTAGTGCCGGTAGTACCGCCAGTACCGCTCCTCGAGCGATTTTGTACCGCTACCGGCGCGGTAGTTTTGGCTCGCGCATGCGCAGAACGCCAGCCTGTCGACTGCAACCGTCTCGCGCCACCACGTGTTTGCTTGTTGCTGTTGACAAGTGTTTACTGTTTTGCCGTGGAATCGTTCATCGAGGAAGTGAGGAAGAGGCCGGTTTTATGGGATACACGGAAGGAAATATACCGTGATGGCAATGTGAACGATTTAGCGTGGCAAGAAATGAGCGAAATCTTCCAATCAATTCCTCCTGGCCAAAACCCTCATATACAACTAAAATTTCCAAAATCCTTGGAGAGAAAAAAGGTTTGCCCATGCAAACAGCGCTTGTTTTAGAGTGTAAGATAAGATAGAGTAGGTCTATAAGATTTTACATGGAATCGTAATCTGGAGTAAAGATTCAGACATTTTCTTTTAGCTGTTTTAAAAATATAAATACAAAAGAACCATGTTTTTTTACATAAAGCTTTCATATAAATAATTCTGTAGGAATAGAGTTACTATAAATCCCACTAAAAATGTTTTGAATTTTATTTATAGCAGATTAATAAACGATTTTAGAATTAACGTAGGGCTACCTAAATTAATAATTTTAACCTTATTCATTATTAATAATTGTTGTTATTATTGGTGTTAATTGTTGTTATTATTAATAATTAATTGATAATTATTCTTTTTATGTTAAAAAAAGTACTTGAATCTAAATGCTATAATTACAGTTGAAAACAATAATCATTCAAGAAAGTATTTAAAAGTAATTTATTATAGAATCATTATACAATTTTAAGGATTTCCAAAATGTTTATATAACAAGTGTTAATTATGAGCAAAAGTAACAGAGATTAAACAAGAATAATTTACAATTTACAAAATAATTTACTGTAGTCGATGAAACTCCCGCCTCCCGCGCAGATGCGGTAGTTTTGGTGTGAAATGGCTCACGGAAACGTCCGCTACCGCGCCGGTAGCGGTAGCCGGTAGCGGTAGCTGGTGTGAAATGGCCTTTAGGAACATTTTGGAATAAAACTAAATTGGATAAGGCCTTTTATGGAATAAAATTAAATTTTCAAACTTGATTTTACATTGGATATGAATTTTTTAGGAATAAAACCTAGTCAGAATCAGATTCAGATTTAAATAACGAATCCAGTGGTACCAATATCTCAAATTCAAATTTTTGGGGATAAGACACGTTTTGGAACTATACGACTCATATAATCCCACAGTACTAGAGTCAAACCAATTACAGAATTATAATTTTAATTCAAATGGGTGATATTGCCAGTATGATGTAATATTTGTTTTTATCAAATATTATATTAGAATGTAAATACTCCGACAAGCTTGAAATCGAGGGATTTCGTTTTGGTTTTTTGAACAGAACTGGAAATGTAATGTAAGTTTGGAGAACATATTGATTGAATTTAAAAGATTTCTGCACGTAAAACCCTGATGTGGGTGGGCAAGGTCCTAAAATTGGAAAATGCCCTAAAAGGGCTCTCCTTTTTATGAATTTGTTTACCCAGAATAGAACAAAACAAAGGTACTTAATACTTCAAAATCATACATATAAAACAACTGAAATTTAAGCTACACCATTGCTTAATTAAAAAAATTCTCTATCTCTTTCAGTACAATATTTTAGCTTGTGTACAAATAATAGTAAAGGCGTACACATACTTTCTGAGACATTACTGAAAATGTAAAAAATGCCCATGATGCAATGTTCTTTGCAGATGCAAATTTTTCATGATATATTAGCAGTCTTCCCAACAGGGAATACACTATTACTGTAGTAGTAATGGTAAGACATAAGTCCAGGACCATTTGTTACTTAATTTCATTTCGAGGTTCCCAGAAGCCAAAACCACCTTTTTTAAGTATTTTTCAATATTTGGCCATGGTACTCAAAACTTAAGAAAGGGACCTCCGATTTTGATGAAATTTGATATGACGGCACAAAAGAGTTAAAAAAAAAAACCAATTTGGTATTTTTAACTTGGCTTAACTAATTACAGAGAAAACCCAAAAATATGTTTCCCATGATATTCTTGTGGAAAATCAACAACCCTGTTTCTTGCTTATTTATTGATATAGCTTGATAAAATGTATGTACATTCACTAGGTTAACTTATTTTTGCTTACAACCCCCATATGGCAGCCAAAGCAGATCCTTACCTCTTTGGGGTTAAGTGAGAAAATAAAGAAATAACTTATTTTCACTGAGAAGAGATTATACCATATTTGCTTACAACCACTGGCGCCGACTCCATGGGGCCCGAGGGGCTCGAGCCCCCCCAACATTTTCCCTGGGGGGGCTCAGCCCCCCAGGCCAAAAGAGGTCAAGTTAAAATTTCCATCCGCTGCCGTGACTTAGTGTATAAGTTTTAAAGTACGGTAAAATAATTGAAACAAACATGTATATTACAGTTTTTCCTTTGTATTGTTCGAGAATGAGTACAGTAAGCTGTCCGAACGTTTTTTTATTATTCAATTTCTTTACTCCAAGTTTTGTTTTCACGGAGTTCTCTATGTCCAGATTATCACTGGTTGACAGAAATTTGAAACTTTATCCTGCTGTTTCGGGGCTTCACTAAATTCTTGCTTATCAATGCAACTAAATGTGACAATCAGTAAATGACATGTAAAATACCGTAACGTAAAAGTACTATTTTTGAGTTTTAAAATGCATGGCTAGGAATTTTCTAGTTCAATGCAAGGAATTTATAACAATAAGCCTACGATTCGACAATAGTAGCTATTTGGCCACCTGATTTTGTCCTCATGGAAAAATTGGTCTCGTTCACGCACACTAATTAATTGGTGTGATCGTTGTTTACTCATTGATAACCAATACCTTTTTAAAGTCTTTTTACACGCGATTCACTCCCTGACGACTACTACGGTAGTCACAAAAATAACACAGTTTCTCTTATAGAATTTATTTAGCTCACATATTCAGATGGAGATGCAACAACCAGTGGACCGAATACCGATCCTGATTACCACCGATTATTGCTAGTAAACGTAACCGTTGAATAAAGAAGGTAAAGAGAGTCAAATTAATATAGTTTATTGTTTTTAATTAAGGTTACTATATAAAATTTTAAGAGTGTGAAAAATGAAGACTGCAAGATAGCCTATAGGCCTACTTTAAGTTCTCTCATTCACTACTGTACAAAATCAATCAACTTTATATACAAAATCAATGGTTCCATCGTACATGTTTTATGTCAGTATTTTCTTTTTCCTTCATTATTTTATTTATAAGTTCAGTATTTTATTTATAAGTTTATAAGTACCTTTAAGTATGTCAGGAATAATGTAACTGCGTTAACTTAATAAATGCAGCTAAAGTTGTTTATAGGAAAAAGTGTTTCAATATTAGACTTTTTATTTTAATACTGTTAAGAAAACTTCATAACATACTATACCAAATCAAGAAAATAACAAAATTTAACTAATTTTTAAAATTCTAAGAAATTTTTAAAAAGTTTTTCTCTGGCTTAAGAAGTTTCAGAAGTATTTTTTGGCAGATCTTTTAAAAAAAATGTCAACTGTGGTGGATTTTGTATTTTATGTTAAGGTTTTTGTTTTGAAAATGATATTTATAAGTAACGTCGATTTCGTTTTTCTAATGTAACTGGGTACAAGCCTGTTCTGTAGTATTGAAAAAAATTTAAATTTGACCAAAAATCATTCTGTTTGACGATTTTATTCAGCCATGTGATAGGGTACAGGCTATCTGGCTTTTTGCTAAGCATGAAACTTTGACTCGATTTCTTTTATAAATACAATTTTTCAAAGGGACTAATGCTGCAAGTGTACCAGACACCAATTTAAGTTTTATCATCTTTCTTAATTTCTTGTCTATCCTTAGAACTTACAACTCACAACAAAATTTTTTAGGTTATCCTAGAAGGCAAAACCATTCACTATGTACACTAAAACGCTATTCGGTGGACCGAGTTACAAATAAAAAGTCTTTGATTTAGGATGGAATGACGTAATAGGGTTATTATTAGCAAACGAGTGTTCGTTGCTTTTAATACATAAAACGCTGTTATAAAATAAGCTTAAACAAAGTTTATATGAACTTAAAATTATGTATTATTAATTAATAAGAAAATTTTAATTTGAGAATTATCAAATTTCTCCTAATTCTTTCGAGCCCCCCCAATAATTTTTGAAAGTCGGCACCCATGCTTACAACACCCCATGGCAGCAAACCTAGGCCTACGTTTACATAATTGAATAAAATAGATTACAAAATAGATTACAATAAAATAGATTCCCATGGTGTTTATTGGGAAAATAAAAAGAACGAATTCCGTAGGTAATTTGCTGAGTACACAGGTGTGCTGCGACGGAGGTATTTTGAAATATTAATTCTAGGATACGGAAGAGAGGGCGTCATAAAAGGGTGTCTAGGAACATTCTGCAACTCCTTTGGATATTTGTCCCTTACATCGAGACAAACATCTGTCAATATATAGGCCTAACTACGAGTGTGTTGGTTTTCTGTCTAAAACAAGTATATATATATATATATATATATATATATATATATATATATATATATATATATATATATATATATATATATATATATATATATATATATTTGTGTATATACGATTATTGATGTGATTGTGAGGTTTTGGAGGTATTTGGTGACACACACACACACATATATATATATATATGTGTGTGTGTTACCAAATACTTCCGAAACCTCACAATCACATCAATAATCGTTCAGTGTTAATTACAAAGTCTACAGTAATTCGGAATTCAGATTAAGTTGCGGTGACCAACAGTTGGTCTGTACTATTGGCTGGGTGAACCGGCGAAATAAATTCAACACACAATATTTGCCGGTTGAAATAACAGTTTGAATATCTGTCGAGTGTTTTCACCCCAGAACTCATCTTAATTGACATGTCATGTACGTATCGATAACAATTGGTTTCATACTTTTCTTTCATATCTTTGTCAATACAGTGGAAATGACGTGTTTTCCATTATGGGTATACCTAATGTATATATAATATATTAGGAAGTTGAAGATGGCAAACCAAGTTGTACTTAAAATTGTTATAGCCATACATTAAAATTCACTATTAGGACGCAAATTCACTCAAACTGTCTATTTAAATAAAATTACTTTCAAAACATAACCATGTTTATTCAATTTATGCAAGATAACAACTCACATATATCGTATGGCTATGATAGCAAGCTACCAACTTAAAATAATAATAATAAAATCAAAGATGTTCTGCAGTGCAAAGGACCTGACCTGCGTCAGTACATTTAAAATTAAACTAAAATAAACATTTATGATCTCTCTATATAGAAGAGCTACATCCTCTTCAAGCTTTATATGATCTCTCTTTATATAAAGCTACATCCAGGGCGCTAAGCCATTGCAGCCCAGCTTCACTTGCACAATGCACTGACTTGTTCTAAAACAAGTGAAAATATCCTGTTCAATATAAAATAATTAGTTTCATATATGTGACTCGTGTTTAGTTTAATATATAGTATTATTGACTTTTACTTTCTCCCCCTATACCGTAGTATTTGGAGAAAGTATTATTTTCATAAAAGTTTTCGAATTAGTTTGATGATGTATATATCCATCCTAGAGACCCCTTTCAATGTAAATGTGTATATGGAGAAAATATTGGTTGTGTCAAAATTTTAGAATTTGAGTTTGTAAATTTATCTATTTGGGTGTCCCCTGAATCCAAAAAAGTTGTTTTCCGAGTGATGTCTGTCTGTGTCTGTGTGTCTGGATGTAAACAGAGCCAGAGAATGCCCCAATGGTCCGATTTAGGTGAAATTTGGTATGTAGGTCCAAATCCACGATAATACCAGGTTTTTTTACATCCTGACACACACACAGTGTCAGGATGTAAACAGAGCTGGAAAATGCCAAAATTGTCAGATTTTAATGAAATTTGGTATATAGGTCCACATCCACAATAATTCCAGGCGTTTTTTTCATTTTTTTGAATTTCTTATTTTTAAGGGTAGTTAGATTTTTTAGGGGTTACCCCTAAAAACCCTAAAAAAACATGAAAAATAAAAATTTCTCAAATACGGCTCTAACAATTTTGATTAAATTTTTGTGGTTTAATAAGATTAAAATGCTGAATAAATTTACACCACCCGCATCTCTGAGAAAATGCACGTTTAAAAGTTATACAGTAAAAATTGTTTAAAAAATCAATTTTTTGGATTTTCAAAATAGCTTTTATTGTAAAATAAATTTTACTAGGGGGCCCGTGCAGCGCAATGCGCTGCATTTATTAGATTACCTTATGATCAAACCTTGCTCCATGGCAATGAACTGAGTAACTTTGAATGAAAATTAAATTTTAGTGAAAATCTGATTACATCATATTGGCATTTCATCCATTGATCTTCATCAAGTATTGAATTCTGGTGATATTTCAGTACCAGTTAATTGCTTCTATTCAGCTCAGGACTGCGGAGAACATATGAACAAAAGAAGGGCTGTTTCATTCCTTTGATGTTGGAAAATGCCGCTTTTGAGTCAGGCCGGTGACGTAATCAATCTGATGTCCATAAGAATAACATGTACAAGCTGATCAGGCTAGTGACGTTTTGGCGAAGTTGACGTTCGTAAACCGGGGTGAAGATGAACAGTGGAGTGAAGATGAACAAAACGGGAAAAATGTTTATTAAAATTTTTTCATAAGAAAACATGTAAAATGAAATAAATAAAAAATATTATTGAAATCTGCATTTATTTATCTACATAAAACACATACCATTACACTCATAAACTAATTTGGGTGTTTATAAAAAATGTTTAAAGAAACCGACTTTTTTTGGCAAAAAAAAAATGTCTTCCTAAATCCATGGATACAGATTTTGTATTTACGAATATAAGGGTTTATTTTTATTTTTCATTAGCCTCATTAGGTTGCAATAACAGTTTTGTGTTACTTTAAACCATGAAATAGCTTTATTTATTTATTTATTTATTTTTTTTTTGTGATAGCTTGTCAAATTGTGCGGAAAACGGGGTGAATACGAACGGCGCATCAGTTAGCGGGTATATTATAATGTCTTGTCCCATGTTTTACCTAAATAATAATTTTTGGTTCTAAATTTTGTTAATTTATTTCAAGATTATGAACAATAGTAGAATTTGTTTTTAACCCTTTAAAATCACCTACCCATAAGTACATCATGACAAGAACATACAAAAGAAGCATCGGTGCTAAAGCGATCAATCAATATTCACAAGAAACATTGCAGAAGGCAGCAGAAGAAATAAAAAATAGCCAAATTACTCTGAATCAAGCTCATAAAAAATATAATATTCCAAAAGGAACTTTTTGCATATTGCAAGCATATTTGGGTTTTTGCAGAAAATTGCCTCTCGGCAGTCAAAAATTCATACAAAATTTATTTTTTTATTAAATGTGATAAACACCATTTTTTTAAACTAAATAAACACAGATTTTTTTGGAATATTCAAATGCAGTAAAATGATGAGGTACAATAAAAAAAACCAAGTAAAAAAGTTTGTAAGAAATTGTTTAAAATAAAAAATTGGAAAAAAATTGGTAGACAATTTTTTTTTAACCTCTAAACATAACACAATATGTTCAGTTTTTTGTGGTCTTTTCAGATATGGGGTGAAAATGAACATAGGAGCAAAAATGCATGCAGTGTAATGCAAAATATATAGTGTGTTCATCTTGACCCCAAACCCGGGGTGAACATGAACAGGTAATTTTTATTTTTTATTTTTACGAGTTTTTGTATTTAATTTTTTTAAACTTACATAATTATTTTGCCATAAATCTCTTTATAAAACAACAAATGAATTATTTTGATATCTTATTTAATAAGAAAGTTATTTGAGAAAAACCAAAAAAAGTGTTCATTTTCACCCCAGTTTACGGTACGAATTTTTACATCGTTTTACCCGCTAATGAAACAGCCCTTGTCTATTACATTACAGCAGTTTTCCCCAGTCCTGTATTCAGCTAGCTTTTAACATGTGTTTGTTTGTTTTATTATCAACAGCCGTTTTATTTTGTAATACAATATAAATTGTTCCCATGTTAATGTTATGGACAAAAAACGAACTTCAAGGGCTTCCCGTGCCCTTAAGAGTACAAATATCAAAAATCTAAAACCATATTGCAAAACTAAGAACTGAGACGAATCTTATGACATCTCAAACATTGAATTTCGTCCATAAATAAGGGAGGAATAGTGTTTACAAAAAACGGCTTCACGTATTCTATACATAGAATATCACCATTAAATCAAGCTCAAAAAAACTAAATAATCCAGTATCTTAAATTATTGCTCCTATGTCAAGTGCTTGCGGAGAAAATTCAATTTTTTGTTTAGCGGTAAACACAGTAGAACCTACATTGTTAAAAATCACAGACGCGCGAGTTTGCGTAGGGTCAAACTCGCGCTGCTCAGCTGATAGCTATCCGATTGATTCATCACGACATTAATGTTTGAAGTTTTTAACACCTTTTTTATATTGTTGGGAGAAAGTATGTGTCAGTTATCTGATACTGTTTATTTTGTGTACACATTTCCAACAAT
The DNA here is from genome assembly GCA_030545055.2 of Neoaliturus tenellus. NCBI lineage: Eukaryota > Metazoa > Arthropoda > Insecta > Hemiptera > Cicadellidae > Neoaliturus > Neoaliturus tenellus. Next base: position 64,180,930 of record CM061532.1, read on the forward strand.
ATTAACTTTAATATTAATTTATGAAAATTGGCTAATCAGTAGGCCTAAGTTTACTTTGTTTAAAAGTAATATTATAAATCAAAAGTTCAAAGTTATAAAGAAAGTTCAATTATTAAAAAACTCAACGGCAGACTATGTATTCCAATTTATTTCGTACTAAATTTGTTCTTATTTTTAAACAAATAAACATAAGTAGACTGTTCTATAAATAAGCTACCTAGGCCTATTTATTTTAATTAGAGGCTTAAACTGTGTAAAATATGACATTGTTTGAAAAGTCTCAGAAATTAAAATAGTTGAAACCCTCATAGTATAGAAAACGTGTTTTTAATAATGTTTTAAATATATTTCTATCTTGTATTTGTTGGCCAGCCTAGTTAAAACTTAATGAGATATAATCTTATTTCGTGATTTTCATAACCAATCATTGGTTTGGTTTGAGCTTGGGACATATTGAATGATTCATCCCACAGCAGTAATTAGTCAATTTTAATTTTCACTTGTAATACAATCCATGATTTGTTCATAAATGTGGCTCAATTAGTACTAAATGTAATTTATTGCTCTTAATTAATAAAAGAGTGTGAGGGCAGACAATATAAACAAAGAACTTAAACAATAATTATTGGGTGTTTAAATTTATCTTTTTTTAAATAAAAAAACGATATAATAAACTTACAATTGGTAAAACAAATCCATCATTATAATCAGTGTGTTCTCCAATTAAATTTACTCTTCCAGGACCGTAACCCGCATATTTTGGAATAGATCCGAACTCAGAACGGAAAAAATCCACCGCCTTTTTAAGTAATTCTTCCAAGTTACTATTTTTAGCGTCCATAATTATTTCAGTGTAAGAAATAAATCATACAAATTTTCTCGACTTCCGCAAACCACAGATCTAACTAGATGACGACCGTACAGCACTTAAATGACTTTACCGCTGGATGGAAGGTCATTCTTATCAAGAATAAAGACCGCTCGGTAGGATAACAAGTTGACAACGTTGATAAAACACAACACACAAACACACTCAGCTCCGCTACCGCGCCGCTCCCTCCCCTCCCAGCTTCCCAGACTCTCAAACAGCTGATGGGTTTGAGTGGCAATAAAAGAATCAGCTGATTAGGAAACTGTCACAGTGCAGCCAATATGACGAAAATAAACTGTCACATATCACATTTCTTTCAAATAATTCTGTGTTGCTGTAAGGTAAGTGTGGTTGAGTTGGGCTGAAGAAAAATACAATAACAGAATATAAACGAGTACCGTATGAGAGATTGCTAACAAGTCAGATAATTATTCAAATATGCTCAAGTCTCAAGTAAACAAATGTCATATAGCTATAGCATTATAGGCCTATTGAGTGAAATATAAATAGCAACGATCGACATGATCAGTATTATTTAACTTAACAATAATATTGTTATATTATTTATTATTTGAAACAGCTGTCAACTATGAAGAAGTATGTTTGGTTGTTGGTGGAAATTTAATAGTTTTCTTACCATGACACTATAACAAAAGTGAATTAAAACAAATGAGCGGTTAACCTGGTACTTTGCCATAAACTGTAAAAATTCAAATTCATAGAAGGAAATATTTATGAACTTTATTATGATATGCAATACTGTACCAGGTCTTTCATTGGTTCTAAAACTACAATGTTTAGACTATCCACCAATAATTATTATAAAACTATAAAAAAATTGTTTAAATTAAAAAGGGCTAAAAATTATAATTTAGTACAGTATTTAATAATTTAAAATAGATTAAACAGTTATGAAGAAAAAATATAGTGTTTTTAAAATTCTTCATTTACGTTTAGTTTTAGCGAATTTCCCTTTAAGGAATACACTACAGTATTACCATTGACTATATGTACACTAACGTGAGTAGACTTCTCATAGCATAGGAGTGTGTGTAGGCCTTGGACAGGACACAGAATTGCAACACATAGGGATCTGGTAGCTGGAGCAATATTACATGGGACTCTACAGACCAAGATTGGATCAAGATATAAATAGATATAGCTGAATTTGAATTTGTACATTATAAAATGTAAATATAAACAAAATATTGATAAGAGAGCCTTTTTTAAAATCCTTTTAAATCCCTCAGTTTATCACAAAGTGCTTTGTGTGATATACAGAGTGGAAAAAAAGTCTGGAAACGGTGTAATATCTTTAAAAGTGTTTAAGTAATACAACTAAAACTTTGCAAACTTATTTTGAATAACAAAGTCTACTGCCTGAACTACTTTTTGTCCTTAGACCCCAAGGGGGGATGGTCCAGGGACGTATTTAAGTATTTGCCGCCTCTAGGCAGCGACATTTTCCGCCCCCCCCCCCCCCCCCCCCACAACTTGTCAGCGCGCTCCGGGGAGCTCAGAGGTCGGGCTCACTATATGCCGTGTCAGCTGATTTTTTAGAAATAAAGGCTCCGGTATACCTGAGTCTGAATTGTCGCCTCGCGGCCGCGGCCATAGCGCTAGGCGAGTTTTATGGATGCAGAGGTATGCGGGAATCATGTTTTAAAATTAACTCATTAAGATAGAGATTGACTCTTAACTGTTTCTAAAAGTAGAAAGAAGGACTCACCTTCTCTGGTTTTAAAATGTTTAAATAAAATTTCTAATTTCAGTTATAACTGTCTAAAATCATCATCTGTTTTTCTCTAGAGGCGAGTTTCATAGATGCAGAGTTTTACGGGAATCGTGTTTAAAAATTATCCAATTAAGGTAGATAGATAAAAGTAAAAAGACAGATCTCGTCTTCTTTGGTTTTAGAATTTTTTTTATATAATTTCTAGTTTCAGGTATAACTGTCTATAATCATCAGTTTTTCATGATGCATATTCAAGGGTTTTTTGTAATCTTGTTATCTTCTGCTAAATGCAGCCTAGATCAATAACTAAGGTGTCATATTAAAGAAAAATACCTGTGCTAAATTTCCTTTGTTCACTTTGGTAATTATTTCATCAAAACTAATAAAAAACTTCAGTTAAAAATCGAGAAAAAAAATGATTTTAGATCGATAGTTATAACTAAAATTAGAAATTTTATTAAAAATTCTAAAACCAGAGAAGAAGAGATCCGTCTTTCTACTTTTAGAAAAAGTTAAAAGCCAATCTCTATCTTAATTGGTTAGTTTTAAAACACGATTCCCGTAAACCTCTGCAGCCATCAAACTTTCCTAGCGCTACGGCCGCGAGGCGGCATTCAGTAACGTCGTTTGGGCTCTGGTAGAGCGGAAGTACTTGTGTTCTGAAAATGCATCAACAAATATAATACATTTTGAGCACTTTTTAAGAACGTATTTGTTGCGCCAGTTTTCATTCAAAAAGTGAGTTTCATTGGATACATGCTGGAATGCAACATTGCTGTGTCCAATCAGAAGTCATAATCGCGATTTAAGGTGGGAAAACGCTACATGAAAACGTCAATATACAGGGCTCGCCACAATTGTTATTGAACATTAAATACACTGAATAGATGTGTCAAGATGTCTTCGAAATAATACAAATATTTTTATCTACAAAACGGGTTTTTTTACAAAAAAACTAAACGAATAAAAACGAAAACGTAAGTACTTTCACTTAAAATAACAATATGAAATGTGGTTTAGTTGGAGTTACTTCGTTTTTTTTCTACTTCATTTTCATCTATAATAGCAAATGAATCAATAACAGTAGTTACTTAAGTCCATTGGGTATTACTGTAAATTCTTACTTGGAGACATCAATGTAAATTCAACACTTTAACTCACGATTATGCGTTACAAGTTTGTATAAAACACAATTTTTATTTAGAACAATAATTTAATATATTAATATTAATGGAATAAAATGTTTAGTAGAAGGTAACCATAGGATAGGCACCTATCAGGCCTACACACCACATTGGCAATTGGCGCCTGACTCTGCCGCTTCCTAGTGGCGTACGAAGTAAATACGGGATGGCAGAGCGAAAGCTCACGCCCGCGACCGCGAGCAACGACGCGACTTTAAAAAAAACTGCCGCACACTGCATCGAACACGACACGACACGACAAGACATTTTGACGGAAGGCGTTTTATACGGCTCAGTTTGTATGAGTTTAAATGGAGCTGACGCATACTACATCGAACAAAACACGACACGACGATAAAACGCCTTAAGGCGTTTTTTCCTCGTCTGGCGAAGGTACTGAAAATTTCGTTTTATGACAAAACGCTATCAAACAAACTCAGAGAATCCAGCTCTGCGCATGCGTTGCGAATCCTTCCTCCCTCTCCCTCTCCAGAAACACCTGTAATCTACGGAACGTCTACGCAGGATTTTTGCTTTGCTTGCTTGGGAAGTTGAAGTGAAAATTAGTGAAGACAGTGCGGCCGTGGATGTGGACAAACAATTATTTTTAGTTCAAAACAACCCGCCTATTTACAACTCTACTTTGAAAGAGCATCACAACGTCGATGTTAACTAAAAATTTTGGAATGACAGAGGGCAAGAGATTGATGTATCAGGCAATAATCACAGTGAAATAATAGTCACAGGTAATAATAATCAGTGAAATAGACGGGTTGAGGGGTCAGGAAGCCGTCGTGTTTTGTCGTGTCGGACGATGTTTTTTCGCACATCCGACAAAACAGAACAGAACAGAACAAAACAAAACAGAAATTGTCGTGTCGTGTCGTGTCGCGTTCGATGCAGTGTGCGGCTGGCCTGTTCGCCAGACTAGGAAAAGGGGGGCACGGAAAACTCAGCACATCCGTGTAGTGAATAAATTATTGACTTTTAGGTTTAACTTTAAGGTGTTCTAGAATAATTTCATACTTAATAAAAGTATTTTAAATAGCAGAATTGTCGTTCTCAAAAATTATAATTGCCACATTTTTTTTTTAGATTAAAACTCCGATTTTTTAATTATTTATTCCCTCAAATTTTGCCGCCCCCTAAAATTTGCCGCCCTAGGCGCGAGCCTAGTCCGCCTATTCGGAAATATATCCCTGGGATGGTCCATAAGGAGTCAGAAGAAAATCTTAAATGTAAGCGTAGGTCAATATGTACATCGAATTACAGGTCTCGAAGAATAGGGAACAATGCCGCAAACCCGACCTCAAAAGGATGACCGAGTAAAAAATGGCAGGCAATCAAACTTTGCATTAAAATCATATTGCTGAAAACAAAAAATGCAATAACTCCCGATACACTCGACCTTCTGAGGTAGGGTTTGTGGCAAATTGCTTAAAATTCAAAGGCCTTTAAAATGATGTATCATATGACGTAGGCCAATGAAGTTTCTCTGACGACTTCCACAAAGGGACGTCCCTAAATGAAGTCTTGGAAAAACTTCATTGGCCAACGTCGTATGATATATCATTTTAAAGGGCTTTGCATTCTAAGCAATTTGCCACAAACCCGACCTCAAAAGGTCGAGTATATAGGGAGTTATTGCATTTATTGTTTTCAGCAATATGATTTTGATGCAAAGTTTGATCGCCCCCCATTTTTGACTAGGTCATCCTTTTTAGGTCGGGTTTGCGGCATTGTTCCCTATTCTTCAAGACTTTTTATTCGATGTACATATTGTTCTATGCTTACATTTAAGATTTTCTTCTTACTCCTTGTGGGCCGTCCCCCCTTGGAAGTCTAGGGACAGAAAGTACTTTAGGAAGTAGACTTTGTCACTCATAATCAATTTGCAGAGTTTTTGTTTTATTACTTAAATACTTTTAAAGATATTAGACCGTTTCCAAACTTTTTTTCCACCCTGTATGTGGTCCCATGTTATTATAACATTGAAAAATAATAGGACAAAACCTTTTATGACCAAAACAATCATGGTTGGAAAAATTTCAAAACTCCGTAGTATATACAAGGAAGTACGTTAGGATGTAAGAAAAGTTTAGAATGAGAGTTGTAGGTATTGCATTTTATAGGAAAAATTGGAAAGGGTAACTTATTCCATTTTTACAGCATTAATCTGTGACAAACTATTCTATAGACATTTACATAATTTTATTTGAAATATGTATATATAAATACTTCTGATTTTAAAAGAAACAAACCTCATTTAAAAATATAAAATCTTCAAAATTCAAAATTCTATTTAGTAGTTAGAGTTGAAGAGCTCAATTGTTTTGTTGAGTGTTTGTTTATTTTCGACTGAATCATTATTATGATGTATAAAATAGCCTCACTACACATAAAATCATGTGTTTTTTTTATTTTTTTTATTAAAGAATGACATCCTAAACATCACAAAAACATTTTCAGAACAGTTTGTAAACTGAGATAAGTCATCATTGTGGTTATTTGAAAGCAACTTATAAAAGCAACATTTTAATCTATTTAAAATTCTCTATTTCATCAGTAGTAATGGTTCTGACAGGAGGAGCGAAGAAACTGTTGCCACTGTTGGACAGAGTGTTGGTTCAGAAGGCGGAAGTGATGGCCAAAACAGAGGGAGGTATAGTGATCCCGGAGAAGTCCCGCGGTAAGGTGCACCCTGTGCACCACGGTGTGGTTGTGGCGGTCGGCCCCGGAGCTCGGACCAACGGGGGAGAGCTGATCCCGCCGTCGGTGCAAGTGGGGGACAAGGTCCTGCTGCCAGAGTATGGAGGCACCCGGGTGGAGCTGGACGATAACAAGGAGTACCAACTGTTCAGGGAATCCTCCATCTTGGCAAAACTTGAATGAAATCCTGAGTTTGAGGAGTTGGTATAGGCCTGAGTGTTTGGAAGTTCACAAACATTTTTTGAAAGTTTATTATTTTGTATTTTGAAGATGTTATATTTTTAAATGAGGTTTGTTTCTTTTAAAATCAGAAGTATTTAAATAAATACATATTTAAAAAAATAAATTATGTAAATGTCTATAGAGTATGTCACAGATTATCAGATTGCTCTAAAAATGGAATAAGTTACCCTTTCCAATTTTTCTTATAAAATGCAATATCTACAACTCTCATTCTAAACTTTTCTTACATCCTAACGTACTTCATTGTATGTACTACGGAGTTTTGGAATTTTCCCAAACATGATTGTTTTGGTCATAAAAGGTTTTGTCCTATTATTTTTCAATGTTATAATAACATGGGACCACATATATCACACAAAGCACTTTGTGATAAACTGAGGGATTTAAAAGGATTTTTAAAAAGGCTCACTTATCAATATTTTGTTTATATTTACATTTTATAATGTACAAATTCAAATTTAGCTATAGGCCCTATCTATTTATATCTTGATCCAATCTTGGTCTGTAGAGTCCCATGTAATATGGCTCCAGCTACCAGATCCCTGTGTTGCAGGTGATCCGTTCTTACTCTCCTGTGATATCCTGGGTATTCTATAGCCACCCTTTTCTCCCAGAGCTCTCTGTACAGGCCCTCCAATGTTCTTGCTTGCCCCTGGTTCTTAAGTGGCTATTGATGACCTTGAATTTGGCAGGATGGCAGGGGAGACAGAAATAATTGACTCTGCTCACTAACTCTCTGATACTCTCAAGTCGAGCAATCCTCCTCAAGAAAGGTGCAACTGCCCCGCAAAATTGACAATCACACACCACAACTGCCGATAGAACTGCTACTCCCGCAAGTGGGACAATCATGAACAATAACTGCCCCCAAGCAGGGCAATTCATGCAACAGACGCGTATGAACAACTGCCCCACAAATGGGCAATCACTCACCACAACTGCCACGCACGCGGGGCAGTTGCTGCCGCAACCTAATGATCTACTCTAAACTACACTGCAAGCGGGACAATCGCGGGTTAGTAATCCCCAGGAAAGAAACAACTGCCCAGCCAAAGGGGCAATAACTAATCCCAACTGCCCCCTGGGCAGTTACTATATAAAAACAAAATTTAAAAATATACACGGACGCATGCGGGACAATTGCGTTTTGCCTGGGTCAATAGAGGGGTAGTCTATGTTTTATTTTAACTTTATTACTAATAGAAACATTCCACTTAATTACTTTAACTTTAATTTAATTCATGGAAGTTGTTGGAACAATGTAAAGAAGATTCAATTTTGGGAAGATCGTTAAATGAAAGAACAACCGGTAAATGATCAGAATCGAGGTCGACTATCGATGTCATGTGCAGTGGATGGGAGACGTTTTTAAATAAGCCAATATCTAAAATATCTGGTCTCACATTCGGGTTGTAATGTGCAGGCTCATTGGGTGCTACAACTGACACATTGTACTCAGTAGTAGCTGAAAGAAGTCTTCTTCCATTAGGATTATTTTTTTAGCAGCCCCAAGCTTCATGTTTACAATTCAAGTCACCTAATAAAATTGTGGGAGTATTGTTAAAAAATAAATTCTCTATGTAGGTTTTTGAAAATTTGTAATGTGGAGCAAGGTAGGCAGCATATATTACTAAATTCTTTGATGTTTGTTTTTACTTTCACTGTGACCACTTCCAAGTTATTTATATTAGGCAAATAAAGAGAATGATGGGATATATTTCTTTTAATAATAATAGCGACACCACCAGAGGCTCTTGGGGCATCCCTGTCAGATCTATACACAAGATATCCAGGAATTGTAAATTTTTCAGATGAAATCAGATGGGTTTCAGTAATACAGGCAATGTCAATTCTGTTTTGAGCTAGGAAAACAATAAATGACAATCGTTTTTCTTTTAAACCATTAGCGTTCCAGTTAAATATGTTGAAATTATTAATCGGTTTCAAGTTAAAGTCCATTATTTAAAACTGATGAGATTAACTGAGAAATAAATGATTTAATTTGAGGAATGTATGGCTTAATAAGTGATAATGGTCGGGTTCACGTTCATTCACCGCATCCACCGCAACCGGGATTTAGATAGTCACGTGACAAATCCCATTGGCCACGTGATAAATCCCGGTGGATCCTGGTGACGTCATTTTGCTGCCGTCTTATGAACCCACCGGGATTTTGATTGTTGACGTTCACGTACTAACCGCAAAAAATCCACCGCATCCCGGTTGCGGTGGATTGCGGTGGGTGAACGTGAACCCGACCATTAACAAATTTAATATGGGATGAAGAGGGCTGTTTTCAGGTGATGCATTGTTGAAATCCTTATTTTGTGAATCATGATGTTTAGGTTTATATACCCTTTAGTGCCCGGCCACACAAGCACGTAGTAAATACTAGCTTATTTTCACGCTGCTTGAATTCATAATTCAATTCTAATTATAAAAGCTACAGCGTGAAAACACACTCGTGTGGCAAACCCCATTACATTTAATTCTGTTCATATTTCTCGCGTATTTTCATGCTGCGTTCATGCATGAAAAAAACGCTCCTGTGGCCGCAGCGTTAGTAGCAGTAGCGTAGCTGGTACCAGGTGAAGGGCGGTTACTTTCCTAGTTGAATTTTGAGGCAGGTTCTTTAGCAGGTGAAGTTATTAAAGCTGGAAAGTCATTTGTGTTGACATTTAAGTATGTGCTCTTTTGACAATTATTATTATTTTTTTGTTTTTTGACCTTGAGTCTGTTTATGGTTAATCTTTGATTTGATATTTAAATAGTATGGGTATTCTCGATAGTTAGCGGTGTGGGAGTCACTACAGTTGACACATTGCACCGGTTCCTCTTTCTTTTTGGGACAATCCGAAAACAGATGATTGCCTGTACATTTTACACATCGTGGGTCAAGTTTACAATAATTTTTGGTATGCCCAAAACGTTGACAATGAGTACATTGAGGGATGGACTTTGATTTACGTTTCATTTCAAATTGTATTTTTGAATGGGAGAGAAATTCAAGACCGAATATTTCATTTCCTGTGTCAGAATCTTCAAGTTCAATGGCGCAAAGAGGCATGGGAAATTTGTTTTTGTTTTATAACCTGGTGACCTTGAGGATTGGATAATTTAGTGATAAAAGCTCTGTGGAAATTTCTTGGTCTGTAAGAGAAATTGGAACGTTTTTCATAATGACTGACAGACGCTTGTTGTCTGGGGGACAGAAAGAATGGTATTGGACTTTTATCGAAATGCGCTGTTAATGTACGGTAGTCATCAGAGGAAGAAACATTAATTTTTATGTTGCTGCCCTTATTCACGGTGTAATAGTCGTCCTTGAGGAGTTTGTTAAGGTCCGCTATTAGAGCTTGGTACGTTAATTGTTGGAGTCATGGAGAAAAATGGGTGGAATTCGTTGGGGTTTACTAGAAGCTGGGGACTCGTCTTCATCAATAGAATTTGAAATGGCTGCATATCTATTTTGTATATCAGTTTTGTAAGGTTGGTTGGGATATTGAACGTGGGATGAATGATATTTGGATCTCATATTCTTTACGAGTTGGAATGTGTTTTGCGAATCGTCCGTATTTGTATATTACTTTAGTTCTATGTCATTATCATCTTCAATTTGAGTTGAGTCAGAGTCAGTAAGAAAACGTTTAGGGGGCGGCAAATTTTGAAAAACGGCATTTTTCAGGCCAAATTAAAAAACTCAAATTATTGGAGGCGGAAAGTTTTTGGGAGAATTGTACAGAAAAATTTGAAAACCGAGAGTGAATATTTTTTAAGCGAGATCATAATATCTTAGGGCTAGGTATCATTAAAGAGCTCTAAAGAGGAGCTGGGAGAACTCAGCACTACGTTGATTTGTCACGGTAGCGATCCAGGCGTCAGCGCAAAGAAACCATCCGTCACCTCGCCGCCCCATCTTTCTCCCCCGTATACATACCAGTGCCGTCCTTAGGGTGGAGCGAGTGGAGCGGCCGCTTCAGGCCTCGCGCTGTGGAGGGCCTCGCGACGCGAGGCCTTGCCCGCTAAAAAGTTAGTTGCATAAACGTTTAGGTTGAATAAAATGATATAATAATGAACAGATACGTACCTAAAATATCGGTTTAATTATCCGCGCAATATGTTCAATAGGAATTGTGATTTAAAAACCTACGAACGCGATTCTTATTAGTACGTAATAGTAGCGACCAAAAGGAAGCAAACGCGAAACATCGTTTGATAGCGGCGGCCGGCGGGCGAGGTGACGGGACCAAAAGCCTCGCGGCTGCCGAGCCATGCTTGCAGGTGCCACAACCATGCATGACCGACTTTGCCTATCTCTAGCAGTTTTTCGCCTGTTTGTCAACTTGTATGTGATTTTTTTATTGATCCATTATATCTTTGAAATTATTTAAGGTAGGCCTACGGAATTAAAACTTGGAACAACTGTTAAGTGCGTTAAGGCACAAATGCAAATGAATTTGGACATTTCTAACATTCATGGTTGCAAAATGGAGGCCATTTAAATATTTCAAAGCTAAATATCTTAAAAGCTGCAAACAAAATTATGCAGTCAAGACGCGACATGTACCTCAACACGAACAAACCCGTGGAAATCCTGCTGCAGAGAAGTGATGATACATGAGCATTCCAGGAAAGATTAGAATCCAGCTCAACACTCAAGAATTTGGTTGTTGAGGAGAGTTCCAACTGATGGTCTCCAATGAGGACACAAGGGGTGGAGTTTACTCTTGAGTTTTGCCTTTGCCTGGTTTTAATGAAGATGGTGTTTGTTTTCTCTGTGTTGAGGGCAAGTTTGCAATCTGAGAAATACTGAGCGAGTTGGTTAATCTGAAGGAAGGCAGAGATTTCAAGTTGTTCAATGTCCCTGTGCTGTACGAAGAGGGTAGTGTCATCCGCGTATGTGACCACACTATCACCAGGGACGTACTCAGAAATGTCATTAATATAGATGATAAACAAATGGGGTCCAATGATGGAGCCCTGCAGCACTCCTCAGAAGTGTAGGAAGTTTTGGTGCCATTTTTCACCTGAAGCTGAGATTTCAGTTACCTGTTTGCGATCAGAAAGGTATGATGAAAACCAGGACAGGGGAGTCCCAGTTATTCCTAGGGCTACCAGTTTCTCAATGAGAATCCGCAAATCCACACAGTCGAAAGCCTTGGACAGGTTCGCAAAGCATCCGAGGATGCTGCTCAGTGAAAACACAAGATATTGACATGAAATAATCACTGCTGCAAAGAGGATTAAATAATGGGTCATTTTAAGCGTTTTACCGAAAAACGACATCAGTCATCTGAGGTCGTTTTTCCACCAACCTCCTCAATTTGGAAATTCGCTGAGTACGCAGGTCTGCATCGACGGGGAGTATTTGACCTTATGAAGTTCTCTATCTCTCTAAGCCATTGAAATGTCAGCTGACTAAATATTGTGCTGAGTTTTTTTTCTGTTCTTCTTCCTTCTTCCTTCTCATCGAACTTCCCTTTCGCCATCTTGCTGTCTTCGTGGTAAGTGCACTCCGCAATTGTAGATTAATTAATTTAATTAATTCTTCATATTCTTGTGTGTTTTCTATCCCACATTCTAAGTCTTATACGTATTTGTTTGTAGGTGATTCGAACCAATCGTTTTGTTTCAGAAGTGTTCCTGCACTTAAATATCAGAGGGACAAATTGCCCTCTACAACACAACACCAACTGGAAGCAAGTTTTGAGTAATTTCCCGACTTGCCATTAGGAGCACAAATTGCAGCAATGTAAGTTGCATTGATATTTCCTCTTATTCCTCTCTTCTATTACCAAACAATCATCAATAACGGAGATATTGCAATTTTACCCAGGGCCTAGGATTAAGGGTACGGTATTTAATTTCTGCACTAAACTATTGTGTCCTTGGTAAGATTGCCATCTTGTTTCCTGTGGTTAGCCTAGGCTGAGGCTAATTATAATTGATTTTCCTAGGCATAGGCCCTACCCTGTGCAGTGTATGTTGCCTACCAGCTTATAGTTTTACTGTTAGATAGGGCCTATAAGGATTTTTATCAAACTCAACTTGAATGTTGAATTTTAACCCTCTGAGCGCTCTCTGAACAGCTTTTTGACCTTTTAGCGTTACAGTAGATTTTTTGACGGTTTGAAAACTCAATGTAACTTTATAGGCCTAGAGAATGTCAGAAACAGACCCTTGACTGTAACGCTGTTACCAAGGGATTCTAAGCTATCTGAAAACACCCATTTCAATTGGCGGAACGTGATTGGCTGTTTGTAAATATACAATGAAACATCTGGGAAAAACTGTTAACATTTGCTAACTTTGTAAACAACGAAATATTTATTTTACCAATTGTTTTGTTACGAATGATTAAACGTGTTACTAATTCTGTTAATTTAGGATTGGAATAGGCCTAGGCCTAAATGAATATGTTTTAAGTTTTATCGAGTTTTTAACCATAAACATGAGTAGGAATTAAAAAAGTGTTAATAATCCTAGCTTGATATTCCATGTGTTCATATGGGATAAGGGAAAGTATCAGGCCTACTACATGTTTGGTACATTCAACTACTACATTCAACGTACATTTTTTCAGATCGGCCTCCTTCTTAGCCTATATTAATTATATATTTTTTCGAACTGCATAAAATTCTAAAGGTAAATCTTGAGTTTAGCTACACCATTGAAAATTAGAAATTTCTTCTCCAAAATGTTGGAGAATTTGAGAGCATGTCAGCCATTCTAAAGTAACGGAGGTTACAAGCGTACAACTATATTGTTGAAAAAATAAGGAAAACAACTTAAATATTCTAAAACCATATATGTCACAAGTTAAAGTTTTGTTTGTATTAAGGTTCAAGAGTAAAATAATATCATTTCATCAAGTAGTATCCAAAATATCACCTTTAGAAGACGGTAACGGAGGTTACTCACACGAATGGCTAAGTCGTGACTCCTTGACTATTTCTTTAATTTTCTGTGAATTATTATGACAAAGAAATTTTATTTTATGACAATCAAATTCTTCAAGAGTTATGCTATTTATTTGCAGTACTCTTGTTAAAAATAATTAATGGAATTTAGTTATAAATAATACGACAAAAAGTAACGGAGGTTACCGCCCGAGTAACGGAGGTTACCTGTGCCTTTCAAGATGTGATTTTGGCTGTTTATGGCTCATATTAAAGTAATTATAAATAAAGTGTCATAGGAAATGAAACTGTAGGGATTGTATAAAAATTTAATATAGTTATGATTGAAAAAAACATGTTTTTATTAGCAAAAACAATTAGTCTAAATTGCTAACACTACATCACAGTACTTTGACTTTTTGGTAGAAAATTAAACTGAAAATTACAGTAATTTGAGAAAAAACTATTACTAAGCAATATAATGTAAAATTTAAATTAGTTTTAAAAAATAAAATGTTGTTTAAGTACACAAGTTTTATCGATCAAAAATTGCAAGATGCAATGTCATTCCTAGGAGTTATTAAGCGTCCCACACAATTTGCATAGACTCAATAAAAACAAGTTTTTCCTAGTTTTTTTTTACAATTCTCTTTGCAATAGAATTTTGTTTTAAACATGAGTTTTCTTCCTTCCCTCTTCGTTGACTCTTTTTCCACTCGGTTTCATTTTTCCTTTCTTCTTTCGATCTTGCTATCAACGGTGTTTTTCAATTTTCACTATAGTCTTTAATAATGACCTGGAAAATAAAGTGAATTATTAGCCTAGGCCTAAGATTTATGAAAGCTACGATTAGGCAACTATAAAAAATGAAAATATTAACTTCAATCCTTCGGCAATTTCTGTTAAACTATCAAAAATAAATATATGCCTAAAATTTAAACTATTTCATATTTAAATAGACTCTATAATATTATTTAATAGGTAATTTACTTAATTCCAATTAAAAACTAAGCCTAGACCTGTTTTTAAGGATCGCCAGATTTGTAATATTTACGGGAGACAGAAGATAGTAAAAAACCTCTTAAAAGTAAAAAAAACTACGGTAAAGACAGTAAAAGAGGTGAATGTTACTATAACATTCATAATATAGGTCAGTACAAGTCAAATGGTGTTAAAAAACTGATTATATCCTTAAAATATCATGGTAATAACATATGTAACCTCCGTTACTCATATTTTGTGTAACCTCTGTTACCAAAGAAAATCTATGTTCTATTAAGTTAGGTGTAAAATCCTCAAAAAATTTAGACATGACCCCTAGGTCACTTTGACTTAGGAAATAAATTTTTTTATTAAAAAAATGTAAAATAAAGTAGTTAC